>JAHLSL010000024.1:6769874-6879615 GCA_025920805.1 Petroica traversi | reverse complement strand
TTATTATTATTATTATTATTATTATTATTATTATTATTATTATTATTACGGTAATCATTATCATTATCATGTCCTCACATACAAGGGCTCTTTGTCCCCTAGGAGTGAGTGACTGTTGTGGAGGTCTCTGCAGAGGGAGGTGACACCAAGACTGTCCAACAACCACACACAGAGTTGTGTGGGGGTCCCCTCCTTTCCCTGGTGCTCACCCCCTTCCTGCCCCCTGTGCTGAGACCTCCCAGTGCTCCTGCCTCTCCCTCACCCCTTTCTTGGCCCCCCAAAACTAGGACTTGGGCTCATGCCATCTACAGCACCCCCTGCTATCTCCCCTCTGTGCCTGTCACCTGCACCCCCAAAGCAGCGGCCCCACAGGGGGATGAGTTTGTCCCCAGCTTCACTGGGCTTCTTTGTCTGTCCCCAGAAAAGGGATAAATTCTTAGTGAAACCCTTCAGCCTCGTGATGCAGCCACAGCATGAGGGGAAGCAAGAGCTTCCTCTTGAGCATCACCACAGAGCTGGAGCTGGGACACCGATGCCGAGAGTTTTTCTCCACTTTTCTGCTCTTTTTACATTGTTTAAAAAACTTTTTTTTTTGTGGTCGCACATTTGGTGTCTGCAGGGTGGTTTCCATAAACGTGGCACAGCTTTTATAATACTAAATAAAGCAGCATGCAAATCCCATCTGCACGTTTGCAGTCTGCAGACTTGGAGTGTTTAAAAGGTGCAAGACCCGTGTCTCTAGTTATTCTTTCACCAGCAGATATGCTGCTGTTAAACATTTGTCTCCAAGCTGTGTGACACAGCCACCCCGTGCAGCCAGGCTCATTTCCCTGATCGATCCTTCTGTCGGATCACCTCCAGCTTTAAGGCAGTCCCTGTTATGTTAATGAAATTTCTCCCTCCCAAAGCAGCTTTGTGTTATGGACCTCTGGACTGGTCAAGCCCCCAGCAGCATCCTCACAGGCCAGAGCAGAGCCTGGTGCCATGACTTGCCTTCCCATTGTGACTCTCAAAAACGTGTTACCTCTGCCCTGGCTCGAAAAGGGGGTCACCATTTCCTAACCCAGGCCTCGGTGTCCCTTGCCCTGTGTGGGAGCATCTCGAGGCAGTGAAAGGGCCAGAACCTGAGCCCACACAGCTGCTATCGCCCCTCACCCCAGTGCCAGGGGGAGGCAAGACAGGGCTGCCCTGTACCTCAGCCTTGAGCACTGAAATGCTTCTAGTTTAGAGCAAAAAGCCCCTGGTTCCCCAAACCCAGGCAGGCTGGTGGGAGCTCAGGGCTGGTGGGAGATCAGTGCCCCTGATCCTTTCAGAGCTGTGCCTTGGGAAGAGGCAGCAATTAAGGAAAGAGCTGCTGGTCACAGGCACAGAGCAGCCCCCTTGCTGCCATCAGTCCTTCATTAACAAACCAGTGTCACCCCACAGGCCTGATCTGACCCTCTCTGCAATTAACCAAGCCAATTAGTGCCTTTTCTCCTCCATAAGACAGCATCTCCCTGCCCCACGCTGCCTGGCCTGGCCCTCTGAGCCACCAGCATTTGCTGGAAGCCCTGGCAAGGGCTTCCATGGCCACCCAGCCTGGGCTTGCAGCACCAGCAAGGTGATGAGCTGATCCTTTGCAGGGGGTTTCACACCACCAAGGCTGGTGCTCTGTCTGGCTGCCCTTCTGTTCCATCATCCTTGTCAGGAGCAGAACAGTCAAGAATCTGCTAGAATGATTCAAGAAAGCAAGATACAGGTACTTTGGAGCTGGAAATAGTATCCCCCTCCTCTGACGAGGTCACAGGAGGCTGAGCACAGCAAAGCCATCCCTGATGGCTCTGTGGCCCTGCCATGGCAAAGTGTCTGTGCTCCACATTCAGGAGATGTTTATCCCACACACAGTGAAAGGCAAAGCAGTAACTTACACCAGGGTCTGGCACCCTGGGCCAAATCCTGGATTGTTCCACAAGTTTCAGCTCAACATCATTAGTCACTAATGCCACCATTCTCCCCCTTTTTTTTTTCCATAAAACTTTGTTTTTCCATCAAATGGGAACAAATACACCCAATACCAGGAATTTTGCTAGATGGAGTCCAGATGACAAGTTCTCAGAAAATGCTGTCAGCTGCTGAGATTCAGATTCAAGAGACATCATCCAATGTTAACCATAAACAACAGGGGCAACGAAATGTCTGGCAGATCTTGAAGTGACACGAGATGCCTGCACTCCACAACAAACCCGTTTCACACCACAGGAAAGGTCACCACTTTAATCCACTTCTGGGTGGAATGTACACAAACGTCATTCTTCTTCACATCTGTAATTAAACAGCCTCTTGCTTTGCTATCCTGCCCATGTTTATTTTCCCATTTGCTAACATGGTAGATGGTAATATAATATGACACTGAAGGGATACAGGCTGTTACAGGCAGGCTTTCCACTTCTTTCTTGTGATTTGCCTGCAGAGAGCTGGATGGGAAGGGCGGTTGTGCTGCTTGGATCCAGCAGTGATTTCCTTTCTGGATGTGCAGCATCTTTGCACACTGAAATAATAATAGCAGAGAAGACAGTGAAAGCAAACAAAAACAAATGGCAGAGATCCCTAAATGTGTTGACTCCTTGCAGGAAGTTGCTGAGGTCTCTGCTGGGCTCCTACAAAGGAAAAGACAGCAAGTAAACTGGGAGGTTCAGGCTGAATCTGTACTTCTGCCATGAAAAATCTGGTTTTCAACACTGGTAGTGTGCTGGATCACTTGGGAGAAGTCTTCCTTCTCCCTGTGGCCATGAAGGAGCCTTTGCAATAATGCTGCATAATCTCTAATGGGGCTGTTCCTTCCCCACAAAGTGCTCTGGGGTACCAGTGGCAGCTCCTGCCCCACCACACAGCACCCAGCAGGAAAAACCCCACACCAGCAAGAATGTTTTTTCCCTCTCCAAACCTTTTGGGCTGCAGTGCTGGCACATGGTTCACGGGGAGCCTCCTCAGGAGCTGGACATGATGGCTTTGGAGGGAATGGCATTATCTGTCAGAAGGACTGTGGGATACATCACTTTGCAGCCCCGAGGCATGGCTGTGTACTGCAGATCCTAGCACACCCTCAGCAAAACAACACCAAGATGTTTATTTTCAAAAGGATACAATGTTTGACAAAATAAATTATATTTGATTAATACCCACTGCTTTTCTTCTTCTTTTTTTAAGGCAGTAAATTTGCTGACTGTGTAAACATGCCACAGTGCTTCATGTTCCTATGCCAAAATTTCAGTTACCTCATCTCCAGGGAATGCCCTTAGTAACATTTTGACAAGCCTATTTAGGGGTTTGTTTGTGGGTTTGGTTTGCTTCTTTCCCCCACTTTTACTTCTTAGGGAGATCTCCCTTGAGCAAGCCAAAGGCTGGAGCTGAACAAAACCCACCCTTTCTCTTCATATAGGTTTCTTTGCCGTGTGCCTAAGAGAAAACCCAAATTCCAACACTAAGAATCAGCGAGCATCCAATGTCACAGTTTCACCCGTTCCCTTCTGGCTGCAGATTTCATTCCCTCAGTACCTCCATACCTAACTCCTTGCTAAGGGAACAAATAACATACTGAAAGAATTTGATGGTGCCCAGCTGAGTCACCCCCAGCTGTGGAGCTCAAACTGAAAAATCCTTGGGTTTCTGGTAATGGACACCTGCTTCTAGGGGGTGTGGTGTGTGATTGGTAAAGCTTTAGCAGTATTTGTCAATCATTAAGCTGCACTGCTGCTGGAAAGGTCAAGGAAATTCCCACCAAGGCACCCAAGTGTTTGGGAACCAAAGGGTATTTCTGGGCTGCTTCAGCTTAGGTGAGCTGGAGAGCCTGCAGGGCAGGACTCCTCCAGTGGGCATGGCCATGGCCAGTCCCACCACAGCTGTGGGCTCCAGCACGGGAAGGAGGAGTCTCAGCAGCACCCCTGGCTGTTTGGAGCACTGTGAGTGTTTGGGTGGTTTCACACATTTCACTTTAGAGATTTATAAAACCTGCCATGTATGGTCCCTGCTCATCTCCCTGTCCCTTGGTGCCTCCTGCCCTCCACCACCCCTTCCCACCCATCTCACCATGGACCAGCAGCTGCCAGCAAAGCAGAGCAGGAGGCAGAGCAAGACGGCCACCTCCTCCCTCCCGGCACAGCAGTGCCCAGCGTGTCACCCTGCCAGGACCCTGAGCTGTGCACCAACCGAGCACCTCCAGGGCTGGGGAGCAGCTGGAAACTGCCCTTCTGGTTGGTGGCATCTCCCTGGCTGTGCCTATAGCTCAGCATGCACTGGTTTGGACTGTAAAGCAAATTAAAATCGCTGACAGCACAGGATTCCATGTGTTCCCCTTCTGCAGACCCGCAGGAACATTCCCAGCTGCCAGGTTTGCAGGCATGGATGGTGCTCTCTGTGTCCTCCATGCAAGGGGCATTTTGTTTCAATTGGAAGTCCAGTGAATCCAGTCCTGGATCCCCATTAGGCCCATGCTCCAGGGCATGAGGCTTTGCTCATGGATATGAATGAGGAATTCTGAAAATCTCCCTGAAAAGTGAAACTGAGACACTCTAGAGTTCACTTCCCCAAACAGTGTGAGCCGTAAGCACCAGCTGTTTCTAGCAGCTGTTCAGTGCGTTAGATTTTACCATTCCAGCACTAAACTATTAGTCAATTGATTAATGAACTGGAACTTCCCATCCAACAAAAATATTTTGGTTTTAAATTATAATTTGATGGGTGGTTAGTGCAGAAATACATTACACGTGCTAAGCACATGTTTGCATCTCATCACCACTCTCAGACACAGGGAAAGGTGTTGGCTTCATCACCTTTTTAAGGCTGCTTGAAAACCCCTCCAGGGAATGCAGTGCCTTTACAGGAGGGGTGATGCTGCTCATTCCTGCCCACATGGGGGATGTGCATGGGGCCAGCAGGGTCCTGCCACCCCACTGCTGCCAAGGGAGCTTAAAGGAGCTGCAGCACTGGCCAGGAAGTGTTAAGGTTCCCTAGCAGGAGTGAGGGCTCAATCACCTGAGACAGGAAACATTCCCAAGGTCACCAGGCCTTTATCTGGTGCCAGCACAAGGTCCCAAGCCCACGAGGCAGCACTGGGACACGGTGCTGGCAGCTGCACTAAGGAGTCCATGGCTCTGCCCAGGGACACTCGGGGACTGGAGTCAGCAACAGCTCAGGACTGGCCTGGGTTTCATCACAGAGCTGAAAATTATCTGAAAAGGAGTTTCTCCATTTGAGGTTTTTTGGTTTTTTTCCCAGAAGCACTTTCATGCCATAAACACCTCTGTTCAGGTAAACCCCCAAGTACTTACTCTGCTAACACACTTTGCTGGCCAGAGTGGCCACCACCAAAGTCACATCACTGTGTTATCATGGTGCTGTGTCCACTGCTGAGCTGCAGCCCTGGCACCTGCCAGCAGCTCAAGCCCCCCTCCTCCTTGTCTTATATAAACATATTATCATATATATGATATGTATACCCATTAATAATATATAATAATGTAAATAATTATAAAAACTGAGATAATCTCGACTGTGTATTAGCAGACCTGAATGCCCTGGGACAAGGTTTGGAGTTCCAGATACATTTGCAGAGGGGAGGTGATAGTGCCCATCTCCAGATGGAGGGGCCCCATCCCAGGGCAAGGCAGGTCACAGTACACAGAACTGGTGTAGAGAAACAAACAGGGAAAAATTATTCCTTATTTCTCATGATGGGAATGAAACACTGCCCAAAACTGAACACCAGCTTTATTCCACCTCGGTGGCCAGGGCATTCCTTGCAAACCCCCTGTTAAAACATGCACAAACCCAGGGCAGGGGAAAATTCATTCAACAGCTGCTTTTTCAAGTTATAATCCGTTATTTTATAAACTTGGCAGGTAGTGGGCTCAAAGGCTGTTTTATGTGGTCTCTGATCATAACAAAGTCCCCAGCAAGCATAGCTTTGCTGATCAGCAAAGAGAAACCAGGCTCAGTGTGCTTCAGAGGGGTCCTCTGCTGAGAAGCATCAGCATCATGCTGTGGTGATGCAAGTGGGACAACCTATCAGGCTTTGTGAGACACAGCAAGCACAGCCCAGACCAGCTCCTCAGAGAGAGAACACACTGGACTTGTACCGAAAAACTGCTGTCACCCTCCCATCCTGCTGCTTATCGAAGGAAGCAGCAGCGCACAGAACATTTCTGACATTATATTAGAGGAGATGATGTCCCTGCACTGGTACCAGCGATACCTGGCAAGGCAGAGCCAGCACATCATCTCTGAACAAACCCAGCAGCCCACTTCCACCCCCAGCGCTCCCGGGGGATGAAAGGAAAATGATCAGAGGGGAAGAAGCGATTCAAATTCAAGTGGCGCTAATAAAATATTCCCTTTGGTGGAGCAGAGGCTCATGGGCTCAGCCAGCTGCAGCACGGAGAGCTGGGGTGGTGCAAAGAGCTGGGCCAGAACAAGAGCAGAGCAGCAGGAAGGTGAAGAAATGCCTCTGCCAGCACCACCATTAGCTGTCCCTTGCATCACTCCGTGCACCAGGACCCCTTTGGCCCAGGGGCCAAAGCACAGTCCCAAGGGACAGAGAGGATTGCAGTTTGAACATGTAAAATATGAAATACAAAAACATGTAAAATACAAAACCACATCACAGTGCATGGATGCAAAAAATCAGTCCTTAACGGAATACTGAATGTCACCAGCACTGCCCAAACACTCCCAGGACTCACCCTGGTGCAGATGGGACATGAGGATTCTGAAACCTGGAGGACAGGTCTCCAGCAATCAACCATCAGGTCATGCCACGGGTTAGCCCAGATCTGCTCCTCTGCATCAGGAGTAGTGAACTGGGAGTTAATATCTCCATGCAGAGGAGGGGAGAACAAACACCTCATCTTTTGCCACAAACCCAGAGCATTTCACACAATTCCAAACTTCAAATCAGAGTCAGACAGGTCAGCCCCACCACTTAGACTGGGTAAAGTTTCCACTCTCCAAACCATCTGGCTGCATGGTTTGGAATTATCTACTTTCTCCTAAACATAAAGCTGCTGTAAAAGAGGCCTGATGCACACAAATATTTGAAGCATGCATGTGTGTGAGGGGGTGAAGCACATGTACGTGCACACACTGCAGCTTAAGATACTGTGGATATAAACATTATAGTTAATGCAGATCTTACACAGAAATATGCAACCATCTTGGCCAGAAACCAGACCAAACCCAGCCCATCTATTTAATCAGACCAAGCCAAGTCTTTCCCTGTTGGCCCTGAGCTGGGCACAGTTGGTGTTCCCAGGTTGCCCACTCCAGTACAACACAGGCTACTGTCTCACACTCATGGGAGGCTACTTCCAGGGCATCACTTAGAGAGCAACCAATCTTTATTTTAGAGATAGCTTACGTAAGGGAACATGCAAAGAAACACATGAGTAAGAGTCTCATCTGCCTCAGGCTCCTGTAAATCCTTTTCTTTTCCCCTTTCGTAGCACAACACGTTGGGCAGCTGCTGTTCACCCTGCAAAGCACAGCATGTACATCCCCGCCGTCTGTCCTCTGGCTGGAGCTGTGTTTGCAGGTTTCCCGTGGGAAAGGAGCTGCTTCACTTCTGAAGAATGAAACCAGGTTGTTGCATGTGCCACAAGGATGATGGTGGGGATCAGACACCTGCACTGAAGGACCTGGCTGGGAGGTGAGCAGCAAAATCAGCTGCTACTTGCCATGATGCAAGTGGGCTTTGTGCCCAGGGTGCACATCTCCACCCCAATCCCAGTGCATGACAACTTCACGTCCACAGCATCTTTCCTCCTGCTTGTGTGTCTGATCTTCTCTCTTCCCTGTCTTCACATGCTCTCTGTTACATCCTGTCCAGGGGTGAGACTCAAATTTGGAGTAAGTACAAAAAGCGCTTGAACTGCAGAAAAAATCTGTATTAAGTCAACTAGGATCAGGGGTATGATATTTGCTGAGAGTATTTCATAAACCATAGGTGTTCTGTACCCCATGCATGTTCAAACAACTCAAAATGAAATATGGTCTTCACCTTAGTAGCAAGGGAGACTTCAGTCTTCATAAACTGCGAGGAATACAATTTAATATGCACCTGCTTATATTAAACAGAATTATCTTTAAAAGGCGTTGTTAGAGATTTATGGTTTGCCATGAACCAGCACTTTTTTACTTCGGGGTTTTTTTTCTGTGAAGAGTCTTGAAAAACTGACTCAGGTAATTTGTACTGTTTTTGGAAATGTGCATATATTTCAAAAGAGGTTCCAAATATCCTCCTCACTAAAAAAAGGCATGGAGAGACACAGAGTGATGCCACCAGCACTGCTCATGGCTGGTGGCCCAGCAGCAGCAGGAGGACCAGGGCGATGCCAGCAGCAGGACTGGGCTGGGTGGCCGCACTCCCAGGGTCACTGCTGGGGTCTGCAGCACCATCTTTGCTGGGCTGGTTCAGAAGCTGCTTATTTGCAGCGATGTCATCCATATCCAGGTCATACGCCAGCTCTGAAAGCAGAAGGAGAGAGGTGGTCAGTAAGAGGTGGTATCTGTGAACATTCTCACACACAGCACATCCAACCCCCAAAACTGCGGTCCTGGGGACAGCCTGTGCCATGGCTGGGTGCAGCTGGGTCTGGGTGCAGTCAAAGGCATCACAGGGCTTGGTGGGCCAGAAGAGCTTAGCAAACATCTTGTCATTCCTGCACCCACCAGTCTCAGTATCCTCCACCAAACCTGATGCTTGGAGAGACCAAAATATCACAACTGTGAGGTGCTCCGGTAAGGAAACAAAAGAGGTAAGAGATGTGCCTCCCTGGAGAGCTACTCCCAAAGACAACCAGCTGAGCTTTGGAGGGGGTGTTTAGCAATGCAAATTGTGTCTGCTCCCCAGGCACAACAAGGATGCGTGCAGGAGTGAGGAAATCCTGGCGAGCAATAACACTTCCCCAAACCCAGAGTCAGCAGAAGGCCTTGCTAACCAAAGTCTCCTGGCTGTAGGACCTGAGGAGTTCTGCATTCCTGCAATCTTATGTAAGAGTGTGCAAAATATGCTCCTTACAGCATTGAAATACATCCCATCCCTGGTCCACCTCATCAAAGGAAGGAATGTGAGTGGATCGTACACTCTGGCCATGCTGGTGTTGCAACATGGAGACTTTGAGATGAAGCACATGAGGGTTTCAGTCCAAGAAAACATCCAGAATAAAAGTTTTGATAGTCCTGGCAGAGGAGCATGACATTAACAGAGAGAAAAGTTTGTGGCAACCCCTCACTGGCTGCAAGGGACTTGCAGAGCAGTAATGCACAGTTGCCCTCATCTTGCTGGGTCAGAGAAGAATAAAGAAATTCAAGTAGACAAAGTGGAAAGGCGAGACACCAGCAATTCTCAGGGCCAAGAACAAAGAGAAAAAGGTGTTTTAAGATGCTGTGGAGTTACAGAATGTAGATGGCAGAGGAACAGGCCTTGAAAGCCAGGATGACCTCTTGTCTTTGGCATGGAAGAAACCCTGGGACCCATGGAAAACATCCAGGTCACCAGGGAAGTTCACAGCCTGACAGAGGTGAGAATCACTGTTTGTTACCTCAAAAGGTATTGTTTACCATAAAAGGTAATACTGTGAAACAGAATTGGTGATTGGGACACACTGAGGTGTAGCTATTTCCTGTTTATGTGATAGTATATAAAGAATTTTCACGGCATAATAAATATCTTTGCATACCACCATCTTGTGAAGTCCCTGATCCTCTTCAATCACCACAGATGCCATTAGCCAGATTTACCTGGGGCATTTGAACCTCTCAGTCGGCTGGACTGAGTGGGTGCGCTCCCCTGCTCACGCTGCTGCCATCTCCTTCTGGGGTCCAGGTTTCTCACCCAAATGGGGATCAGTTACACTTGTTTGTCTAATCCTCAGATTAGGCCTTTGGAGTTGGAGGGAACTGGTGGTTTCCATCAGAAGAGACCCTGGCTCAAGCCTTTTACAAGCCTCCTGGATCACTACCATGTTGAAAAGGTTTGGATCATCCCACCCCACCCCTGAGAAAGAATCCAAGAGACTGAATAAACACTCGATCTAAAAAAATGCCACATCAATCCAATGAACACCACTGCCAAGGCAAACAGGCAGTATTTCTTAATCAAAAAATACCCAAACATTGCAAAACAAAAGCAGAACGATGTTAGCGTGACAAGTGAGTCAGCCCAGGCCATCAAAAGGGGTCAGAAATGGCTCAGAGGGAGCAGTTATCCATGCACAGAGGGCCAGGTGCAGGCAGAGCCCACCTGGTAAACTGAATTCTCCAGCAGATTCCCACAAATATTGTAATTCCCACTTCCCAACACTTTCCTGCTTTTCTCCTAAAGAGTACAGATATGCTGCTGTCCTCTGGTGCTGCACACCCATGGGAAGAGCAGGGAAGAGCAGGGAAGAAAGGTGCCACCTAGAAAGGGATGTGCTGGGAGACTTTCCAAGCACAGAAAGAACAAGTCCCTCTGGCACAAGGCACGCTCAGGCTTCAGGGCAGTTTGGGAGCAGCCTGCCTGCACCACCTTATTTTCCCAAGCTCATTTCTGGAAAATAAGTGGAGGGATTTGGAGTTAATAAAATCACAGCGGATTATTTCACAGTTGGTTGTTTTACACAAGACTCCTCAGCTGCTGTGATGTTGGATCACAGCCTGCCCTGGTGTGTTTTGAAAGGTATTTCTACACATTCCAAAGGCTTTTGAAACCTAAAAGATGCTCCATGGGGTCACAGTACTATCAGGCACCCACACACTCCCAGACCAGTGATCATGAGAACTTTTGGGGTAAAATATTCTCTTACTGGACATCCTAGCAAAACTAAAAAAGTCCCCAGGAAACTGAGTAACTACTCTTGCCTTGCCTTTAGAAAAGAAATTTGAAACAAAAGAGTGTTTCAGCAAGGTCCTTAACAGCACAAAGGGTTTTGACGGCCCCATTTACAGTCTCGTTCTGGGATGTAATTTATGAGATGCGAGTTCCTGCGCGGTCTCAATGCAGCAGCTGAATCCCGTTGGAAATGTTCAGCCAGGGTGTACCAAAATGAGCGTTCCAAACATATTCTTTGCGTGGGAAATGTTCAAATTCTGGGGATTTCACCTCAACTTGAGTAAGGGTAATTTTTTTAAATCGCGGCATTTCACCCTAATGGGGATGGTGATTCTCTCCCTCTTCCCTTCTGGCCAAATTAAAGAAAAGGGAACAGAAAACCTCTTGTCATCAGAGATTAGAGTGCTATTTTCCTCGCCTTGTTTAACTGCTTCAGAAGTTTAGCGCTTGGGTGTGCCGTTTGTTTTCACTGTTCCTTCCATTGTTTCCTACTCCTTATTTCTGCCCAACTGTATTTTTAGGCATGATGGATTAAGCCAAACATCTTTTATTTTGTATTAATAATGGATCTGTAACCCTTGCAAATCCCTTTCACTTAACTTCTAATGACCTTTGCTACACCAGAGGAAAGGAAAATAAAAAGTATGCACCTCTAAAAGACCTCAGGCAGCCGATCCAGGCAATAACATTAAAAATATACATTACAGAATTGGTAAGGTTGGAAGGGATCACAGTGAGTCATCTTGTCTAAACTCCCTGTGCAAGCAGGGTCATCCCAGAGCACATGGTACAGACATTTCTTTAATATCTCCAGTGAGGGAGACTCCACACTCGTTCTGGGCAACCTGCTCCAGTGCTCAGTCCCTGCACAGTAAAGTTCTTCCTCAAATTCAGATGGAGCTTCCTGTGCATCAGTTTCTGCCCACTGCCTCTGGTCTTACTGCTTATATTATTGATAATAAACATATTTCAATTTCAGGAATCCAAATTAGCAAATGTTCCTAACCAGGTAGTTCTTGAGAGGGCTCCATTATGATTTCCAGCTTTTGTTAGGATCCCTGGTTAGTCCAGGTCACCTCCACATCCCTGCCCCTCCTGCTCCCACATCTGCCAGGAGTGAAAGAGCCTCAGCATCAGGGATGGAACTGCAGGATGGCTGGTGAGGTAACAGAAACCAACCTTCCACATCCTCCATTTTGGCCACTTCCACCCAAAACTTTGCCTTTACGCTGCAAAGTAACATGAGAGAAGCTACTACTCTGCCTCGCCTCTACCCAGCCACCTTCTGCATTAAACATCTCCACCACTCCATGCTGATCACCCAATTCATTGGCATCAGTTTCTCAGTACAAAGTGCCCCTCTGGCCTGCAAAGACTTTCGGGGGAGGGCAGGAAACTAGGAAAATCTGTTTCTGTTTATAATCAGTCAGAGTCCAGGGGGTATTACCAACAATCTGCACTAATTACAAATTCAATCTTCACTCATTTTGGTCCTTCTTGTCCTCTGGGCTGCAGATTAGATAATCCCTTTAAAATAATAGTCAATCATTAGCTCTGCTTTTTCCTCCCCCCGGCTCACGCAAGCCGAGCGTGCCGTGCCGTTTCCCAGAATTCTCACACAGCTGGTGAAAGGTCTCCAGCCGCACACAAACCGGTCCCTCCGGAAGCATCTTTTGTAACCAAAGCCCCTCTAACACAAAGCTGCTGTGCTGTGCTCCCAGGACGGCAGCAGCTTCAATGGCCTCGCAGCGAGGATGACAAAACCCGGCGCCAGCCCTGCAGCACGCACTCTCCGCACCCACAAAATAAAGCGGCGGCATTTTCCCATGGATTAGGGCTGGAATTGGGCATGACTGACTCTGCACAAGCTTATTGGGCAGGGATCGTTAGAAAGCTCTTCTTGCTGAACCACACCAGCTTTGGAGACAGCTACAGAATGCAGCTGAGCTGGGAGAAAGTTGGGTTTGAGTTGGGATAAAAAGTCCCATGGCAGCTGGCAGAGCAGGAGCCGTGAGGGTGAGTTCTGGCACAAAGGCTTTCCTCTGCCAAGTCCACCTCTGCCTACCAAATGCCTCTTTTCACCCCAAAAAGGACAACGAGGCCTTCAGCAAAGAACTGCTAGCAAATGTCTGGCAAATGACCTCCAAGAGCTCTGCTGCCACAGGCTGGCTCAGCCGCTGCCCGGAGCCCAGATCCAGGGAATGTCATCTCCCAGCCAGGCATCTGGGCTGCCTGCCTGCCAAGCCTGCCCCAGCAGATGGTTCCAGAGATGGACCCAATATAGTAACAGAGCCAGAACGGATGGCCAGGCATGAAATCTGCCTCCCCTTGTCACTTGATAGCTCTGCCAGTGCCTCGTGCAGCACTGATGGGTGCGAGGGGATCCCCACACAGCCAAAACCATCCAGCCAAACGCAGTGTGTTCAGCCAGCAGGGCTGTGGTGATGGCCCTGGTTTGCAGATGATGGAAACACTGAGGTATGAAGGGAATGGATCGTCACCATGTCTTTCCAGTGAGAGCAAAACACATCAAGTAAAAATGTCAGAGACAGGTAGGGCAGCTTGGCAAGCTTTTGCATCTGCCAACATCTGCCTGCGTCTTTCCTTCAGGACTGTTTTCTCCTAAGAAAGCACATGCTACAACTGCCACTGAAAATTATAATCTCCAGAGTGTGTTGCTCTGTTTAATTTTTTTAAGCAGTGAGCATCTTCAGTGTGGGGAAGAAGTTCCCAATAGATGCAGTAGACTGGTGTCTCCAGAACAGGACAGGATTTCTTAAAGGGAGAGATGTTTGAGTCAAGCCCAAACTGTTGACTCATTACAAGGTGAAGCATAAGAGCCTGTGATTCCACAGACCAGTCTGCCTGACCTTGGTTCCCAAATATCTCCTTCTCTACAGTACCAACCATTTCACTCTCACAGGTGTTTGCATCTGAAATTTAGAAGAACAGTCCAATTTCATCCCAAACTTTTCCTGCTGGAACACCAAAAGCTCTGCTTACCTCAGAAGTTATCTGGTTTTCTTGTGCAAACAGCTCATATTACAAACACAAAAAGCCTCCCCAAAGACACCACCTGAGATCATCTGTTGGGTTAAAAGGAATAAATAGCCACAACTGCATGGATACAGCTGAGATTCCCGACATCCTGCTTCTCCAAAACACCTTAAACCCTTCCAAACACCTAGCCAAGCATGGTTTCATCTCATCAGGGAGGTTTTGCCCTCTGGCTTATTACCATTAAAATCCTGGAGCACCAACAGGTTTGCCAGTTGTCTTCTTGCACAACGAGCTACAACAGCCCAGCCGAAGGTGCGGCCGCGCCGGTGTAATTAAAGCGCTGAGCCAGGGCTGGCCGTGGTGCTTGTGTTGGCACAGATCACTGAGATGGATGTGCAGCATGTGCATGGTCTTGTGCCTCTGCTTTCCCACCTCCTCCACAGCAATTTAGGAGGTGCGGCTCTTGGCAATATGGATTTGGAAAAAAAGAGAAGAAAAAATCCAGCTCAACACCACCCTGCTGCCGTCGGCAACATGGCCCAGAGAGCCTGGCGTGGCTCAGCAGCAAGGGGTAAAACCAACTTCCTGGGCAGAAACCCAAAGGAATCAGGTTTGGGATTGCTGATTTGCACACCAAACTGCCTATTTGCCCCTTCTTGGATGTTGGTGTGCCACCGATGGCCTGCAGCACGTGTTCACAGCCACCCAGAGCCCACAGGAACCACCACAAACCCTGGACCAGCTGGGGAGGAAGCTCCCCTAGGATCAGTGCTCTCTGGAAGGCAGCAGTAAATTGATTTGGAGGGATCAGATGTGAGGAAGGTCCATCTCAGTCCCACGGCAGGGGCGTAACCAGGCAGTCAGTATGCACACCCTGGCTCCCCAGCCTCCCCATACACACAAAAGTCTCTCCACATGTCTGCAAGCTTTTGATGGGGTGAAGGGACAAAACACCCTCAAAACCCAACACAGCATACAGGCAGAGGGGCTGCACCATGACCCTCATTCCAGCAATTGCTTCTTCCCCTTGGCCAGAGGCTGGTTGCAAGGAAGGGCCATTATTTATGACCTGGGCTTATGTTTACTTTGAAAACCTACTCGTTACATTCTTCTTTGCTCCTTGGTTTGTTCTAGATCTACCCTGAAGAGAATCTGGCGTCTGCAATTGCATTACTCGTTTTCCCCTTGGCAGAGAGTGAAAGAGTTTCTGAACTGCACTCGCAGAGCGCAGCCACAAGAACGTGTTTAGCAAAATGCACTCGTGTAATCTATTAAAAATTAACAAATCTCATTAGCATTATTAATTGGAAGTGCTAGAGTTCTTGTATTTTGCTGATGAAGCAGCATTACCTGGTCTGATATCCGGATGTACAGTCCAGAAGAAGAGCTGCTACCTAAAAGAGCTTAGGAGAAAAGCACTGGAAAATAGGGAGCTAAACATGTACAGCCAAAAACATCTACAAAGGCAGGAGTCTAGAAACAAAAATAGGAATAGCTGGAAACAGAAGAGTATGAATAGAAGTGAAATTATTTAAGTGGTAGCAATATAGGACTGGGTCAAGCAATGGTCCTGCAGATCCCCCAGTACCTCAGCCCACCCAGATGTGGAGTCATCTTCCTGCTTGGAAACCTTCAAGATCTAAATCCCAAAGAGATCCCTTCTGATCACCCTGCTGTCACCTGAGACATCTCTGTACAGTCTTGATTTTGGGAAGTAAGGTTCCTGTGATAGCAGAGCAAAGTTAAATGCTTCACAGTCCCTCTAATGACTGAAAACAACATGCTCCCATCTAAATGAAATTTTCTCCTTCATCTTTTCTTCTCCAAAAGCTCTTGGATATGACCAGGAGAGGAAGCTCTTTCATGCTGCATGCTGGCCTTCAACTCTCTAAGTTTAGGACATTTAGTGACATTCAGGTATTAGCAAGAGCTGAAAAAATGCAGTTCTAAGGGGAATGCAATGGTCGCTGCCTTCCAGATGTTAGCCACTAAAAGCAGCCCTCAAGGCAGAAGGATATTTCACAATGCTTGATTAGAAAACTCATGGTGGTGTTATGGCATCCAGGAACATCTGACACCTTCCTTGGTGACTCACTGTGCTGGAAACCAGACCTGAAAGTGTGCAGGCCACAGAGACCAGGGGTTTGTGGCATTCCTGCTTCAAGTAGGCAACCTGGAATATGCCACTTCAATGAGAAGGGACAAGGACTTTGTGCAATGTCTGTAGAAAAATCCCTGGAGATTCATCAATGCCTTATGCTTCTAAGGAAAAAAGAATCCAAGGCTGCTGGTGTTTTGCCCCTTGAGCACATTAAGTGCCTAAGAAGCACTCCCAGCCCAGGGATCAAACTGACAGAGACTCCACCAGGCTACAACTCATGACGCCAAGGGAAATATCCCAAGTGAGATTTCAGGTCAAAACCTAAGAATTTGGGTTGTGCATGGACATACCCGCTCAGCCTGTAGCAGAGCTGGCAGGTAGGCTCAGGCATGGTGTACCCTACACTCCTCTGCTCAGCCTGCCTCTGCTGCTGCAGAAACTGCCCCAGGTTTTGTGCTCTGACACTGCCCAGCATCACTGGCATGGATGGACAGAAAGCTCCCCCTGTCCATGCCAGGGGAATGTTTGCACAGAGCAGGAGCTGAGGTGAGAGAGCTGCCAAGGGAAAGGAGCCAAGTGGCGACAGCATTGCCTGGCTTTTTTCATTGTGTTAACCTGCATAAATAAATAAATAAAATAAAATAAATAAAGTCCTGGACCTGCATTAAAACAACATTAAAGTGACTTCAGCCTATAAAAATGGTGAAATTGAGAAGGTCCTGGGAAACATCACTGTACCCAACTGTTCCGCTTTAGATAGAAGAAAGTTTGGTTCATAGGCTGGAACGTTTTAACAGCCTCAAGACATGTTCCCTGCACTGGAAAGCAGCCCCAGGAACAGCCTCTGTAGTCTGAAATCAGGACCTGGCTTTGAGCTGCATGGCTTTGGAGAAAGACCCAAATTAAACCCAGCTGCTCACTGGGTGCCTGTAACATCCAACACAAACCCCTAATTTCTGCTCCCTGCCTCCCTCCCAGGCCAAGAGCAAGTCCTGACCCCAAAGCACCAGTGCAATGACGGTGCTAAAAGCTGGATCTGAGTGCTGGTGGCAGTTCCAATGGGAAGCCCACTGTCATCCCTGCTGAGCACCAGGACACTCTGGGTGCACTGTTTGGGCTGCACTGGACCTGTGTCATCACATTTACTCTTTCCTGGGGTCTCCCTGTCATGCTTGGGACCTTGCTGGAGCTCAAGGAGACCACCCCAACTGCTCCCACTCCAGGAGGGGACTGGTCCTGGGCTTCTGCTTGGCACCTCCCCAGGTCAGCTGGTACAGCCACAAGAAGGTCCCAGGGACAAGGACACACTGCTCATGTGGGAGCACCCAAATTGTTCTGGGGACACCTCCATTGACACAGCAAGCAGTGAAACAAGGAGGTCACAACTCAATAGGACTCCAAGGTCCAAGTCCACAAATGCCTCCTTCTCCATCCTGTCTGAAGCAATCGTGGCTGTCTCTTAAGAATGTCACAATCACAGTGGAAAATCAAAATAAAAAGGCTACGTAATCCAGTCTGCAAATCCCTTCAAAATCACAAAATCCTCTCTAAAATGGATTACAGAGATTAGAGATAAGAGTTTCCTGGAAATCAAGAATTGCATTTCAGCCTTTGCCATCTCTTCACTGTCCCAGAAAAAAAGAGTCTTGCTTGTGCCCCCCCACCCCACCTCACTCCTCCCCAACCATCATCCCAGCCTTGGGGAGCAAAAGCAGCTTCCCCCAGCCCCTAAAAACTGCAGAGCTGTTTCTGATTTTGCCCTAAGCAGTCTTTTGGGGCACAATCTGCTGCATATACCTGAGCCTGTGGACAACGTGCATCAGTGTTGGAAACCTGCCTGCAACAGGGAGAGGAG
The DNA here is from genome assembly GCA_025920805.1 of Petroica traversi. Taxonomy (NCBI): domain Eukaryota; kingdom Metazoa; phylum Chordata; class Aves; order Passeriformes; family Petroicidae; genus Petroica; species Petroica traversi. The sequence goes on along the minus strand of JAHLSL010000024.1, from coordinate 6,861,816 downwards.
GGGATGACTGCCAGGCTCCTGCAAGCATTTTGGTCCATCCCTACTCCAAACAGGCTCCACGTGGTTGTGCAATGTGCTGCCCTGGGTTTGTGAGCTGCAGGACTTGCACCAAATCCTGTGGGTGCCCAGCAGAAAATTATCCTTTTAAATCAGGGTGGTTTTTTAAAAATCACCAGCAGTGACAGCGTTCCCAAGAAGAGAAAAGTCAAACACTCATGTGGGGATGATATAAAATTATTTAGCAGCCACACCATTATTATTCCGATAGATTAAAATCATAATTTTGTTTAATGTTTTGACTCAAGTATCAGAGTTGATGGTGGCAGGACAATTTTCTGTTGAGAATTTTTATTTCGTGAGAGTTTTTGCCCTTTCCTTCTTATTTGGAAAACAACAACAACAAAAAAGGATTGCAATATTAGCATTCCCGGCAGAGCACACATTCAAGTTCCTGACCTGTTATTGCTCAAGGACTTCTGCAGCTGCAGATGCCTGTTTGGAGCTTCAGTTAGGTCACTTTGAATGATGCTCATAGAATAAGGATCAAAACACTCACAGCTTGATCAAAAGGACATTTTATGAACATTGCAGCCTGAGTTAAGTGCTGATGTGAATACTTAGGTTCGCCCTTATATTACCTCAGCTTGGTTCTAATAAAATTAACACCCTTTTAAATAATGCACTTAATTTTATTTGTTTCATGTTTTTGTGCCTTATGGCTTTGAAAACATATTCTCAAAACCTTTCAATCACTCTGGGAATGTTTAGCTGTATTGGGATCTGCAAATCAACATCTTTGTCCAGAGGAATAATAAGGGTTGCACCTTTGTATCGTTGTTCCACCTGCTCTAACCTGGATTTATCCACCAAAGTTTGGCGTTTTTTTCTGCCCACAAAGGAGGGTAACCAGTCACGCCCTTTCTTTTCCCAGGAAGAATTACCACCTGTAAATAAACAACTAAAAACTGAACTACAAGCATCGGCAGCATGAATTCTCCTTTGTAAAGAGACAACAAATAAAACAAAGCAGGGAAAAATCCAGTCTCTTGTCTGCATTTCACTTGCACATTAGAGGCAAAATGAACTTAGCTGTCCAGGACAGGGGACGTCTTATTGGTGCAATAGAGCTGCTTAACTGTTCTTTAGAGATATTAATCTCAAAAGCCAGAACAGAAAGAGCATTTTCCCCCCTTTTATTTATTTATCTTTTTTTTTTGTGCCAACTCACCTTAGCTGAAAAGCACATTGAGATTGTAATTATGGGAAGGCCTCATCTAGTAGATTTGTAAACTCAGCTATCGGCTTGAATTACTGGAATTAGCAAGGCTAATTTAATGTCACTGTTCAAAATAGCTCAGATTTGGAATTTCTTAATGGCCTTAGGAAAAGGAGTCTTTATGCATACTGCAATCTAGGCTTCATTCTTAGACTAAATTCCTTCTCATAGATTTTGTGAATGCCCTGTTTTGTAGCCAACACAAACTCTGTCCAGTAAAATAATGTAAGGACTCAGAATGAAAAGAGATTAGCTGTTCCCTGCTCCTGTTATTTTAAAGCAGAAATAACTTTGGCTTCTACTGATTCATAGACAAAGCTTGAAATGCAAAGCATGCTCAACTCCAGATTCAGCATGAAAAGGACCTTAAAATATTCCCGAGTGCAAGTAATGGACTTATTAGAGGGATGAAAAGAGGCACTTTTCACAGAATCCCAAGCTCTTTAGTCCTGTCATATCAATAATCTTGCTTAAGAATTTCATTCCATTTACATTTCTTTCCCTTCCAAATATCCAGCCTGACTCCTATGAAATACAACATTTACGCTTTTAAAGTGTTAATTTATTTCTGTTAACGCTTGGTGGTGTAAAATGTCTGTGGATCACCCAGAGTGTGAGCAATGGTGTCCCGAGGGGCTGGGACAGGGAGCAATTCTGTGCAGTTATACACCTGAAAATTGAGAAATGAGGAGGGAATTTTAAAGACTTGGTTAAAAGCATCTTCTTTAAATAATAGCAGTTGATTGTGCTGGAACCTGACATACCTGCAATCTGTTGCACTCTCCTTTATGTTCACATTTAACACCCAGAAAAACAATGCTAACAGTAAGAAAAAAAATGTTTTATAGCTATCAGGAAGGAAATTTGCCTAACTCTTCTAAGCTGCCAAAATATATCAATTTTTAACCCAGTTTGCCTAGACTTTGCAAGATAGTTTACTATAAAGCCAGCACGAAGCAACTAGTGACACTTTTCCCTTTTTCTTTGAGGAAATTGCTGAAAAACAAAGGTAATTCAGGAACAAATCACAAAAGTCTGTGTGGGCATAGCAGGGAAGGACACAGAGATGCCCCCTTCTTAAGGAGTGAGGGGAGGTTTTTTTCTCCATTTGGCTCTGTGCCCCAGGACGATTTGCACTGACTGGGGACTGTCAGCATGGAAGGGAAACAAGATGTTTGGGGCTCCCTCTGCCCATGGCCCTCCACAAGACAGCACCAGCAGAGCCCAAAAGACCCCCAGACACTGTGACAGGAGGAGTGGCCACACTGAGATGGCCGTGTGGCACTGGCCAGGGATGGTTTTCATAGACCAAACCAGATTTCATGCTGCCCAAGAGACCCAAGGTTCTCAAAGCACACCACAGGCATTAATTACACTCTCTACTTTGAATAAATTAATTAGGTACTGAAACTTCCTGGTCCTTGAGGGCCAAGCACAAGCCTCCCTTCACTAATGGCTCAAACTGAGCCGAGGTTGTGATGGTGTTTCAGGAACACTGACAAGAGAGCTTAGAAAAGCACCTCTGAGTGCCCTGAGCCACCTGAAAGCAGCAGAATCCTCCTCTCGGGATACTTCCAATTCCTCTGGACACGTCCCAGCCAGTCCCAGCCACTGGGTTTGGCTCTGAATCACTCCTTATGGCCAGGCATGGAAATGACCCAGCAGGGAGCTGGGACGGCGAGGGGCAGTCCCATCCCACAGCCACCCTTCAGGGCATCTGCCCAGTGCCTGTTCCTAAGGACTCCTCAAGAGTCTCTGACCTTAGCAGTCATTTTTCCTAATAAAGAACTGGACACCTTTGATGAGACATTCATGTGCCAAGAAGGAATAGGAGCTCCTCACACTGCCCTTGTTGCTTCCTTGTGTGCTGCTGTGTGACCCGTTCCTGGGTAGGACACACTCCAGCCCCATCCACTCAGCTTCTCCAGCTGCCAGAGGCATCCCCATGGGAGGCACCCCAACAATGCAGGGGTGCTGCAAGATGCTCCAGAAATCACCCCACAGCAGCATTTGCTGAGCTGATATCCTCCACTGGAACAAATATGACACGGCCTTGGTCACTCTCCTACAATGCTCTGGTGAAGAAATAAAACCCTCTCAGCCTCCTGATTTGGATGCTCCAAATCCAGGCTTGCTGGATGCCTCCCTGTCTCTCCATCTACCTGGATGACTCTGTGTCCTCTGGGAAGCTGGACGAGCCATTTGCCCAGGGCACTCCCAATGGATTCAGACCAGCAGCCTGCCAGCCCACAAACATCTGCTGTCACTGCTCTTTTGCAACCAATGCCTGATTGAAATAGGTGACAGTGCATTAAAAAGATATGATACTTGTGCTGCAGGGAGCTGGAAGGCACAGGGGATGGCCAGTCCCTGCAGCCATCACAGAGTGGTGGCTGTGCTGGAGCTGTGGCCTGGGAAACCCATTAAGACCCCATGGGGTGTGAAATTGTAACAGGAGAGCTGGGCTTGCAGGACCTGGGCAGGAAGTGAATTCACAGAGTCCCGAAACAACAGGAGTTTCTCAGCGCACGCCTGCCTTTGCCCTCCCAAAAATTGGGAAAAGCAGGTGACCAGGCACACCTGAGCTGCAGGTGAAGCAGAGGCAGCATCCCCCTGTGCATCCCATCTGCTGTGGGGAGATGTGAGGGATCCCTCAGAGCAGGGCTTGCGCTAGGGGCTGTGTCTGTCAGCTCTGCTGTAGGGTTAGTGCCATCCTGCAGCCATCCAGGGCCCCAGTGCAGGTGTCAATGGGATGGAGGGGATTTAGGAGCCTCCAGGCAATCCCATATAGTGCTCCCAGTTACTCTCCATCCTACATAACATGAACTGGTTAAGTATTTTACAGTCATGTTCTGCTCCTTAATGTATGCAACTGGTCAGGGTGAACCCAGTTATTAGTAACTGAAATCAGGCTCTAACCTCCTGCTTTCCAACCCAAGCACAGCAGTAATTTTTGTTCAGTGTGTAGCAATACCGCCTTGCTATGTCCTTATTTTGGGATTTTTTTGGGTACACAGAATCATTTTTCTTTTTTCCACATTTTCTAATGAGTTCTGGCAGTAGGAAGTTGTTTGTAAATCACACAAGTTTTTGTTTTACTGGAAACATCTGCTTTAACACATTTATCTTTTAAAAAAGGCCAGTTTTTTTTAAACAAAGGTATTAAGCTGCAATGTAAATTGGGCACATCTGTTTATGAGTCACTGCAATAGCACTGCCTCTAGTGCACCAGATCACATGGATCTCCAGGGGCCTGATCCAGCAAATTAGAAACTCACAGCTTGCTCTGCTCCCTTTTCCAGCACTCCTCTTCCGAGAGTGCTTCTGCCTGATTTAATAAATTAAGGCCACTAAATAAGAGAGACCTATTTAGTGTCTGCTAATTATATTAGGTGTCTGGCCCAGCAGACACTTAAGCACCAACCAGAGACTTAAGCTGGTGCCAAAGTCCAGAGGCACCCGAGGACCAAGTCCAGTGCAATTTTTACATCTGGGAACTCCAGGCTGCCCCAGCTCCACACTGCCCATGGTGCTCTACCACCTCTGCTGCCTTCAGCTGCTCAGGGCTGCCATGAAAAACATTTAGAGAAGCAAAACTGAGGGAAAGACATCAGCTGAACCTCCAAGATCAAAACCTGACCTGCCAGCTGGTATTTGTGCACTGGAAACACAAAGGTCAGCAGAGCTGGAGGGCTGGTCTGAGGCCCAGGAAAAACCATTCAGTTCTGGTAACTGCAGTGGCTGGGGAGCATCGCTGATGCCTCTGGGGTAAATAAAGCCAGTGAGGGGTGGGAAGTGGGGAATCCAAACCAGCAAGGAGATGCCTGGAGAGGGCAGAATCAGGGCCTCCATCCCCACAAGGGCTGCCAGGGCAAAGCATTCAACTCTCCAGGACAAAGCTTTTTGTCTGTCACCAGAGCCCACACCTAAATAAAGCTACAAGAGTCAGGAGGGGACACAGAAGGTGACAGTGCATCAGGTGTTCCCTGAGAACAGGCACTGGAGCACAAGAGGGAAGTTTGCTTGTACAGGGAAGGGGAGAGGAGAGTGTTTTGGGTATAAATGCATTCTTCCACATTCTCTGCACATGCTTTAGCAGTGATTTATGTGGACAAGAGAAGAGATACTGCAGGCTGTGTTCTGTGATGACTTTGGGGAGCACACAACCTTTTTTTTTTCCCTTTATTTTTCACTGGAATGATCTACAGAGAACCAGAAGAGGACAAGCAAACATACCAAAGCTGCAGAGCAGCCGGCAGAAAGTTATCAAGGAGACAGAGGATATTACTCAGATTCTGATAATAACCACTGGCTCCCACCTGCCAACTGCAGGCTGTCTGACACAAAAAACTCCAAAAACAGGCTGGAGCAGATGTCTGCCTCCCTGTGCAGGAAGCGTCTCCAGTATCCATGAGACACAGGCAAAATAGCTTCGAGTCCAACAATTTTACAGAGACTCAAGATACTGAATTCAAACAGGAAGGAGAGAGAAAAAAAAAAACAATAAAGCAAAAGGATGTGTCTCACATTGCAGTTGTGATTTACATTTTAGAAATCCTGCTGGGACTCCTGCACCGGACTGAGGCAGTGACAGATGCCCTGGCAATCTGTCCAGCTGCCAAACCTTGATGCTCAGCAGCCAGCAGGACCTGCCACTGCAGAACATCCATCCCCACACGTCACAGCACAGAACCACCAAGGGATGCAGCAGCATCTGGGTCCCTCAGCACCCAGCAGAGTCAGTCACCACCTGCCTGCAGATGGGATACACAGAAAGGAGGGAAGGTGCTGCTGCGTTTGCATTCAAGCTCTGTGCTGGGCACAGGCCCAGCTCCTGTGGGAGGGAAGGGCAGAGCGTGTCCCAGCTCCCTCGGGAAGCAAAGAGCAAATGAAAAGCAGGAACAGACAGCAAGATGTCATTGAGAGCCCTAAACACCATTGAAGACACTTTCTGAAACAACAGAAGCTGGTCAACATGCCAGATTTCCATTCCCATAGAACAGGGGGAATGTGCTACTGCTCCAAAGCAGAACAAAAGCAAAACGTGTCCAAATTTTTGTTGTTTAAATAAAAAAAAAAATGTTTAAAAGGCAAGTTGACATACCGCTCCAACAAAGTCCAATCAATTCATTTGGGTTTTTTTTCCCCTGTGGTATAATTAAAGATGTAATTTCAATCAGGCTTTTAGAGAAGAGGCTGATGTGGAGTGAAAGCAGACAGCATTACCTTGTGCTTCAGGCTGCTGCTGCTTCGCTTCCCTGCTGCAAGAGCAGAGAAAGATGTTTCAGTTTATTCCAAGACGAGAAAATCCCATCCAAACCTCCAGCATGCTTCACTGCCTCACTGTTCCAGCAGAGGCAGTTTGCAACACAAAGTCTCCCATCAGAAAGTTTCTGGCTTGCCCTAAAAGCAGCAGAAGGGGAGGTTAAATTTTGAAGGCAGGGCACTTTTGCCCCACAGACCCAGAAAAGCTGGCAAAGCCAGCAGACTCCAGCACTTGGCTGCTTGAAATTTGTTCCTGTGGAAGAAACCCCTCTGGGCCCTCCTTGGAGCTGTGACAGCTCCAGGCCAGGGATGGAGGGAGAAGGCAGAGCACAGTCTGGGAAGGAGGACATCCCTCCTCCAGCTCACAGCTCATCCATCCAGGGCGAGGGTCAGGGATCTGCTGGAGACACACCTGGGAATCAGGGGAGCCTGAGCTTGGGCAAACACACCTGGTTCAGTTCATGTTACTGCTCGTGTCAGCCCCAGCAGATGTGTGTGCACAGCTCAGGGCTAATGCACAACAGCCGAGGAGAGCTCCTGCCTGACAGATGATGGATCCCCTGCTCCTGGAGCACACGGAGCAGTGTTGACTCAGTAATTGATCCTGTCCTGGTAATGCACTGACTGATGAGTGATTTGCAGGCCAGACCCAAATTCATACTATATTCACTTGAAAAGCAAAGGGTGAGAAGAGAGAAAGAAATGAGGATTAAAACACCAGGATCCTAGGAGGTTTCTCTGGAGAAGCATTCTTCTTCCCCCTTCCAATACCTTTTTGGCAAGGACTAAAAAGAGGCTGCTTTCTGGGCAGGTTTCTTTCTGCTGGAGACCAACAGCAACCAGCAACAGGCTCTGTGGTCAGTGCACAAGTCCAGCATGGACTGTCCATTGATTTAATTTTGAAAACCTTGTCTCAAGTAATGCCTCTTCCTCCATCCAGGTTACATCCAGATCCAGACATCTTCCAGATATTTAACTCAGAGCTTCATTTAATCAGGCTTGATTATTTCATAGGCACATACATTTATATTTATGGAAAGATGCAAAAACTAATTTTCAAAAAACTAATTTTTAAAAGATGTAAAAGCTAATTTTCAAAATGCCTCCCTGCAGCAAGCAGGGACCTGTTGGATCCTGGGTAGGGAGATGCTGCCTCTCACTCAACCACATCTAAGCAAACACCAGCTCCCCAGAGCTGCTGGTTGCTGCTACAATGTGATGCTACAACTCGCACTGCCAGGTCATTGCCACAACAGCCACCTGCACAAAAACAAACACATTTGTTCAAATTTGAGGAGGGGAACCAAGAGGTCAGGCTTCGTAAGGCAGCCCAGAGAATTTGAGCATTCCTCATCTTCTCTTATAGGGCTCAAAAGTGCTCTGAAAATTGTGACCAAAATGTTTCCAGTAAGTGATGGTTTCCATGATCCACCTGAATCATCATCTGTTCTCTTGGACATCTTCAGGGCAAGAGGATGGACAGCAGTGCAGCACCCACAGCTGAGAGATCAGGGCCTTCTCCTGTGCACGTCCAATGAGACAGGGCCACCTGGCCCAACATTCATTGTGTCTTCAGCCATTGACATACTTGTATTTCCCCAAAGCACCTTTTAGACAGATGTGTTTTACAGTCCTTGATGGACCTTAGTTCCATGAACTTGTCTTCTTTTGAAAGGGACCCTAAAGCTCATCTAGTTCCACCACGCTTGCCATGGACAAGGACCTTCCACTAGGGCAGGTTGCTCAGCCCCCCATCCATGCTGGCCTTGAGCCCATTTTCTGGGAGCAGGAGCTGCTGCAGGCACGGGGCAGGAGAGGGATGGCCCAGCCCTGTGCCCACAGGACATCCTGGGGTGTTTGACAGCTGAGTGCTGGCACCCTGACCCAGTGCTGGGCACACACATCAGCCAGGACAGCTGGGACACACTCCAGGGCCAGAGCCCTCTCACACAGTGCTCAGCAGGGCTGTGCCCAACAGCCTCATTTATTACATCCCCATAATCTCTCTTATCAGCTTACCTGCACTAAGGCATTAGGAAAAGCCAAGCCACTCATGAAAGGGGCACCCTCTCCTATGTGAAAAGTCAATCAACATGTTATATTGTTATCAGGCTCACAGACAAACCTCCCTTTGTACAACAAAATGTGCAGATACAGTGCCCTGACTATCAGTGTAAGGTTATCTTGTTGGGCCTTTAGCAAGTAGCACCTGATCTGCTTCTGTCTGAAATATGCCTTTATTGTTGTCCCTTAAAAAGAAAACCAGTTAAACTATTTTGCCTCTCCACAAGGAAAAACAGCAAAAAAAAAAAAAAAAACAACCAAAAAGCAACACCGTATCCAAGTCAGGAATTGTGTTTCCCAGCTTCATCAGAATTCATGTGTTTCCAGCCACAAAAAACCAGATTCATCATCCTTTAAAGATAAATATGGCCATCACTATTGCAACTGGGCACATTTTTGCATACTTGAAATTGTTTTGAGGCGTTCAGTCATGTAAGATGCTGCACTCAGTAACAATTTAAAGAAACACAAGCTCCCAAATTACACTGTTGAAAAGCATCTCCTTAGACACCCTGGCAAACTGCACAAACTGTTATTCAGACTTGCAGCCTAACTAGAGGGTGAGCCTTTTGCCAGCAGACTGGCATTATAAACATCTGGGAGTGATGAGCAGTCACAGCTTCCCAGAGACCTTGGCACATTTTTATGTGTTATAGCAGAAGCACCATCTCATCTGACCTTTAGGGTGTTTCCAGCCCTCCAGCCTCACACTGAGCCCAAGGACCAGCCTCATCTTCCAAAAGAAGGATTCAGACCAATGTCTGGGAATGTGATGCATCATGTGATTTATGAATGTCCCCTCCTCTGATTCAGCTTTTTAAAAAATGGTACATCATTCTTTGCTTTGGGTCAGAATGGTCTGAGGCAGGGGAAGTCCTAAAAATACCAAATACAAATGTCTCAGATGGATTTGGACCTGTAAGCATAACACTGAAAAAGTTTAAAAACATTTAAAAATTGAAGTGAAATTGAAACAAACAAACAAAATAGAACCAGGGGTTTAGTATGTCCAGTGGATTTACTTGCTGACTCCATGGATGGTTTTTGCATATACATAGCTTTTCTCAAAGTACAAATAATGATAGATGACTTTCTAGTTCTTCAGTTGTGGAATTTGGAGGAACTCAGGGCACAGAGGTCACAAGAACCATTCGAAATGTACATACTGTGTACAATGTGAGGCCTGCAAGAGTCACAGCAGCACAGCCAGCTGAAGGATGCTATGAACAAGTCCTTTTCCAAACACCACCAATAATTTTCCCAGTCTGTCAATAAAAAAAATCATTTTTTACTGACGTCAAAAGTAAATTAATGAGCTTGCCACTCAATTAGAACGTCAGTCAACTGCTGCATGTGACTCCCTCTCCATCTTTTAGCTTTTACTTAGATGATGATGAGGAATTCTTGACTTTCAATCAAATCTTCATTAAAAGAAAAATTCAATAAACAGAAACATTTGAAGTAGAAAAGCAATAATCAGGCTGTTGCACTGTTTTAGTTGGTACAATTCCAGCTCTTCCATCAGGACAATCTAGCTGACATTTGGCCTTGTCATTTTTTCACCCTGGGACAGGATGAATTTCTTGTAAAACAGCATGTTTCTGCTATCCTTGCTTCAGTCAAGCATTCAACAGCACTCTCTTTGGAGGAAAAAAAAATAAAAGTTAAAAAAAAAGTAAGTTTCAGCTACTAAAATGATAGAAGTCCTAAAGCTTTTAGCAGATAGAAAAGCCCATGGGAAGGATGCTGTGTCAATCCAACCCAGTGCCTGAGCCAAGGACAGGCCAGCCCTGCTGAAGGCTGAGCACAGTAAATATTGGCACTGCACACATGATATTTGTCAGTGGGACCATCCAAGCCTGCAGGCTGTTCATCAGGATGGGACAACAGCCACGTGGCCCTGCACTGTCAGCAAAACCCACACAGATGGGGATATCTCCCACCTGTGGAAGGAGGATTTTAGAAGTCACTCGGGTATTTGAGAATGCCTGTCTCAGCAGAGGGATGAACAGCCCCAGACCCAGCAGTAAATGGAGCAGAGCAGCCTCAGCAGACACAGGTGCTGGGATAGGGGCACCCTGGAGGCACTGGGAGAGCAGCGATCCCTGTGATAAAGGATGGGAATACAGGACCTTGTAAATATTTTAACTAGTGTTGGTCTGTCTCCCAGCACACACATGCAGTGAGCTTAGGCAGACTCTGCTGTTCCCCAGTTGGGAGCATCCCCTTTTCCAGCACAAATGCTCATTTCTAAGGAACTTTTCCCACAGAAACCAGGAGGCCAGCACCCAGAGTGACCTTGTCTGGCCTCCCCCTCTACCACTCACAGCGACCACCCAGACAGGGAAACCCCCTGGTACATGTTTGACCCCCAAAATGAGCAGCCCCTGGGAGGGAGCTTGGCACCCTCCTGAAATAAACCCAGGAGAGGACAGGGTGAGGGGAGGAAGGCTGAGCTGTAGGAAAATCCCAGCACTGAGACCTCTAAGACATGGAATGATTTACTGGGCACTGGGAATTGTTTAAAATCAGAATAGGATGAAAGTTGCTACTCACAGGGATTCAGAGCAGCTTCCAAAGACCTGGTGCAACACAGAAAACACAGGGGTCCCACTCTGTGCCCACCACACAAACACAGAGACCTCCCCTGCCCTGTGACCTGCATTCCTAATTCCCATTTGGAATTACGCCTTTGTCACATGGAAAAAGGGGCTACCAACAAACAGCTCTTCCACCTGGGAAGACACTATACTTGGCCAGCTCAGGGGCAATATTCAAGCCTGCAATTTGATGATGAGAGCACTCAGGAAAAACCCTGCCAAGAGGATAAATCAGTGGCAAAGCAAGCTAGAAGTTACTAAAGAGTTACAGATCTGGGTAAGCCAAGGTGGAGGCTGTGCTGATTTTTCAAAAAGCACCTGGGTATGGCATGAATTGCTGGAAACCCACAAAGGGTCTGGCAGCAAATGGGCAGCAAAACTTGGGGCTTTCTTGGGGGCTTAAACCACAAACTCCCTCTGCCCCTCAGAAATAGCCACGGGACAGCTGAGAGGAAAACTAACTGCAGGTTATTGCAGCAGGAGCAGCCAGGCAGGGGAGCTCTTTTACACACACAAACTTCCAGAGCCATCTTTATATATCTTTATTGCACACATCTATCCTTACATATCTCATGGGATGAGGCCAACTTCCCTTCCCAGGACAAACTATTTCTACTTCATTCTGCCAAATCCATCTGTTCCCAAGACAACTTTTGTTGCTGCCTAACACAGATATTTTGGAAGAGTAAATCTTCCCCTCAAGCTCCCAACCCCTTCCCCCAGTTGCTGGATTGTTCAGAATGTTCTCTGGGTGCTTCAGCTACTAAAATAGATATTTTTCTCCCAGCAAAGTCTATAAGATGCCCAGTGGCACAGGTGAGCTGGCCCAAGCCACCTTTGCAAAGTCCCTGAAACGCCTGCACCTCCTCTCCCCCAGCATTTAATAAAGCCCACTCCTGGCACAGGAGCCTGTCCAGCACCCATGGTTTAATTTCAGGCTCCCTGGCAAAGATCTCTTTGGTTCCAAGTGGCATCTGGAGTAAGCACAGCTGAGGTGAGCTGATTAGTGGGTGGCTGGCTGAAGCACCAGCAAAGCACCAACCACCCCGGGCTCGTTTTCCTTTGGGTGCCTGGTGCAGGATGAGTGAACCCAGCAGGCTGTGAGCACATGTTTGCATCACACAGCCTGGAAGACATTTGCACTGACTCATAATTTGGGGGAAAATACTATAATTCATTTGCAGACATGATTTGCCATTGGTGTGGCATAAATATGTGTGTGTGTGTGTGTGTGTGTGTGTGTGTGTGTGTGTACAGAGCTCTATTTTTGGAGCTGCATGGCCAGGGTGCTGGCTCCATGGGTACTCCACTGACAAACAGGATGCACTCTTTCTCTGAGCTGGGAGGTTTTCAGTCCTCCCCCTTATTGTAAACATCATCTGCCTTCAAAACCCTTAATGTGTTGCAGATGTGACAAACAATAAAAGACCTATCATAAAAAAAAGCCTGCCATCTCTGCGTTTCCCACTGGGGCAACATAATAATGAATTTATTAGCATATAGGGCTCACCAACATATGTTTATAGTCACTCACAAACTTTTGACTTGACAGTTTACAAGTATGTTTAAATCATTAAAGTTTAGGTTGACTGTCCAGTTATTACAGGCTCATTATAAATAGGAAACAAAGGTTACATTTTATACAACAGGCGATAAATCAAAACTAGTCTGTATTTTAGACTGGCTTTTTTTTTCCTGCTTTTGCTCTTTTTTAATCTCTTTCTTTTCAAGACCTTCTGAGGGGACATCTTGGTGAGGCCAGCGCTCAGCAGATGTTTGCAGTTAGCTGGCAGGACCAGTGGCACCCACACAGGGGAGCAGGAGAAACTCCCACTGCATCTGAGAGATGCAAAGACCTCAGAGGTGGCAAATTCTGCCAATGTTTTCACTCAACTAATGGCCAAAATCAGTGCCAGCCCAAGATTTTCACCTCTCCTCCTCCTCAAGGCATCACCAAGCCCATCTGCAAGGCTTGGGAAACCCTTGGGAAGGGAGGAGGTCTCCAGTCCCAATTTTCTCCTGAGCTGAACGAAGCACCTGAGAAAAGGAGGGCAGAGCCCAAAACTGTGTCCCCTGACTGCAGACCTCGAGGGTCAGCAGAAGGACTCAAACATGCTCAAATGGGGGGCTGGGTTTTACCACTGCACTACAGCACAGCCTTCCAATCATGTTCCTGCCTTAACACTGCAGAGCATCCAGCACAGGATAAAACCAGGGCTCAGTAACACAACCCCAGCCACTCCCAGCCCCTTCTGCCTCTATTACAGGGTAACCACCTTGGGAAGGAGAGAGATAAAGCCACATTAAATGTAAAAGTTCATTTTGTAAACTATTTCCAGATTTCAAAGCCTGGCATCGTTTCAAATCGGCATGCTACCCTAAAATTTAGAATTTGTGGAAAGGGGGAGGGGGAATGCGGAATGGTTTCTGGTCCCTTTTATTTCTTGCTATGTACATGTGATAGGATGGAAAAAAATTAATTGAAAAATACCCTTTCAAAGTAAAAAGAAATATCATTCTCAAAAATGTTGAAAGTGAGTATTTCCACACCATCAGCAATTTTTCCTGGGCTGGTTTCCAACATAAAACTTGAACAGCGTCACACTTTATATCCAATACCAACCAAATAGGATTCTGTCACTGTCATATCAGCTTCACCTTTCTGCTCTAAAGCAAAACATAGAAAAAGAACATATGGCACGGGCAAGCAAGGAAGAAGGTCTCCCTGACATCCCAGCTCCCTCTGAGCTCAGTCATTGCCTTAAAGTCCTGCTGGACAAACTCCACACTTGCAGCAACCTTTGCCTGCCAGGAACCCCATGCCCCAGCAACACAACTGCTTTAAAGTTAATATTTACCCATTCCATAGCAAAGGCAGCAGCAAACACCCTCCAGCAGAGCAGCACAGGAGGAAAAGTCCTCTTTTCCTGCTGTGTGTTCATGCACCATGGGGACAAGAGGGGTCTAAGTTGCCAAAAAGGCAAGTTATCAGGGATATCAATATAGTGATTAAACCAGCCTAGAGAGACAGAGTAAGGCAGAAAGGATCATATATCCAGCTCAGAGATCACTGATGATAGTGTGGGGAAGGCTTTAGGAGGAAATTAGAAACACATTAAAAATAGCATCAAGGTGCGACACAGAGATCATGGAAAATGAAACACGTATCTCTGCTCTCAGCACAGGACACTGTGAATCACCTGTGTTTCTTTAACATAAACTTTGTTATTTAGTTCTTGGATGAAATTAAATATATTTTATCCTTCTCACAATTCTATGTTTCTCTTTCAGACTTGGAGTGGAGGACTTAAAAAATCCTTTTTTTCCCTTTCTTAATATTTGAATATATGTATTTTATGCATTTTATCTAATGTGTCAATAATCTTTGATATGAGACTGGCATTTAATATTTCAGCTCTCACTTCATTAAGGATATTTTAATTATCCCAGACCAATGGGAGGGAATTTATAAACATCTGTGCTTCGTTTAGGAGCCCAAATTTGCCTTTTAAACTTCAAAGCTGCAAAGCTGATTTTATCCAGGTTCAGTTGTCTGGTCTCTCAAAGAGCACCGTGTAGCACTGGAACCAGAATTAATTGGGCCAAGCCTCCAGCCTATAGACCAAGGTCCAGCACTGCCCATCCACGCTGGACACAGCCTCCAACAGCCTGGGCTTGCTCTCACAAGCAAACCAGATGGTGCTGCTGAGCTCCACAGAGGGGTCAGTGGGTCTAGGAGAAGGCCCACACCAGCAGCATCTGTGACTGCCCAAGTCACAACTGGACCTTTGCTTTCTTCTCCCAATGGGTGACCAGGGGTTACCTCATTAATAACATCAGGAGTGCCTCAGGGCTGTTTTCAAGGACATGACTCAACACCGGCAAGCAAAGCAGCTTTTAGGCTCCCAAATACCTAAATCACTTCTGCAAAACGAGCCTGAGGTATTTGCAAAAAATGATTGGGGGTTTCCAAACCCTGCATCAGAAATAAGCATTATTTGCTCCAGTCAAAAAAGCCTTCCCGAATTTCTGATGCCCTCCAGGAAGCTGAGGAGCTCATCTCCAATCTCAGGACTGCAGGCAGCAGCGGGAAGGAGAGAAGAGGGTGACCCTGGGACCTACAGCAGATTTGCAACTTGCCTCAAATCCAATGGGCTGTCCTCAATACACCCCTACAAAACCAGTCTGGAAAAGCAGAGGCATTTCTTCTCCAGCTGTTGCCTCAACTGGTGCCAAGGCCACAAATCTGGGCACCTGCAGCCTCTGGGCCGAGCTCTGGAGGGCACTGGGTGCCTGCAGTGGCTCAGAGCCCAGGGAGCAGCTCCCCAACCATCACCAGACCCTGTAACCCACAGAGGGGCAGCTGCTGCAGGGCCACCACCCCCATCACCTGCTAAGAACCGGAGCTGGTTCCTCACTCGCAGCTCTCCGTCCCCAGAGCCTCTGCCGCAGTCGTCTTCATCGTCGCAGTCTCCGCTCTCCTCTTCTTCCTCTGCGGCTTTTCCTGGAGCTTTTCGATGGGGCAAAGTCATCCCTCTGAGCAGCTGAAAGACATGAGGGGCCACAGTCACTCAGCTGCTTCCCTCCACCCTCCCTGCTGCTTCATCCTGAGCTCGCTGGGGGAACAGGTGACAGGAGTGCGACAAGCAGAGCCAGGACAGTGGGACAAGACCCCAAAACACTCCTTGTGCCACAGCACAGATGAGCTCAGGTTCATTCATGGACAAAGCTTCACACAAAACTTCAGTGGAAGAAACAAAAGGAGGAGGCAAAATCACACTGAGGCGTTCCACCCTTCGGCTTCTGCCCAGTGAGCATCACAGGAGCCCTGCAAGAGCCCAGTGTCACCAAAGCTCTGGAGTCACCTACAAAACACACGTCCAAAGTTAGGCCAGACAGAAAAAAAAGCAGCAAGAGGGACCTCTGTTCAGGGAATCTCACTACCTTAAGGGTCTCTCTCCCGTTTTGGAAGTAACACATGAAAGGAAATGGCAGATCTCTCAGGTCTGCATGGACCCCACAAACATAACCTAAAAATCTCATTTCTCACTCTTGAAGCACAGAGGATGCTAGTGAAAGTTTTTGGGGCAGCCAAGTGACATGATGAAAGCATCTTTTAAAGGATGTTTTATAGCTGAGACCAAAGTAACAGTGAAAGGTTGCACATCCCTGAGAAGGGGACTTGAACACTTCCCCTGAGCATGAGGTCAGGACCATTTTCCCTGGGGTGGGAGCTCCCCTCACTCCCATCACAGCACACAGAGGGATTAGACATATTATAAACTATCAGCTTCCTCTCTTCGCTGACTTTCCTGATTTTGCTGTTGCTAAAAGCAGCCAGCTACTCCAGCATAAACCTAGATCCCTTTGAAAAAGTGTGAGTCAGCTAGCTAATATATGCTGAAAATTTCTATCACTGCCACTCTGCTGTTAAAAGCTTCTTGAATTTAATCTCAGCACTAAAAAAAAAAAAATGAAAAGGATAAGTAACAGAGAAGATATTGCAAAATGGGAGCTTTCCGCATGCTTCAGGGGTTTAGTTAGTTCCATCTCTTGCAGCAATATGCATGCCTTGCAAGGCATTTTTTAATATCTGGAATCTAGGTTATATTTTTAAGCTAGTAAGCTAGCCTTAGAAAACAGTTTCTAAAATATTTATCTCCTGAAGTTTATACAGCTTTGGAGGAATGCCTTTGGCATCTGGCTCGCCCTGTCCACAGCAAGGTCCACATACCTTTGTGTTTATATTAGAGGAGCATAACGTAATGAAAAACAAATGGCTCCATGTGAGACCCCTGTGGGCTCCCCAGCTGCAGAAAACCCTGCAGCAAAGCCCTCCTTGGCACGTGCCAAAGTCTGCCTGGTGTGAGAGCCATGCGGGGTGAGTCCCACATCCATGGTAGGCAGCAAAATGCAGCTCATGTCCCCAAAACTCAGGGGATGTGCTTTCACAGCCTCCAACAGGCTTTGGCTCAGGCTGGTTAAGTTCACTTTTCAGGAGTTTTATTTTGTTTAGACATTTACAGGCCTCTCCCAGAATATGGTGCAACCACAGAAAAAATAACAAACAAAAAGGCAAGTGCAGTGCTGGGGGTAGCACAGGGAAGATCTTGCCCAGGAACTAAAGATGCCAAGCCTTTACACCATGACTTTTACTTTGCTCCTCCAAACAAAGCCCCCAGCTAACAGCAGTCCTCAGCTGAGCTGGAATGAGGGTCTCCCATGCACAGCAGCTAATTAGCACAGACACCAGGTCAAACCCAGTGCACCTCTGCCAAAACCCAAACCCATCGTGGTGGAAGGGGCCACGACTGTTCAGCAGCAGGATGCTCACTCCTCTCTGGGATGCCCTCTCCTCTCTGGGATGCTCACTCCTCTCTGGGATGCTCTCTCCTCTCTGGGATGCTCACTCCTCTCTGGGATGCTCTCTCCTCTCTGGGATGCTCACTCCTCTCTGGGATGCTCTCTCCTCTCTGGGATGCTCTCTCCTCTCTGGGATGCTCTCTCCTCTCTGGGATGCTCTCTCCTCTGCATCCCAGAAACAGAGCAAGACGGGACCCCAGGCGGCACAACTTTCATGACTTACCCAAAAGAGCAGAGGAACTTTCTGGCAGAGAGAATTAAGCTTTGGGATATTTTCAGATTTAATAAGCTCAGTGGGGGGCAAGGGAAAATCAGGATTTTTCAATTGTGTGTTTTCAAGCACTAATACAACTGAGCATTTCTTGTAGCACTACTTCTTTCCTTGGCACGCCATAAATTAGCAGCTTAATTTCTATGCCTTTGTAGCCACAATAAAACAGGAACTTTCTGAGAAACATCATGTGGGCCCCAACTTTGGATCAAGTGAACGTGACATCCCTGTGCCACACTGCTCTTTCCCTTGCCAGGACTAAAGCTCCATCCTCAGGCACGCCCTCCCCAGCTGCTGATAACTATAGAGAGGTTCAATTAAATTTTGCAGCTGCCTGTGGGAGAAATAGAGCCCAAGACACAAAACCTACTGGAAGAGTTAGCAGGAGACCAGGCATGGGGTAGAAATCCCACTCCACTCCATTGGTACATCCAGACCCAGGAATGCTGTTGGATGTCTCATCTTCATCCAGAGCAGCAGCCCAAGTCCCACTCATCAACCATTCCACAACCTCCCCGATGGTTTGCATGCTTTATGAAATTATATTTGGTGTACTGAACATAGATTCCCCATCCTTAAATAGCAAGCAGAGCTGTCTGTACCCTAACATTACAGTTTATTCATGTCCTGTGGTTTAAAGCCCATGGTAAGAGGCAGGAAAATACACAGTCTGGTGATCACTAAAGTAGTATGTAACAGTGAGATAGCTTTAACTTAATCACAACTCACCCAGCTGTAAGAGTTTACTGCCATATCTACTCTTCTTTGCTAAACCATAATGGCAAAAATACACAGTAACATATCTGATATAAACTGGAGCCCTCTGTGTGGGAGGCCGGGCACTCACACCCACGCACCTCCGAGGGGGCTGCGGGGCTTTCCTCCCCCAACCACACAACCACCACGGCAAAAAACTCCCTCTGCTCCTCACTACAACTTCAGTGCTCATCAGTTTTATTTCCAACCTCATCCCTTTTAAACCATGACCCTGTGGATGGGGAGGGTGGGCAGTGCCAGGGCATCAGCAGGAGGAGCTCCAAGGGACACCGGGCAGTCACATCTGGTTTCCATGTTCATCTTTGTTGTTTGGCTTGTCTTGTGGTCTCCCTGCAGCTTAAAACACGAGGCAGACGGGAACGGTGTGCTGAGCCTTCCTGCTAAGAAAGCTCCCCAGGGCATCCCAGCGTGATTTACACAATTACTCATAACTGCACAGTGACCAGACAAAAACAGATGCAGCAATGCGGGGTAATGACTCAGCTTGTCTTGGACAGGCCACTGTATGCTGAAATCTTTTTACCTCCTCATTCTTTACAACCACTTTACTCAGAGCTCCCCATCCCACCAGCCCACTGAGCCACCTGGTCTTATTTTTCCAATTTTAACATAAACAGTGGGAGCTGCAACATACTTTTTATCATTAATCTCCCATCTCTGAAAAGAGCTCAGCATCGTGTTTCTTGGACTGCAGTTTAATAGCTGTTTTCTCCTTTTGGAAGCCTAGCCCGCGGTATTGCAAATATCAATTTGAGCAATACCCAAAATTGTGCCCACAAATTCAGATTAAATACTGTCAGCAAGCTACAAGCACTGTGCTCCTTTAGGGCAGAAATCATCGCTTTCAACACACTTCAAAAATATGTAAAGTACAGAGAACAGCCAAAGAGATTATTAGGGGGAATAGAAGACTTTTAGAAAAACATTTAATTCCTTCATGAGTTTAGAGGAGAAGGCTGATTGATATTTGTAATCTTTTGGTGGACAGAGCTGTCATTTAATTTAGCTTGCATGACTGAAAGAATTTAACAAAAAGTGTTCCAGAGAGTTTCACTGAAATTCTTCACATGTTTTTAGTAAGCCTCTGGAATACGATCAAACCTAAAAAGCTGGAGAGGATGGAGACTAAACTTGCAGCTAAAATAATATTCAGAATTGTAATATATGCTTAATAATCAAGTATTCACATCCAGCAGAAAAAGTGCCTCAGTGCACAAATGAGTCTGGAGCCCCAGCCATGTGTCCATGTGCTGCTTGGCATCAGGAAGGGAACCCTGGGAACCCAACCTAGCAGTGAAAACCAGCTCCTGGCTCTGCTAGAAACCTCCCAAAACTCAGTGAATTTCACCAGCTCACAACTGCTTGCAGAGCTCAGGATGCCTTCCTTTGGGGGCCTCATAAGGAAGGGTTTTGGAGGAGCCAGGGTGTTATTTCCCCTTTCATCACTGCAGTCACCCACTCCAGCCCCACACTCACAAGTACCTGCACAGGTGCTGAGATACTTCTCACACAACTCCTGAGATTCCCAACAGATCAGCTTTTCCTATTTTAAATTCCAGTCTGCTAAAAACATTGGGTTTTGGGGGTGAAAAGCTAGACCTTATGTGGCCAATCCTGACCTTGAAATCTGCAATACCAAATAATTTATGTGTGGCTTTTGAATCAGGGAAGCAGCATCATGGGAAACGTGCAGATTTTCACACGATACTGTTCCCTGTTAACAGCTCATTACAATGTACAGAAGTATATTCCCATTATGAAATACAGCTGGGGTTGTTTTGCTTACGAAGGTCATTATCTGATCACAGGCAAGAATCAGGGAAAGGAACCCATTTTATAAGGCTGAAGTTGTGGACTTTTTTCAAAACTCATGTGTTTTAAATTTGGTGGCCTGATCATACACAAGCATGCAACAGCAGAATCGATTCTCTCCACTTCCTCTGCTTATTAGCCCTGGAAATTGCATGGAAAAAATTATCTTTTATTAGCAAATACTTTATTATTTAACCAACTCCCATGAGACTGCTGGTGCCTTCCACACCACATTTCTGTTTCCCAGCTCCCTTAGGTTTATCCTCTCTGTGGAGAGGCACCTTGGTGGCACAGGAGTGTGCACCAACACAAACTCAGTGCAACATCCACAGCACCATTTTTTTCATTGCTTCTTTCCAAGCCCTAGAGAGCCTTCCCCCTCCTGGGCAGCAACAAAATGCAACACATATTACAGAAAAACTCAGTATTTCCTGGCACCAAGCACCAAACTCTTTTTGAAAATAAGGATATTTAAAACTTTAAAAATATCTGTAAATACCAAGATCTGTACTTCTGTCTTGCAAGAGTGAACACATGAGTGTGTGCACACCAGCAAGCACTATTGCTCTTCTGATTACAGCATTGGCCCATGGATAGAAGAACCCGTTTTGGGAGGAGAACATCTAAACTGTGGTTTCCTTATGGTCCTTCCAGTTGGATGCACCTTGGCAGCACAGACATGGCAGAGAAGAAACCTGTTCCTCACTGAACTCCTACTTCAAGCTCAGCAGAACAAATGATCACTAACCAAAAGTTAATAAAGTGAAAGCAGACTTTGGAGATGGAAAAGTAATTTTCAGAGCTTGGAAAAATGATGAGTTGGACATGGCCATTTTCTCTGCTGCTCTAAAGGCAAATTCTGCATTTCCTTGTGCTTCCTCCTTTGAGACATCCCACGGTTTGGAGCTGAACTCAGCAGACCAAGCCCCAGACAGCACCTCCTGCCTGCTCTGAGCAGCACAAGCAAGGGATGGCCCTGGAATTCCCTCCCCACACACTGACGTTGAGCCACTCCTGCTTTGGGGTTCCTCACCAGTCCATGGTGATAGGTGACTAAAGTTGTGAACCGTAGCTCTGGGCTTATATTGTGGCTCCTAAGCCATAAAAATGTTTCTTTAATTCTAGCACTCAAAATACCCGGAACAGGAGAAATCCCTACCATGCATCACCCAGGGTTTACCATCAGAGCAGGACCCACTTTCTGTCTGCCCAGACTCCAGAGGAGATGCTCTTGGCTGCCAGTAAATCAGTTTTCCTGGTCACTCTCCTGATAGCACAAAGGAGCTGGTGACAGCAGTGAATTATTGACCAAAGGGTGGCCCTACTTTATGGATCATCAGCTTAATTCCAGATTAGCTCTCCAAAGTGACAACATCCCTATGGGTAAAGGAAGACAGATAAAGACTCCTAAGTGTTGGCAGTAATTAACACAAGTCCACACTGGACAGTAAATCTCTTCTGGAAGCAGAAGGGGCTGCCAAGGCATTATGGATTGCTCTGGTTTGGAGAGGGCAGGCTGATGCCTGGATGCTCCCACGGAGGTTAAGCCCTGGCTGGCACCACGGCAGGCACAGGGACTGGTTCCTGTCTGCTGTCCCCAGGCAGGGGAGGTGTCACTTCCCTGGCCTGAACAAATGCTCATTCATCCCCGGGCACATGTGAGAAAGAGATTACTCAGGCTTTACCATCAGCTCATTCACCTTATATCCAGTTCCTTCCCCTTCCACCCCAGCTATTTGTGGCTTGTTTATGTGCAGCAGTAGGAAGGAACAGGACAGTGTGGGTGCTGAGCAGGGCTGAGGGGTCCAGCCCAGCCTGATGGGGTCCTGGGCAGTCCCTGTCTGTCTCTGGCTCATCCCCTGAGCCCCACATCGATGCCGGTGCTGGAGAAATGCCACTTTCCTCTTTGAACTGCTACAGCCCCTTCTCCTATTTTGCCTTTCCAGGCCTTAACTATCACAGGCCCTTCAGTATCCCTTCCTACATCTGCTTCCATCAAACACAGACATCCCTCAAACTCAAAAAACCCAATAATTAGACCAATCATCAAACATGTGGTTGGACTGGGCAGTAGATGATGCCTTCAGCACTTTCCTGGAGTCTGCCTGGATTAATTCCTCTCAGGATCAGGAAGATTTCCATGAGCTACCACTTCCCTAGAAGCAACACAGAAATGCTGCTATTTACTGCAAACATCCCCTTCCAGCTCTTTGTTCACTTTGCCTGGGCTGATCAGGCACATTAACTACCCACGCCTATCAAAGGTGGTGGAAAAGGTTTTGCAAAGATGCTCCCTTTCCTGCTACCTGCAAGGGCTGTCTATCTTGTCCCCTTTCCACACTGTTCTTCCTCTGGCATCATATCCCTGCTCCTTCTCCCCACAACATTTCTCAGTCTCCTACCTTCTCCCCAGCTGCCTTCCCCTCTCCTTTCCACTCACTCTGCGTCACTACACATGAGAACCTGGACAAATTTCTCCACCTCTCAAGCAGCCGCCCCTCAGGGTGTTGGCAGCTGAGTGAAGGAGAGGTGTGGGAGCCTACGTGGGCCAGGACCCATCACTGCTATTATCCATATTTTCCATATTTTGTTTAGTTTTGTTGGAGCAGAACCCCGCTCTGCTATCCAAACACGGCTCAGGAAGGCCTGAAGTGCACGTCACCAGGAACATGAGACAACAAGCAAAGTAGGAGCACAAGAAACAAGACAAATGGGCAGAGGTGGAGCCATCAACCACCTCATTGCCACCACATCCTTCAGACGTCTGAGCAGGGATGGCCTGGATGGAAGGTGCCCTGGATGCAAGAGCACTTGGAAGGATGTGCAGGTCTCACAACACCTCCAGCCATCAGCTAAAACAGCCCCACGGTTCTGTAGAGGGGCTCAGGGTGACCCAGGCAGGGGGTGCAGCAGCCAGGGGCTCCCACAGCCTCCTCCTGCCCTGCCCAGCCCAGCCCAGCCCGTTGGAGCAGCTGGGAGATTTCCTCTTGGCTCAGGCTCTGGCACACGTGGCAGCTCTCGCTGCCTGTGAGACAAACATCTCGTCCTTGGCACCAGGTAGGAAACTGCAAGCTGAGGGCTGGGCCGGAAGGATTTTTTTCTTCCTCTTCTCCTTCTGCAACACAAACCCCTCTCCCAGCTGCTTTCCTTTTCCCCTAAAAGCTCCCAGTGGAGAGGGACTCCTCACATCGTGTATTTTTGTGCACAGTGTTGTGTTGCACAGAGGTTTCTGCCAGAACACCAGCTTGAGTCACCCTGGCTGCATCCTGCCCTCCTGGGGGCTGCTCTGTCCAAGCTTTACTTTTGCCTTTACTTCCCTTCAAGGCCCTGGAAGCCCAAAAAGCAACTACAAGCAGTTCTGATAAATGTCCCCCTGGTCCACAGAGCTTCACAGGGAACTGAACAGCTGTCTTATAAGCCAGTTATCTCCCATCAGACAAGACAACCCCAGCGTGGGGTTAATTATCAAGCTGTTGATTTCAGCAGAGACTTAAATCAGGCAGGGGGAGGAAGATTCCATGGCAAGCACCCCCAAACCTGTTAGCTAGGCAGGATCAAGCAGCTGCTCTCTAATTAATGGCTGATGGCAGGACTGGCTCCTGGGCAAGGTCTCAGCTCTCCTCTGTGTACCGAGCATTGATGCTGCTTGCCAAAACCAAAAAAACTTCAGGGACTCAACTTTTTCAGTGTCACTATTGGCCTCTAGGATGTGTCTACCAACAGGATAAGGACCCAACCATGCAGGCTCCAGCCTGGGCACTGCTGACACACTGGGGTGCAGCTGATGCTGAATGTATCTAACAGCAAGGCTCAGGCCTGTGGAGCTGCAGAGCCCTGCTTGGTGTGGCTCTCCCACACAGAGATGAACAGACACCAACTGAACAGCTGAAGCAGCTCAGTGTTTAAATTAAGTTCAAAGCTGGTGACTTTATACCCTCCCCCAGTGAGACACAACACTCACAGAGGAAGCCCTGAAATGCACCTATATGAGTCTCACCCTCAGCTTTTAGATTATGTGCTGCAGAAAAAGGTCAGTAAACACCTTCTCCACCCATAGGCAGGAGGCATTCAAGGGGTCCTGCCAAAAATAAAAGGTAACTTCCTGCCCATCAGGGTATTTGTTGATGGCTCCAACACCACCCTCTGCCAGCTGCCTCCCACTTCCCTGCTGACCCTGCTGCATCAGCAGCATCTTCTTACACATGTCCTCATCCAAGCACATTTCCTTCTCTTAAATATCACTCCCTGGCCATACAGCCAAGCGAGGCCACAGGCAGCAAATCTGCTGCAGCCTAAACTTCTCTCTCTGCTCAGAGTTTGATGTGCTGCAAGGGCCATCTCTCAGTGCATGGGCCCCAGCAGCACGAGCATGAAAACACAACGCAGTCTCTGCAGCCAGTTACAGCTCAAAACCAAGCCAAGAAGTTTTAACAGCATTAACCAAGAGTCTTCCTGAGCCATCAGGGGTATTTACACCTGCCCCAATGTAGTCAGCTCAAAAGAGTCTCACTGACAGGGAGCAGGGTTTGCCAGCACAGGGAAAAATACTGCCACAAAGTGTGCCTTGTTCTTCCTGCAGACACAGGGTCTGGGCAAAGCGGCAGAATTGCACTGGGAAAATTCCCAGCTCCAGCCTGCCTGGCACATGATGCAGCTCAGGGTGGAGTGGGAACCTCACAGGCATTTGTGCCACACTGCCTGCACACTGTGCCACAGCTGGGCACCACATTCCCACAGCACAGCCCAGGGCTGGAGAAGGAAATTCCTGTCGGAGCTGGCCCTCCCTGCCCACAGCAGCTCTGACAGTGCTGCCTTTTCCTCCTGCCCCTGAGAACATCATCACTAAGCACCACCTCAAACTGGAATCAAAAGTAACGTTATTGTTATCAAGGCTTTTTCTTGGGAACAAAAGCAATTTCGTTTCTTCTGCAGCCAAGAAGACCAGAGGTTACCTTCTAAACAATGAAATTAGCTCTTTGAATCCCAGTCTTCTCTCAGTCTCAATCGCATTTTAAAAACCTTGTTGTTAAGTCAAATTTTGGAGAAAAACGTGAGAAAACTACCTAACATGCCACTAATACCAGAGAGCTGTGTCCTTTGTTACTGGGCCCATCAGGGAGGACACCTACCTCAGACATCTACTGATTAAATTACAGCCTGAGTGACAGCACAAGGCAACACTTGATACCATTAACCAGGCCCAGAATAACTGTAATTAACTGTTAATCTGCTATCAATAGCTCCACTTACACCAGGTTTTGCTGCACAAGGATTCCTTCAGGTTTGTTTCCTCCAACAGGATAAACTTCAGCTCTGGTACAGGAAATCTGATGTTTGTTTTAAGGCACCACTGTGCATCAGCTGCATGCTCTGGACACAAAAGCAAACGAATTTCCTTTAAAGGTGTCGATCTGGTTTTTCCCACAGCTGATTCCCACAGCACTGTTTGGAGGATGGTCCCTGCAGGACACACCTGAAGCACCTGTTGGAGCTGAAGCCACAGGGGCAAACTTGAAACCCTTCCCATGAATAAAACCCCTCCATGATCCAGCTCTGTCTGAAAACAGGCACACAAACACACCAGGGACAAGCAATCCCTGGCTGTTTTTAAAAACGCAGTGTGGGTGACCTGTGGGTACAGCATTCCCTCAACAATCCTGATAAACCTGGAGGTTTGCCACAGGGTCCTGGCAGGTGATGCCTGCTGTGGGCAGGTGCTGGCCCTTCCTGAAGAGAGAAAGAAGGGGTTTGGGTTTGAAAAGTCAGTCAGGACCTTCAGATTTCATTACATTCCGATTACTGAGGGTCACACGTGCCCTGATTTAACTGCCCTGGCAAAATCCTGTCAGTACCACTTGCACTCAGAGTGAGAGAGCATTTACCCTCCCTGGTAATGGGAGCCAGGGCACAGCTAAAAGGACAATGGAATTAGTACTTAAATACCAGGCCTAGACTCGGTGGAGCTATAGATTATTTTGTGTACTAAAGAAGAATTAGCTGATCCATTCTAAAATGCATTTATCATTAAAATAAAAATCTTCTGTTATTTTATTTAATAGCCTTAGTAAGAAATAATTGCTATGTCTGGTTGCTTTTCAACGACATGTGGTTTTAATATTTTAATTGTTACAAACTGTTTAATAATGACGAACAAAAGGCGTGTCCAAGTAATTATTGTATTTATTAACATTTCTTTTGAGGACTTGATAGATTATATTGCATATATACAGCACTTCAGACACTGTACTGCTAACTTATCAAAAGTGGAAAATGAGTCCAAAGTGACTTGCTTTGGTGCAATTTAAATATTGTGTTTTCAAGTGATTAGTGTTGTGCATTGCATTATTTAACAATCTGACAGTTTACACATTTTTCTAATTATTATGCAGCTTCATCTGATTGGGGAATTAAAATACAGTGGGAATAATAAACCTCAGAGAGCCTAGTAGGCACAGGGAAAACTCTTTCACCAAATCCATCAAAGTAATGGATTTTTCTGAAGGGGAGATATATTCCTGAAAAGTCCCCAGCTCCCCAGGCTCTCCCATGATAAACTTCCTATTTCCCTGTGTGCCCTGAGCAGGGTCTGGGTCCCTCTGTCACCCTGAGCTTGTCCCCCTGTGGTGGGGTCGGACCCTCCTCACCAGTCCCTGGTCCTCCACCACTCTGCATTTTGAGCAAAGGGGTTGCAGGGGACTCAGGCACAAGGGCATCACACCGTTCCCAGGCCTATTTTGTTTACATTTGATTCAATCAAGTTGTGGCCTTTTGGCCTCTTTCCAAATTAACTTCTGGGTGACCTCCACCATGCCCTCTCCCAGCAGCCAGGCCGCCGGGAAACAGCCCATTAAACCTACAAACAAATATGGGACATATTGGTTGATCAAACCAGCTTCAAACACGGCTCTGGAAATGCCAGGACGTGCCTTTTTTTGCAAACTTCAGGTCTATTTTGTCTTCGGTCATTCACACCTCTGGGCCTCCTGCCTTTTTTTCCCCCCCCTTCCAACTATAGCTGTGTGTTTTACTGCCTTGTCAAACTTCTAAATTTTGTTCTCATCCTCCTGCAAACCCCTCTAAGAGCAAAGTGAGGCTCTTTCACGTGGGGCTCTCTGCAGGACTGGGTCTTTACACCAAGCACATGAAGAAAGGCAGCAAGACCCTGCTTGGGGAACAGCTGTAATACTCCAAGAAATTGTGTCTTCCCCTTATTTCCAAGGAAATAAATCAAAGGGAGTTTCTCAGGGTCTGTGAAAGCATATTGCCTGGATTCCCATCCCCAAAGGGTTTATTTTTTCAAGAGCTTATATGGTAGTTAGATTTCTGGCTAGAAAATATGCAATATGATAAAAACACAGTCCCTATATGGGGCAATAAATTACAGATTGTTTGATGTGGAAACCAAAGAACTGTCAAACTCCAGTATATCTGAAATATTCTAAATGAGCCCTTAACTCGAGTGTCTGGAAATGTACAATATGTTTCCAGGCCATTCAATTTTGCAAAGACACATCTTCCCCAGCTAAGTTTCCTTTTATGGATTTTACTATTAATTTTTGGTGTGTCTTTTCCCTCCTTTTCTTAAAAAATTGTGTTCTTCCTCCCCGAGACAGTACTATGATAAACACAAGGATTTACCTAAGCATAAAAAGAGATTGCAACTGGGCACAAGCTTAAAGAGGTAATGGCATTAAGAATGAAGTAAAGCATCTGCTGCAACACTGTCAGAGCCCTGTAGGCACTGCAAAGGACATAAAAGTCACCTCAGGACAGACAGGGACAGGAGGGAGGACCAAGAGTGTCACATCAGCCAGTTTGGTACCACAGCTCCCTGCTGCATCCTTACACCAGCATCACCACGTCCTCTCTGCAGAGCCTTCCACGGAGGAGGATGCTCAGCAGGAGGTGACCAGCAGGGCAGAGCTCCCAGGACATGGGACGTGTGACACCACAGCTCCCACCTCCATGCATAGCTGTTAAAACTGAAGCTCATCCCCATCTGACAGCCATTCAAACGTCCCCGTGGTCAGAGGAAAATGGAGTGACCAGAGGAAATGGCTCACCCTGCACACAGCTTTCTGCCTGGGGAATGTCACCAAGTTCACAAAAAATCTGAGCAAGACCCTGTGCTGACACTGAGTAACCTTTCAGTTTCAATATAGTTTCACTCGAGGGATGAGTGAAAACTCTTCTAGCTAGAAACAGACCCCATCCACTCTGGGAAATAAAAGTTAGGAACCAATTCCAACTCATTTTCCTGAAGGTGACCCTTAGCCTCCCAGCTGAGATAACAATGCTAATATTTATGGATGGGCTGTTCATGCCTCTGGGCACACAACAAAAATAACTCAAATCAAAACTTGGTGGAGATCTAACAGAACTGGGGGGAAAAAAAAATTCCAATAGGGCGATAATAAACCATCTCACCCACCAATGCACAAAAAAATAGCATCAGCCACAAACACACATTTGGGTGAAACAAAAATTGTCTGATGTGATGAATAGGCAGCACTGAGGGGGACTCATCCAGAAAGGGCTGACTTGAGACTGAGACACAACTCAGGCCCTGTGCTTTATTCATTTATTTATTTTAGCTTGATAGGTGCTCAAAGCAAAAAAATACGGTCTGGGGCACTTTCCCTTCCCCTTCTCTCTGGGTTGGGTTTTTTCTAAATCCCCATGGGTTTAATTCTAATTCAAACCCCATTCTCATTTCAAACTGCAAACATCTGATGAGAATTTCTCGTGTGAATGTATGTACATTTACCTCAATTAGGTTTGAGAAGACACGAATAAAAAGCAAGCACAATTTGAACACACAACACTGAAAGAACAGGCACTTCCAGCAGCATGAGATTCCTGAAATAAAAGCAAAGTCATCAGCAAATTACAGATATTTAGCAAAAATCTACAAATAAAAATAAAAGTTGTGGACCTCTGTGAAAATGGTACCAAACAGCATGGCTCCTGAGTCTGCCCACACCCACAAAATCCAGGCTGTATCTCTAACACAACACACTGGGAGGAAGCCACATCATCATACAAGATTCACAGTTTCCAGGTAGTCATAGGGGAATCCAGTTTATAGCTCTGAGCACCACAAAGGTAGTCTTTTCTCCAAAAGATCCTGGATGCCTGAAAATCCTTAAAAGCCACTCTTGGCTTGAGTTTGGTGGATAAGGAGATTTTCAACCCTCTCCAGCTCAGGAGTTCCCACTGTTTCCCAAATCTGAAGCCAACACCTGAAAGACACAACTGTAATTCATCCAGAGCTGCTGCCTCTTTCCACATTTAATACTCTTTGGCAATCAAGATGCATTCCAGATGTGAAAGAGAGCTCAAAATTTCCTTCAGCCAAGAAAATAAGTGTGATGGTAAGCTCTGACACCCCAAATCCCAAATTTAAGTAACCCCCACAGTTGCTTTCCTGGTATATAAGCTACTGACTATAGACTACAGACCCTCCACAGGCATAGAATCGTATCATAGAATTACAGATTGGTTTGGGAGGGAAGGGATCTTACAGATCACGTACTTCCAATCCCTTCCCACGGGCAGGGACACCTTCCTTAGACCAGGTTACTCCAAACCCCATCCATCCTGGCCTTGAACACTTCCAGGGATGGGGCAACTACGGCTTCTCTGGACAAGCTTCATAACTAATTTGCACAAATGACTTCCCATTTTCTCCTAATTTTCTTCCCAGTTCCTCCTCTTTTTCAAACACAGCTTTACAAGGGGGTTTGATATTTTTCAGGCTCTCACTTTTACACTGTTCAAACCAAACCAGCTGACTTGCCCCCCATCACACATTCCAGCCTGACACTGCAAGCCAATGGGGGGAAGCACTGTAAGAGATCATGACTAAGCTGACCACGTTCACCCCCCTACCACAATTTTTCCCTGAGCAGCAGCTGACAGCAACTCTGCTGCTGCAAACAGCTGAGTTGAGCACAGCAGTGTTTACCCAGGGTCTCCCACTCCACGGACCTCCACTCCTCAGAAGCTCAAGCTGTTCAGCAAAGACCTAACTTGACCCAGTCTGGCAGCCAGCATTTCACAACCACTTTATGTCAGCAGTTTCAAGTACACTAATAACCATGTTTTGTTCAGTGCAACTTTCTCACTGTGAACGGCAAAATATCATTATCACCTGCAGGTTGAAGCCTGCCCTCTACCCCATTTAATAGGGAGCTGATTATGCTATTCCCCCCGCTTTTCCCCTTCTAATAATTATGGGCTGTTGGCAGATGGCACTGCTCGGCACAGGGAGCGTGTGGGAAGGCAGAGCAGGCTGTAGAGACACTGCCCATGGCAGCTCCTGCATTGTGGGGTGCTCCCAGGGACCCCGAATCCCCCTCTGCATCCTGCTCCCAGACAGCACCTAATGAGGCATGCCTGTGTTGGAGGGCACGGGGGTTAAACTGGGAATGGCTGTGAAAACAGTCCCTGGCAGTCTCTGAGCAGGAAAGCAGAGGTTAGCAGAAAAGTTGCTAAGCCAGCAACTCCAAACAGAGCCGCCCTCACAGCCCACCCGGCCGGGAAGCAAAGCTGGGCTTAACCCCAGGAACCCACTGCTGCCCAGGGCTTCGTGCTGGGGCAATGTCCCCACTGGGAAGAGCTCTCTCAGGAGAGATGGGGCAGCTCAGCTGCCTTAACAGTGTTACCACTGAAGGACTTGCCCTGTGAGGTCCCTGTGTCCTGGCAAAGCAGCAGGTCCAGGCTATCTGCCTGTGAAAAACACCTCCTCTACGAGGTACTGTGACATCCACACTGAGTGACACACAGGGAGAGCAGAGCCCAGAGCCAGACCCCAGCCCCACTGGCCTAAGGCAGTGCTGGGGAAGGTTCAGCCACAACTGAATCCTCTGCAGAGCTGCCACCTAATTCCCTGGCAGCAGCAGGGCTTGCTCACAGACATAACCTGGCGTGGCATAATGGGGAGAGACAAGACACTGCTTGTCCCAGGAAGGATGCCAGGTCTGAGGCAGTGGGAAGGAAGCTTCCTCCCCAGCAGAAAGGATCTCATCCAGCTCTGTCATTTCTCCATTCAACAGTAACTTGCCCCATTACTGACTGGGAGAGAATGCCCAGGGAGATACAGCAAAGAAAAAAGTGGCCCTTCCTGCTAGCCATGAGCAATGCCAAAAGGAACTCCTCCAACCAGAGGGGACATCAGGTACATGCCAAATGACCCCCTGCCAACACATCATGCACAGGGGCACCCCATCAACTCCATCTTTCCTGGACCCCCACTGCTAAGGGACTCGATGCCCAGCAGAAACATTCTCGTACTGCAGTCGTGCACCCACACATGACCCAGGCACAGGCTGAGAACCTGCAGGCATCCAACAGGGCTGGCCACGTGTGCCCCTTGGGCCTGGGCTGTGCAGGGCCACGGTGGCACCAGGGCTCCCAGGGCTGCTGCAGATGGAGACAGCCGGGATGTCTGTGAGAGCCCAGAGTGCGGGGAGCCCAAACGCATTTGGAACCGCCCACTGCAGAGACGTCCCTGCTGGCACGTCTGCAGCTCACCTGGTTGATGTGTTTGAGCTTGTCAATAATCTGGCTGATCACTGGCTCCGGACCTTTCACCTTCACCTCATGGTTGCCAGCCTGAGCTTTTGCTCCATTCCTTGTGACTGGGGGACTGTACCTGTAGGAATAAGAAGAGAGGAGACCCCAATGTGATGGGCGAGTAGAGAGGAGATCTTTAAAGTTTAGTACAAACATAAGAAATCCCAAGATAAGCACCAGCCCTTTCCAAAACAGAGAGCACAGACAGTTAATAATGACAAAGAAAGGACAGAAGATTCCCATAAACATTTGTGCTCTGACTTTGCAAAGCAGCAAGATGATGTAGTTGTATCACTTGAGGACAATGAAGTCCTTTCCAGTCCATTAGTAACCAAGGAAGATGTTAAACAGTATACAATAGAGATAAATATTTTCACATAACTTGCACCCAAGAGTCCTAAAAAAGCTGGCTCAGAAATTCTGGCTTGCTCATGTTTGTTTAAAATAAATCTTGGCAGACCACAGAGACTCCAGTACAAGAGCAGTAGTGTTGTGCCCACAGCCAAAAAAATGAGTGGGATGACCCAGTTAACTGCAAGTTGATTAGCATAACATCAACCCCCTTGCAAAATAATGACTATCACTGATGTGTGATTTCAATAATAAAGAATTAAAGCATCAGAATATAATTAATGCTGTCAACATTGCTAATGGAAAATAGGTGTTGTCAAACAATCCTGATTTCAGTCTTTGATGAGATCCAGCCTTAGGGATCAAAGTAACTGCTCAGACAGAATGTACCTTGACTTTGGTACAGTGCTGGGCTCTGCACCATGGGGTATCTCGATTTACACGGGTACCATGGGAGTCAGCAGAGCCCCCACAGACCAGACTAAACTGCCAGGGCAGCTCTGCAGAGCAGAGTGGCCAAGCCTGCACTCAGCTTTTTCATCGGCAGTTAGGAGAGAAATACACATTGACTTGCTGCGAGATTTATGGGATGACAAAGTTTATCAGAGTGGTAAAAGGGAGGGGAAGAGGGACAGAAGTGCTGCATGCTTACCTTTGGAGGAACACATTGCTACACTCAGGACGTGGGTAACAGCTGATGATGCTCAAGCACCAAACTCAAGCTCAGGTTTGGGCCAGAGCAGTCGCTGCCACCACTGCCTGCTGGCAGCCACAGCAGTGTCCCAAGCACAGCAGTGCCTTCTCGAGCTCCGGGCTGCTGCCATTCATCACAGCCCCAGTGATGGGCCCTGGTGCTCCATAAGCACAAAACAAGTCCTCATCTCCAAGAAGGGGCAGCCAGAGCAGGCACTGCCAAACCCCGGCACAGCCTCCGAAAGTGAGATCATCAAGATAACACCAGCACCAGTCTGCTTTGCTGAACATCTGTTTTTCCAGTGCCATGGGTAAACACCATGAGTTTTCCTCTCTGCATTCATCTCCTACACATCATGTTTTTACCCAGCTCCCAGCGCCAGCCCCAGTGACTGCCTCCCTGTCTGTCAGCTCCCTGCTCCTCTGCCCAGCTAATCTTCCATCCCCATGCTGCCAGGCAAGCTCAGGCAATCACAGTCAGCCCATTTCACATGGGTTTTGGGGAGAAAGTGGAACTTTAGCAGGCATTTAAAGAAGGGGAGGGAGACAGGAGGGATGGTGAGGCCAGCTCAGGGAGGATACTTTGCTAGGGTAGAAAGCAAGAGTCATGTGGATAACTTGGCCACAAGAGCTGTCAGGGCACACTGAGAGGCTTGGGGATACTCAGGAGCTTGGTTTAAACTCTGCTTAAACTCTAAACTAGGGGTGAGATCTATTCAGACATGTGGGGATGCAAAGGCAACCCCAGATCTACACTGATGCAGCAGCAATCTGCCCCAAGCTGAAATACTCAAATAGTTTAAACACAGAACTGAGGCAGATTTCCACTCCAAGGCTATCCCAGAGCAGGAGTTCCATGTACAGGAGCTGGGTCCCCTGCACTAGGCATTCCCCATTTGCATTTCCAGTAATGGGTAACAACCCTGCAAGATGCTGCACTGAAGAGATGACAGAGGAAGAAGGACAGGAGAAAGGAGGTGTTTGTGCCTGTGAATATTCCTTTTCCAGGCATGAGCAGCTTGTCCAGGGACAGGCATCACAGCAAAGCAGATTCATCAGCTTGGCTCTCCCAAGCCCCACCGGCTCCTGAACACAGGGGCAGCTGCCTGCAAAGCCATCCCACCCTCTGCACTTCAGCACCAGCACAGCACCAGCCCTGCTCTGCACCCCGACACCCTGTCCCTGTGCTGTGCCTCCCGTTAGGGCTCAGCATTTCGCAAAACGCCTTTTCAAAAATAGTTTCCTTATCCTGGGATCCATCCTGCGGCCAGACAGAATCGCTTCCAGTTCAGAAAAGCCCTCACACGTGCAGCTGGAGGGTCGGTGCAGGTTGAGATCTGAGTGATGGGAGAAGGGGCCAGGCTGGGGCCAGGCTGCAGCAGCCCGAGCGCTGCTGGCACAGCCGTGCATGCTCCGAGCACCATCTCGTGGGAAGAGGCTGCTGCCGCAAGCTCAGCCCTGCACGGCTCTGCTCAAACTTTTCTTTTTTTTTTTTTTTTTTTGCAGGGGGATAAAGCACTGGGAGCAGCGAGCCATTAATTCTGCTGCTTAATTGCCACGCAGCCACTTAATGCCACCGTGCCGACCTGACAAACTCATCTGGAGACTGGACGTAAACACGCGTGAGTTTTTAGATGGCAAAGAGATTCCTATCTTTGGTGTCACTGTAAATTTAATTTAAAACGCTGGTGGAACTCAAAAGCACATTGCTAAAAGGTCTCCTGTGGTTTCGGAGATTTAATCAGGAAACTCACACAGGTGTTAGCAAAAGAAGAACCAAGCCCACTTGGTGCATCCCTAAATTAATACAGTCTCTCTCCTAAACAGTTTTATACAAAGAAACACAATAACTTGGGTTTGAGTGGGCGAAATCCCTTCTGAAATCCACACAACGCTGTCTGAGAGGATTTCTGCAGCCTACACCATGTAGTACAGGAGGGAGGAACACAGTACTACAGCAGTACTATACTAAAACTCATGGCCAGAGCCTGCAACTGTTCTCCAAAAGGTTCTGCTGGGGTGGTGAGGACTTCAGATCAGCCTTCTCAGGGGAAGAAATCTACTAGAGAAGGAAGCAAACCTGAAAGCTTTTGCAGAGGGATCTCTCCATCAAACAGTGATGTTGGAGAAATGGATTGTCACCTCCCGGTGCTTCCCACCTGGCCAGATACAAGGGTACCTACCCGCCCCAAAATGATTCATTTGCACCTTTACACAGGTCATTTGAAGCAGCAAGGCCATGGGCCCTGCAAGCTGCACATCTTTGAGCATGAACTGCAAAAAAGGAGATGCACGGGGATCTGCTACATCCCACCAGCCAGAGACATGGTCCTGTGTGACCTGGGTGCTTTGGGGGACACTTCCACCAAGCTGAGACCTCCTGGTGTGCTCAGGTACAAGGGGGGCACCAGTTCCCCTCAGCTGTTCCACTCTCTACCCAGCCCCAGCCTGGAGGGGCCACATTCAGGCATGTGGGATGCAGCCGAGCAAAGGGTTAAAGGCTTTGAAATGCGGCTTCAGTGAGCGACCTGCATTCCTGAAATGCCAGAGAAGCTGGAAAAGGCAGCTGGCACCCCTCCCTGCAGCCCGGGCTAAGCAGCCAGGCCTTAATATGGCAGAGATGCCTTTGCAGCCCCCAACAAGCTGGAGGATGGGGGTCCCAGGACAGAACCCACACAGGCTCCTCTGCATCCCCCCCAAGCTGAAGGGTTGGGGGGCTCACAGGAAAAACAAGCCAAAGCATCACCTTCCCTCCAAGTTCTCCAGCCAGTGCAGAAAAGGAGAAATCTCTGAGCAACCTCGAGCTGTTTTCAGCTGGTGCCAATAGAACAGCCCCTTGGGCAGGACACTTGTGCCACTTCATGAAACCCATCACGTGCCTCTGCCATGGTGATTGATACCAGCATGGAACAGCAAATATGCACAGGGGATAAAGTCCCCCAGCCTGGTCCCCGGGGGTCTCTGTACCAAAGGAGTATCAGTGTTGCAACATGAGCACGGTCTGGCTCACACTTCATAAGCAAAGCCCAAAAATACTTTTCTCTTTGACGTGTCTCAACGTCAGTCGGCAGCATCTCCTGGCCTGGGCTCCCTGGGTATGGGCTCTTGCTGGCGACATGGTATTTTCCAAAGACAAATGTCACATTGTAAAATGTGCTGATAAGCAGCCCTTGTCAAAAATGACTGTAAAGACAACCACCTTATGAAAACACCAATAATCTGAAGTATTCCATGGGGAGAGTACAACTGCAGACCCTTTCTGCTTCTTCTCATCCACCAGACATAAATGCCCAAGTATGCTGTCAAATTGAGGGATTTTCCTCCCCTTTCCTCTCCACCATCTACAAATGTCTCCTGTGAATGTTTGGTCTTTCCAGTCCAAATGCAGCTCATTCCAAGCTTTCATTTCATAGCAAAGAAGACAAGGTGACAAATGTTATTTACATACATGGCAATGAGTGTAAAATGTGTGTGTTCATCCTACTCGGCCCTGATAGGCTTTGAGATGAGTTACTACAATGCTTGACATGAGATTTAGAGAAAGTAATCCTGGAAGTCAAACATAAAGAATTACACCTTTTAGAAAAAGAAAAGTAAGTATGTCATTCAAATAACAATTAATTTATGCCTGCCCTCCAGTTGCAAATTACTTATTCAAAAGCATCTCCAGTTTAAATAGCTCAGTATCCCTTAGAGGCTCTCCCTCTACTACCTGTGTTCACTGAATTGTACTTGTCAGAGAGAGTGGGTGGAGTCAAACACAACATACACACAACACAACGCAGAGGTTTCAATGCACAAGAGTTAAAAACTGAGTTTGAGGGAGCAACATTCCCCCTGACCCCCAAAGCTGCTCTGCATTTCAAGATGTGACCTACTACAGATCATGTGGACTGGTGTCACCGAGTCCTCACCACACAGGAGGCAAAAGAGATGAAAAATGGGGGAAATGCAAGAAAAGTTTTGCCCCCCCACCCCTCCCTTTACAGGAACCCAGCTCTTATCTCCAGCTGGTTTTCACAGGTCAGTAAAGGTGGGTGCAGTGCTGAAGCCATCATTTTACTCTTTGACCCTGCTAATTTCTGGTTTAGTCAGACAACCTCAGTGCCACATCAGCAGTGGGTGCCAAAAGGCTTGAAAAGCTGTTTCCAACCCACTCACCCTGCCCTGAAGTCAGGGTGCAGCTCCTGGATGTGTCCACGAGCCTCCAAGAAGAGGTGACAATTCTTTCCCTGATAGATTCCTCTCTCAAGACAGATTATCCAGAGATGTGTGGTCAGTCCCACCCCATCCCAGACATGCCTGGGCGTGGGGTGCAGGTCCACCCCAGCTGTTCCCTTCCATGTGGGGTGCGTGTCCCCACCATCCCCTGGCCATATCTGTGACATGGGAGTGCAAGAGGCAGGGGAGGGGGGTGTGTGGCTCTCAGGTGCCTTCCTGGCTTTGTTTGCTTGCTTGCAGAGAGTCCTTGCAGAGCTCGTGATGCCGCAGCCAATTTACACCACCAGCAGCTCCAAACAAGCTGCTTCAAAAGCAACCAAGAGGATCCAACACTCTCAGAGGGGAGCGTTCTCACCTAACTAAAAAGGAACCGTTTTCTGCTGGATTTCCAAATATCAACACTTTGGAGCCTCTGAGAGCTCCCTCAGATCCTGCTGTGTCTGTTCCCTGCCAAGAGAAGTGCTGGTTCTTCCCAATTGCCCCTCACAAAGCTCACAAAGTGTGTGCAGGTGACGGCTTGGTCATAAATGAGTGAGGTCTCAGGTAATTACCTGGCTCTGGGAGATGGGGCTTCAGAAGGAACAGCAAAAACTGTAATATTCATAGCAAAACAATGGGAGTTTATAGACAGCCTGAAATCCTCCTCTATTCTTATTTCAGTTCAAGACAAATAGATTACGGAAAATTGGCTAAATCTGAGACCAAGCAGCAGAATAGTGGAAGATTCATAATCTTCATTTCTGAAATATTCTGGAAACAATCATGGCTACTCAATAACTCACTGAATTTGCCTGCTATCCTTTCATTATAGCTTATACTGGCTACAAAGCTGTGTTTTATGGGCTTGAAAAGTTATACAGCCCCCTCTTTGGGGATTCCATTGTATCAGATATTTTGCAGCACTGCCAGAAATAACCAAACCCTTCATGAACTAAAGGGTTATTGCTGGCATGGAATTTCCTTTGTTCCAATTACAGAATCTCATTTTTCTGTCTCGCTTCCAATTGTGCTTTCGTTGTTTATGATTTGTATGATTAAAACAAACCACAGTACGTTGGCAACAGCAGGGAAATCTGAGACTTCTAGCTTGAAGAAGAGAATCTGGCAAGGTGCTAAAAATATATTAATTTTGAATTGGTACAAAGAAAACAAGAGTTATGCTGGTGATTTAGATTAATGTAGGCGTTTGTCTTGAGAAATTTGGAAATGGCACTATCTAACAGTAATGCTTAATGTGCTTACAAGTTTTGCAGTGGGCAGATGTTGCTGTCATTCTATTCAGAACAGCCTGAAAAGAATATACTCATATAAGCAGATTATTAAACTCTGAGAATCTAGATTTTAATAGGCTTTTCGTATTAAATGCTGCAAAACCCTGATACTATATATAAAGTTCAAATCACCTTTGAGATTCCAACACTGAGCTCCCATAGAAAATCACTGAGGTGAGTTTGATATCTCAACACCTACTTGTCTTAATCTGAAGGCTTTAAATGAGCTAATTACTCAGTCAGGGCTTCGGTGATAAGAATCGACCTCTGTTTTTTCTCTGCTTTGGATGGAGATAAGGATAAGAGGGGCTGGACAACATTTCACCACCTGACACCACCAGCAGGAGGTCTGGTGAGAGGATGGGGTGTGAAGACAGAGGAAAGGAGGGGCATCACAGAAACCCTGGTTTAGGCAGGTTTAAGCTGTTGCACACCCACCCTGCCTCAATGTCTGTCTCAGGGAAGTGCCTGGAACAGAGCCCAGGAGAGCTGCCAGGAGGTGCCCAGGGATGCACAGAGACAGAGGAAGATCCAGCAGGTCTGGTCCCAGCGACCACAAACACCCAAGCTCTGTGACCCCTCAGCAAGCTCTTTGCAAGTGGTGAAATGTGCCACTTGTGGTTTTTGCTGAGAACCTTTGTGGTGTCCCATAAAAGCACAGTGTGTTTTTGCACACCCTGGAAAGTGTGAAAAGCAGGAATGTGTTGCCTTTTATTTTTTCTTCCCACTTCAGCTTATGTTCTTCAACCACGCAAAAGGCACAAGGCACTGTTCTGCATTACAGAAAAATCAGCTTTTCTTGTGTGGCTGCCACTGTTTGCAAGCAGCCATTTCAAGGCACCACGTCCTAAATCCACAACAGGGATGGCAATCAAACTGTTAAGCCACAGATCAAACCTCGGGAAGGAGGATGAATTCCTGATATTAGATGGTCCAACGTGGAGAAGCAAATGATCACAAAGGATCACAAAGCAAGACTCAGAAAAAAGGAGGGATTAAAAGCAGGATAAAGTACTCCAGCAGCTGCATTGCACTGGAGCCACAAACATGCCACCTTCAGTCAGGGCAGAGGGGCTTAAGAGCAAGGAGGAAACAGAGGGTGGTTCAAGGCTCAAACTGGGAAGTGAGACCCAGTGGAGAGACACTGAGCACACCCAGCCCTTGGGGAGGAGGGACACCCTCATTGCCTGTGGATAACAAAGCACTGGGATAAATAGGACAGAGTAAATACTGCACCAGAAAAAACACAGGAGGAGGATTGCAGAGTGCAGAAGGGACTGTTTGCATCAAAAACCAGGATCCACATTGTTTGGATTATCAAGTACTTGGGCTCACTGGCAAGGGCTGTGAAGTTGTTATTCCAGGCTTGATTTAACTTGTTATAGGAAAAGGGCTTAGAATAATGACCAAATTTCATTACAGGGAGGTCTGGAATTGGATAAATCCATAGGGCTCTTTTCTAACTTAATGAGCACTCAGGTACTACGTTAGAAATGCAAGAGGTAAGTAGCCACAATCCCTACGAGAACACAACCAGATCCTAGACATGTTCATACAGACACTCACACCAACCTCACAGACACAACAATGCTCCAGCAGTTTTATCCCTTGCCCACATAGCACCAGACATGGAAACACCAGACACCTCTCTGCCCTGCTCTTCACCTGGCCAGCAGATTCAGCAGGAGCTTTCTAGTTTATCCAGAAACCCAGGGATTGCTCATGCCCTGCTGTGTTGTCCCTCCCACAGACACCAGGGTTGAAGTCACTCATGAGGACCAGGGCTTGTAAATGTGAGGCTGCTTTGTGTCCATCTATAAAGGGCCTCATCCATCCACTCTTCCAGGCTGGCCTGAAGCAGAGCTAGACTACAACATCACCTGTCTCTGCCCTCCCTCTAATCCTGACCCAAAGCTCTTGGTCAGCTCCTCCATCCCCAGGTGGAACTGCAGGCATTCCAGCTGGTCACTGACAGGGACACCCCATCCTTGTCTCCCCTGCTTGTCCTTTCAAAGAGCCTGGAACCCTTCCATGCTGTAACTCCAGCCACAGGAACTATCCCACCCTGTCTCCACCATCCTTCCTTCTAGCAGCCATCACATATGTGGGACAAGTACCAGGAAAGTATCTTGAAATTAATACTAGATACTCAAACCACACCGAATTTCTGTCAAAAAGTGGCAAGATGGAGTCTGATCACCAACAAACACACACCAGTCCAGCAGGAGAATGGAATATCTCCAGTACATGACACACATTCTCAAAGCAGCTTAAGAGCTGCTACACCATGAACAGCTGCTTGGCTCCCTCTTGGGGAAAACACTGAAATAAAGGAACTGGCAGCTTGGGGTACTCGAGCACTGTTACCTTAAATGCTCCTGATTTTCAGGAATCCTCCCGGACACTCTGAAAGAGATGCCAAGCTGGGAAGTCCAAGCACATGAAGCAGCCAGTGTAGAGATCATTTTAACTACATGTTTACTTCTATCTGAAACATTCTGCCAATGGCTCCTGGGAGAAAAGCACCCTTGACCATTATCTGAGCTCAGCTTTATTTAGCTGAGGTTCCCTGGTCACAGCAGAAATCTCTAATATCTGCCTGCAAGGGAACTGTCACTAATATTTCATAGGAGCTGGTGGAGGTGGTGACATCTGTGCAATAGGTCAGAGGGGGCAAGGAGAGCAGTGGAAAAACTCCTCAGATGCAGTGGAGGATTTAATCCTTAACTCAACAGCCAGGCTGAAATCTTGGTGCCCCCTTCATGCACACAGACTTTATTCTCCCCCTGCCTTGCCCCCTGCATGCCCTGGCACCTACGTGACATGTCACATTGTGCCACCACAGCATTGCAGCAGGGACCCAGGAGGACATCCCTGCCTAAGATGGTCCCCTGGTATTCTCAGCAGAAAGCTGAAGGCCATCTATCAGCTGAAGTCATGTTTAGCCTGAAAATAGCTCTGAATTTACTTTGCAGGGCTCAGCACCCTTCCATTGCTACCGCTTCACCCAGCAGTGGTACCACCAGGACCTGGAGCAGGGCCACTGGCCATGACCCCAGAGAACTGTCACAAGCCAAGACCTCACCCTGGGCCCCTTCTCCAGAGCTGCAGTGTTTATAGCCCTGCTTTAGAAGTTTTAATTAACAATCAGTGATACTACATTGAAATAAGCTTTTTCTTTCCAATTTAACGTCTCAGGCATGGAAACTCAAGACTTTCCAGAAATAAGTATCAATAGAGGACACATTTTTCCTTAGGCAACAGAAGTACATTTTACTAAGCGTGTGATCTTAGATGTTGAATCATTTTTTTTTAAAACAGAGTTTGATGCTATTTTGGTCTATTCAGTATTTCAGGTCAGTATTGCAAGTGCAGGCTAATTACCACCTGAAGTTACAGATCAAGAAGTCTTAATTAATATCTTAACATTTCACCATTTCCTGATTTTATTTATATTTCTTCCCTTATGCAAACTACTTAATAGCAAAGGATGCATTGCAAAGTAGGATGATTAGAGGAGATTTATGTATAATTATAAAAAAAAAAATCCAAGTTCTATTTCCACATTATTTAACATTCCCAAGGGGCATTTTTCACAAGAAAAATCTCAATTTCTATTAACACCTCCTCCCTCTTTATGGAATGAATCCTGCATGCGCCTGTCTCTGTTAACCTCAATTACTACGAGTATATCCTCCAAAATGGGAGTGGGGCAGGGCAAAGGAGCCACAGCACAAGCTGGACCTTGGTGGGAGCAGCTCCATCCAGAGAGGACAGCCAGGGCTTGGGGATGGGAAGGTGGCCAGAGGGCAGCAGGGGCACCACCAGAGATCAGTGGTCCTCACCACATCCAGCTGAGAGCCACAGCAAGGAGAAATTCATCAAGGGAGTGTTCTTTGACCCTCCAGGGAGGGCCAGGGGATGCCAACTGCTCTGTCCTGCTGCCACTGCACGGAGTCTGGCTGGAGACATCCCCACCCCTGCAGTGCATGGGGACAGTGCCCTGCAGCACAGTGCAGCTCCAGAGGGGCCATCCCTGCCCCGTGCTGCACTCCCCCCAGGGGCTGTGTGCTCCTCTCCTGCCCCTGGCCTGCCCTGATCCCATCCCATCACAGATGCAGGGTTTTCACTGAGCAGAAAACTCAGTGGAGGGCAGCACAAAACCACTTCCATCTGTGCAGAGCTCGCACTTCCATCTGAGCTGCAGCACAGCTGGGCACTTGCTCTGCACAATCCCTCAAGGGAGCAAGTCGTGTCCTGGTCACAGGCTGCCCCTGTGCCTGGTGACAAAAGATGAGCAGCACAGGGGAGAAGGAGGGAAGGGAGATGTGATTCACCTCTCCACGATTTCCTGTCCGTTCCAGCAAAGGGTGTCGTTCTGAACAGCAGAGCTGTGGTGGCAGATGTACTCTGGCAAGCTGCTGTAAAAACTGCTGTGGGACTTCAGCTTTGCAATCAGTTCCCTGGAAGAAAGGGAGGGAAAAGGGTGCTCAGTTAAAAGAAGAAGGTAAGACAAGGTTGGTACATTTTAACCAGTGAAGATAGTCACACAAACATTAAAACAGCTAGGTGCAAACAATGAAGCATCAGTTTTACTTCTGACCCCAAGTAGCTTTTTGTGTTTTCCCTTGATGTTATTCAGTCAAAGGCTGAACTCGTGTTTCCCAGGGCAAAGCTGCTGGTGATGGGGAGGGATGGGGGGGCAGCAGAACCTCAGCCCAACCATGCACCAGGAAAAGCCAGACAGAGTCTGTGCACTCTCACAGCACCTAAGGAAAGGTGCCATGGCTCAGGCTATGCATCCATGGGGTACATCTGACACAAGGGCTCGGGCTGTAGTGCTTTGCAGAAGGCAACAGATGCCATTCAGGGGCTTCACCTGGTTGACACAGGGCCATCCAGCGTTGCTGCAAGGGCAGGTGGCATTTTGGGTGGTAGACCAGAGCTGAGACTCTCAGCACAGATCTGTACACGTGGCTAAGGCTGTG
Organism: Petroica traversi; assembly: GCA_025920805.1. Taxonomy (NCBI): domain Eukaryota; kingdom Metazoa; phylum Chordata; class Aves; order Passeriformes; family Petroicidae; genus Petroica; species Petroica traversi. The sequence continues at coordinate 6,818,287 of JAHLSL010000024.1, read as the reverse complement.
TTTCATGCTGCACCATCAAAAGGACAGGATTTCAAGGGATGCACTGGGTTGGCCATGGGGTCACAGTCTGCATTCAAAGGGGCAGGTTACACTCATTAAAATGGCGCTGCTGCAGGAAGGCAGGAGGAGCTGCAGGAGCAGTGCTTGCACCACACAGAGGGGATGTGAATCAGGCTGCATCTCCCCCTGTGCCCTCCCTTCCCAGCATCAGGATCTCCAGCAGTGGTCCAGAGGGCCAGAATACAGGCTGACCACGGGATCTCTGATGTTGCCAGAGAGGTGACAGAGGCTCTATGAGTGGGATGTGACATCCCCCCAGCCCAGGTCTGATCCCTCAGGGACACAGAGCAGCTGTCACCAGGGAATAGTGGCAGATTTAATTAGGTAAACACCACCAAAAGTAAGATAATATGAATAGCAGGGGCTGGAGACAGTAAGACTTGGTCTCACAGTTGGTCTTTTTGGTTTCAGCACATTTCCCCCTTTGGCAAGAGGTTGTTTCTCAGCCTCCTTGCTCCCTGGGAGGGACGATGAGGAAGTAGAAAGGATGATGAGGAATTAGCACCTGGAGCAGGGAGCACTCTCAGGGGCACCCCCCGGGTGCTTTAGCGGGGGCTGTCGGTGCCCTGCAGTCTCGGGCAGTTTGGTACCCAGAGGGGTGCCCAGCTCCCTCCATCCCTCCCTGCCTGGGGATTCCGTGGGGTTCCCTCTCCAGCCAGAGCCCGCGACAGCCAGCTGGGGGCAGGCGACACAAAGAGAAGGGAGCGGGAGCTCTGCGCTGCCTTTTCGCTGCCGAGGAGGCTGCTCCTGCCGTGCTGGGGCTGCACAGCCCATGGAGGGAGAGTGGGAAGGAGGAGGAGGAGCCCATGGTCACCCAAGTGCTGCCTCTGGCCCCCGCAGCACATCCTGCCCGGGCATCGCACACCCCGACCATGCAAACCAGCACGTGTTTGTCTGATGAGCCAAAGCCCCTCCAAAGTGTGGGAATTCAGCCCACGGGCTCCTGCACAAATCCAAGGGATGCTTCAGGCAGTCACCTCCGGCCTGAACCACCTCCTACATCCATTTCCTGCCCTAACAGCGGGGCAGAGGTCCAACCAACACCATTGGAAAGCCAAAATGAGGTGAGCCCTGGATCATCACTTGTGGCAAACCCCACCAGGAGCCTCACTGCCCATGGCTCCCAGCTCCTGACATCCTGGGCACTGCCTCCTCCTGTGCCATCAACTCCAGCAGAGCTGGGGAGAACAGGCAGAAGGAAACTTTCCTGGGGAGCAGAGCTCCCTGCAGGGCAGGGAGGAACTCCTCCATATCTGCAGGTATGAACCCCTGTAATTCATCTCAGCAGATTGCATTAGCCTTCAGAGGCTTCAAAGGACATCTCTGTCAGAGTCTGGGCTGTGTAACCTCTGACGTGTTGAGACAACAGAGGAATGCAGGCCCTGGTGCTGTATCTCATGGGAACTGTATCAAGAATGTGGCCCTGTTAGTCTTCAGAGAGAAATCCACCCAATTTAGGCTATCGCCAGTTTCAAAAATTGCCAAGCTTGCTTGTTTCTCTTCCCCACATATTTTCTTTTATTCAAGACAGAAGTAAAGGCACTGTGTATCTCTGGGCGTGCTTTCATATCCAGAGGGGAGATGCTGCTCCCTGACACATCAGAGTGAGCCCACTTAATTACAGCTTCTACTTACAAAGGGAAGGAAGCACAGGGTGCACTGCCAGCAGTGGAGGCACCTGCTTCCTTTGAAAATATTCAGTAAAAGGCTGTTAACATCTCTGAACTACCATAAAGCACTACACAAAAAGCATGAAATGCATTCTCCCTTCCTACACATGTAACATGTAACAACCCAAGCTGAGATGAGCATTTCTATCTCTAACTACACCTGTGAGTATTTCAGGCACTATAGCAGTGCCCAAGAAACACAGACAAGCATTTGGTGTATTAACCTGGGTGCACTGGGTGAGAAAGCCCACATAGACACCTCACTGCACTCCAGAGCCTGCCACAGAGCAGCTCTGATGCTCAGAGCCAAAACCAGGTTTATGGGTAAGGGAAATAAGGAGCTTTCCATCTGCTTCCACAGGGCCATTCCATATGGTGGCTGCTCCTGAACCCATCCAGCAGGCACCACACTCAGCCTGAGCATTCTCACCTCCTCCTGCTCGACAAAGTTTCTTCTTGCCCAATGTGAGTCACTTTCAGGACTTTCTTGTCCATGAAAAGGTCTTCTGGATAAGTAGCTGATCGAATTTGCCTCTGCTGAGCGTGGCCACACAGGCGGCTAATCTGGAAAACACAAACACAGCGGTGTGAGGAAGTGCTGGGTGTCTTTGTCCTCTGAAAACCTGGCAAAGAGCTGCAGGGAAACAGCTGAGATGCACACTGGCACCTGCACGAGCTGCTACTGTCCTGTCATTCCCATCTTGCTCATAAGCTCCTGAAAGCAAACTTCTATCCTAAGGACACAACCTGGCTTTTGTACAAATACCCATCTCCTGGGAAGGAATGCAGGAAGCTTCAGGCAAAATGTCACGGCACTGAAGTACCCCTGTAGCTGTCAAACCCCTGAGCTGCAGGTGTGATAGGCAAATCTTCTGTGCCAAGTTAAACTTAGGCTGGCAGGAAGGGGCTTGAGATGTTCCCTGCTCCTTCCTTCCTGAACACCACAGCATCTCAAGACTCTGCACTCTACCCCTCTAGTCAGACTTTTAGGAAACACCTCCCCTCTGAAGGAAAATCCTAAGACTCTGGTTCTGCATCTTGAGGCAGCTCAGCATCTGCACAGACTGCACTGCAGATGCCCAGGGATGCGCATCATACACATCACTACTAATTAAAAAACCCAGGGCCTAAAACACAGCAAGCTTTGGGGCCACGGCCCAGTAATATCGTGGGAGGGCCTGATTAACAGGGCTCTGCTAATGGCACAAATTAGCTCATTAACATAGAGATTATTTGGGAACTGGCTGCAGCAGCAAGGGCAGGAATCCAAAGTGCCTCACTCAAGCTCTCTCCCATGGCCACTGTCCCCAGACTCACGCAGCAGCAGCCCCTGCTGCAGTCCCTGCTGTGGACGGGCTTGCCACCATTCCCCTCTCAGGGACACCACCAAGGGACACCTGTCCCCCTTTGGCACCACTGCCACTGGGAAGGTCTCCTGATCCACCTGTGCTGCTCTTGCAGGACTCATCCATGCTGGGTTGTGAAAGGAGCTTGGCTGATTGCTGGGACCATGAAGGCACCACAGTTACCATCACCCTCACTTTCTCTGAGCCTCATCCCATCACCCACATCAGGCTTGGGACCAACTACACACCCATAAAATGCCCATTCCTTGCAGCACCTCATTTATCTCCACACCACACCAAATCAAGGCAATCTGGGTAAGCTGCACACCAGAGGTTAAAAGCACACCCACCGCCCAAAGCTACAAGCATCTGATGTGTAAAGAGAAGAGATTAATTCTGTTCTATTACATCCCGCTTTTGGGTGGGCAAATAAATTAGTCATGTCACCTCTTTCATTATCAAGAGCAGCACAGTTTGTTTGCTCAGGCTGCCACACAACAAAGAGTAAAACAGAAACCTCCTGGGAGCTGGGCACTGCAGTTTCTGTTCACATCACGGTGGGAAGAGATGCTGCCACCAGTCCTTCTGCACCTGCAGTTTCCTCTGCCAAAGCATCTCCTCCTTCAGCTGCCAGGGGAGTGGTTTCTGCAGCATCTTAGCTGGTTTTTCCCCCTACTGTCCTCCTTTGGCTGTGCCTCCTCTCTGCCTTGCCAAAAACAAGTTTTGCATAAGAATGTATCAACCCTACTACCCTCCTTAAATCACTTGGCAGGCTGCAAAAACAGAGGGGGGGAGGGATTCAGAAAATGGACCACATTTTTGGCCATTTTCTTTGCATTTTGGGCTTTCCTTTAGCACTCATCCCTCTCATAATGCTTACAGGTAGTCCCCTGATGCAAGCAGCCAGGAATAGGAGGAAATCACAGGATATCGGACCTGGAGAAGGACATTTGGGATCTGAGACCCCCCCCCCACTGCAGAATTGGTCTGGGTGTCCTGAGCTCTCTCTGTTCTGGCTGGTGCCACTGTCCCTGTAAAGGACAGACACAGGACAGTGTCAGGATGCCTGGAGGGTCTGTGGGCTTTTCCTCTGCCCAAGTCAGAGGAAACCTCCTGAACCTGCCATGAAACCTTCTCCAGGGAAACACAAGGTCCACAAAAGCTCCAGGACAGCGGGTACAGAGGCAGCAGTGCCACAAAGCAGCATCGCTGCACCACGCTCTGCACGGACTCGTGAAGTGGAGAAGTGGGAAAAGGTCGGATATTTTAAGCTGCCGTTTGTGAAGATTCCCTTTGATTCTCCCCGGCTCCGTGAAAAGCCCCCCATTCCCTTTTCCAAAGCCCAGCTTTCAGCTGGCAAAACCTATCAAACCCTGAGAGAAGAGCAAGTCCAGGATCAAGGCTTTTTCCCGAGGATGCAGAGAGGCGCTGAATGGGAGGGGAGGGTCGGAGCGCCAGCGAGAGCAATGGCAGCAGCCGAGAGAGGGCTTCAGACTGCAAAGGGCCCGGCAGAGTGGGGCTGCTTCACCTCCCAGCCAGCACTGGAGGGAGCTCAGCCCCTCGGGCTCCCAAATCCTGCGCAGGAGCTGCATCCCCACAGCCCCACCCGGCATCTGAGTACCAGGGCTCCAAGATTCAGCGAACCAATAAAGCTGGAAAAGATCTCTACAATCATCGAGTTCAACTGTTGATCGTCAAGTCAAATCATTGATCACCAAGTCCAGTCATCCCTCCTGTGAGGGATGAAACCACGGACAGGATTGTGTTAGCTGTGACATGGGACAGCACATGAAATCTTTATGGATAGAAGGATGCACAGCTCAAACTTTCCACCAAGTTTTTACTTATTTATTTATTCAAACATCAACTAAACCTTTCCAGGAAAAAAACACCAACCCTGCAGCCCATGTTGTGAAGTCACAGTGAAATGGTTGTCACCCTTTAGTCAAACAAAAACCCGGCTGAGATTTGAACTTAAAATAACGTGAGCGAAAGTAGAAGTAACAGATTGCCTGCTCATTTGCAGGGGCGGCATCGTGTGTGCTTTTTGGGGGAGGGAAGGATTTCACAAACCATCTGCCAAAGTCTGCTGGGCCACAAGCAGTCCTAGGACAACAGCTCAGAAATCCTATTTCAATCTTTCCCGCTTTTTGAGTCTGTCCTGCAGGCTCAGGAACACATGAACACAGCTTCCCAGTCTCTTCCTAACCATTGCCATTTTAAAGTAGGCTCCAGAAAGTAAAGAAAAATGACACTGCAGGGCAGCCAGAGAAGGGACAGACAGAAGCTCAGACCCAGAGGAGAAACAAGTGTGATGATTCAGCTCTCCAGGTACTGCTTGCTCTGGGAGGAGCAAGGACAGTCTGCAAGAGGCAGAGCAAAAGGAAGGGAGCATCTCTAATCCAGTTGCCAAACTTGTATCAAGCAACAGTGTTTAATACATGGTTTCTCCCACCACGTAAATATAAATGTGAAATTCAAAGCAAATCGACAGAACAGAACCACTGGCTCTTCTCCTCAGGCTCCCCATGATACCAGGGGGATCATAAATACTGACCAGCCCTTATCTAAAGTATAGTCAGTGCAAGAGCTGTGCCTGAGTTCAGAATAGGCTGAAGTTTGACACATTAAGCCACAAAAAAAAAAAAAAAAAGACTAAGTAAATCAAAAGCCAGTGTGATTTTTAGGGAACAGGAGATGGACTTTGTTTTTAAAATAATTTGCCAGGCCACCAAAAAACTGCTGCAAGAGGACACCAGGCAAGAAAAACCTTCCCAAAACCTTGAGCTTTTACAAACCCCCAAAGCCACCAACACTGTAACAGCCCAAGCAAAATTTCCGTGCCATAGCTCATTAACAAAATCACTAATTACCCGATTTAATTAGCCTCCTCCATGCGAGTGTGACCCAGTCCACGAGGGGAACACCTTGGCTGCTGATGGCCACTACTCCCTGCTCCATTTCTTTATTGCAGCCACAGGGAGCCAGCAGAGGCAGCTGGGCAGAGCTCCTGGTGCTCCTGGGGCTCCCCGTGCCCGAAGGGGAAGCAGCTGCCCCCCAAGCCCCGCGGGAGCTGCTCGCCTGTAATGGCTCTGCTTTGGAGGGAACATTGATTTGAGAGGAGCTCAGGGACAAGGCTAATGGAGTAGCACTATCAGCCCACTTTAACGCTTCCCCATTAATTTAAGATAAGAGGTGCCTGAGGACTGCAGGGAGCGATGCACTGCGGGCAGCCAGGGACCAGATCCACCACAGCTGCTTCCAGCCGAGTTCACACAAGGGTGTAAAGCCCAGCACTGATCCACGTGGGCAACTGCCAGCCCACGGAAACTGGGATGACTTGATGCCTTTTTCCTGGTGTTAGGAAAATGAAGCTAGACACAGTTAGGGGGTTGGGGGTCGTCACCTCAATATTTTAATTAGGATCCAATTCGATGCATCACTTCACCCAGGTGACACACGACACAATGCACACCCACCATCGATCACGTACACAAGTTATAGACTTTACACATTAGCATTTCTAACAAGGGAGCCCAATAATGGGGCTGGGGTGGGCTCACCTCCAGTTTACAGAATCTGTCCCGCTAGGGGACCTTGGCTTCCTAAGACAGCAGAATGTTTGGTCTTCCTGGCTCTGCAGTTCTGGGGTGTTCAGTCTCAGGGCCTGCAGGACACTTACAGAACACTAAGTGCTAGACTAACTGAAGGATTACAAGCATGCATGCTAATACTTGTGGATAGACAGAACTGTGTAAAAGGTATATAACAGAAAAGGAGAAAATCATTCTGGCATCATTTTCCCCCAGCATCAGACTGAAGTTAATTATCAGAGAAACAGTGACCACAGTAGCAGGTTCTGTGCAAAGCATCCCAGCCTCCAGCCTGGCTATGGCAGGATGGCATTGCTGACACCACTGAGGCTCCTGATGAGCTCACTCTGCTGCCGAGGCACCTTACCTTGCACATCAGCAAGGAAATCCAGGGTGGAAGGTTTGGAAGCAGCACACTGTGATCCTCAGTGCCAATCTGAGCTTTGCTTTTAAGAGTAAGAACATTTTAAAGGTAATTTTCTAGATGATTTAGAAGGAAAAGAAAAAAGGACAAAAAATAAGTAGCTAATCAGCTTCTCCTTGGACAAGAAGAGGGTGCATTAGACATTGCTGGATACCTGCTGCTGCCACTTCTCATTCAGCCCAGGAGCTCCACTCTGCTCTAAAGGAGAGTTTGCTGTATTTGACCTTTGCTTAAACTTTACATGGAGTTTCCATTTGTCTTCTCTATGAACTCTTCTGCTTATAGATTCATTCTCCAGGAAGACATAGTATTTTCTTCACCTCAAGAGGATGGCCTCATTTTTGAAGATTTCCTCCCGCAATCTCCTTTGCTCTCTGGAGTTCACATAAGTCATTTTATACCTATTCGTGAGTTTCCTTTGGGAGAAGCCACACATTAAACTGAAAAGAGATTAACTATTATAATTGATTTGAACACAGCTTCTGAAAGGGTGATTTGCTACAGTATGCACAGAACATCAAGAGACCACAGCTGGAGGAACCAACTGGTGCCCACTAAACCCCAAGCATCCTTCAGAGATGGAACCCCCAGTTTGACCAGTGAGGCTGAAAGCATCAGAAAGGCAGCTGCTTGAATTGGTGCTTCTTCCCCAATTCTTTTTAACAACCTGCTCCACTACACATCACAAGTCTTATTAGCATTATAAAGATCACATTTGTGCCCTGTTTATCTTCAAAGTCACCATAAAAGTGAACCTGAAGTCTATTACTCAAGTGCTGCTACAGAATTCCGCTTAATTAAATTCTAAAGGGCTTAAACCAAAAATATACATAGCGATGATGTGGGACAGAACATAAACTTTTTAATAGTAGTATCCAAGCACATTTACCATTTCTACAGGTGCAATAAAAATGCTAATATATGTTAATGTTTAGTCTGTGGTTAATGTTTTGTCTTGTTAATTTCCCCAGGGCTTTTATTACTGATTTAAATCTGCCACACTGCCCCAGTGATTGCATCGCCTTCCACAAACGGCGCCGCGCTCTCAAACGAACGCTGATTAACAGGAGTGGAGAAACATTTGGCTAGGACAAACACTCTTATTATATGCTTCTAATCATTATATACATTTTGTCAGGAAGACAGGAAAGAGACAATTCCCAGCTCCCTCACTCTTCTCACAGCAGAAAAATGTGATTATGGGCATAAAAATGAATTTACAAGCCTTTATTTTAGGAAGCGCATCATTATTAACTAAGTAATGATTGTTCTTCTGGTTCCAGGCACTCAAGCAGAAAGAACAAACTGAGTATGGTAACACAGATGTCTTCTATGAACACTCCAACAAAATTCCTCATTAATGGAGTACTAAATGTTATTAATCAGCTTTACAGTATTACGATCTCCATTATTCAAACTGCAAAGATTACATAAGAGACAGCATCCTAACTCACTCATGCAGACACAGGAATTGCAGGAAGTGACCTACTCTCTGTGCTGAGGAGAACGTTTAATAATGCATCACCCCTAAATAATGCAACGCTATAATGTGTAAAATGCACATGAACACTAATGCTTAAAATAACAGAGGGCCTGTCACACCAGTGCCCGCGGTGATGCCCAACACATGCTGCAAACATGCACTACAAACGCTCAGGGACCCCTGCAGCCACCAGGCCAGCTTGTGCTGAAGGCCACCAGCACCTGCTTTGAAGACCAGGTCCTTCAAATTGCTACTGAACCACAGAGGCATTAAGGAGGCATTTTTCAACGCAAATATAACTTAATTTTTCGTAGAATGGTTTGGGTTGGAAGGGACCTTGAAGATGATCTGGTTGTAAATCCCGATTCCCATCCTTCATATAGAGGATCACAAAATACTCTGCAGAGGGTCAATGTCACTGCAGAAAGACAGGGCCCAGAGAGGACAGAAGGACTGATTCTCAGGGCAAGGAGCAGGATGTGCTCCACACACAGCCACCCGTGTCAGAGGATGTGACAGAGCTGGCACAGCAGCTGGCAGGTCTGACACACGGCGTGGTTACACCATCTCTCTACCTCAGAGACTGCTAAAGGGTGGGGGTGCACCAGCTCAGCAGAGCAGTGGGGAGCACAAGGGACTTTTTATGTGTTACAATCCTTGGTGCCAACTGCTGAAGCTGGATGATTCCCACCTGCACTTCCCTCTGCTCTGTCAGGGTTCACATGCCTTAAATTGGAAAGGGGAAACCACTGCAGCTCCAATCACTGCTCTCTTTAGGACATGCCACCCTGTCCCCAGGAGGATGTGATGACCAATGTACCACACACGTGCTGCAGCACACAAGGCACCTCCACACAGTGTCCCACCACGTCCTGACCCTTGCACTGACCCAGCTTCTCCCAGTGCAGGATGCCCTTTTTCTCAAAGGAACCATGACCTCAGCTTGAGTCGAGCCCTTTCAAACCTACATAAAATAATGCAAACAAGATGTTCCTTCTCTCTGGCGTCCCCAGCATGGAGTGTTTAATCCACCAAAGAAAGCAGCTTTGTGTTTCAGTGAAAGCCTGTTTATTGTTATTTATAGGTAGAGAGGAAGTCGGACTAAATGATCACAGTTGTTTCCTCTGTCTTTATAATCCATGACATATAATTAAAGCCCAACTTCTCAAATCAGCCTTTCCCTCTAGCATTTTGTTAATTCCATATTTAACACAAAATTTGGTATTTCAGTTGGGATGGCTGGACCTCAGCAGCAAACCACAGGGCTGTAGCCCCAGCCAGGGCCGAGACCCAGCCCAGCCAAACAACTTGGAGAGTCAAGAAAATAGCATTTGCTTAATTTTTGGCACACACTTTAGCAGTTTTCCCACATAGAGACATTTCCTGGAACAGGGCCCTGTAGCATACTAATGCACCATTATGGTTTTAAGTTAGATCTGTGCAAACTGATATTTCTTAGACAACCGAACTAAGACTTTATTCTTGGAAGGAGAAGTCAGCCTTGCCTGGAAGGTTACAGCTGAGCAAAAAGGAAGATGTGGGAGCGAAATCCAGAGAAAACCAGGACATGTTAGACTGACCAAAGCCAGGTTCAGGAGCAGAATGTGGCAGTACCCAGAGTCCATCTCCTGTTGAAGCACTACATCCCAAAGTGCTTCATGGCTAACGAGGTGGCACAGCAGAGGTGGGGGACACTGCTGCTCCTCTGTCTTTGGAACTGATTCCCTGAGGAGGCTGAAGATGCTCCAAACCCAAATAGCTGGTTTCAACATTAGCACTGATTCATCTAACCTGGCAGAAAATTTGGACTCAAGGTAGCAAAGCCCATTTCTGCTAAGGATACTAAACACATTTTAATTATACAACTGCATTCTGTGCATGCTCTAACACTTACACAATTGTTGCTATGGGTCCCTAGAACACCCTCCTATTGCGGGCAATTAAATCTGCCCTATCCCAGCAGATTGGGGAACAAGGACTTGGCTTGAGGGATCACCAGTTTTTACCAAGAACTGAAAAAAACCCCTCACTGGGCAAAGCTGGGCAGCAGGACAGCTCCAGGCAAACCCCATGCGTTCGTTATTTTCCTTCCACGGGTTAATCGGTTTCCTTGGCAGATTTCTGTGGGTTTTAATATTGCACCGTGTTTGTGCCTACGGCGCTACAGAAAGGAACAATTTGAGAGAAATAAATTCCTAGCAGTTTAATTTAGAGAGGAAAAACAGATACCTGCCATCAGTCTGGAACACAAGCCAGAGCCAGAGCCTGTAACAGGGTATTTAACAGCAGCCGTGTCAGCTGGGTTGCAAATGTGGTCAATACCTACCAGTCTCTCTTCCCCCCTGCAGCCATGAGCCCGGATTCAATTATTCTTTGAGAAATACTTCGTTAAATAATTAAAAAGTTACTGCATTACTTTTCCCCTTTTTTTTCCTTAAACCAGACCGATTCAATTTTGGAAGTATAAAGCCATTATAACGTGTCAGCTAGCAATTAGCTACTGTACACTGTTTATTCTTTAATATAATCTTTGAGTAGAAGGGCAATATTCTCAGAAACGCAGCATTAACTTGTTCCTCGATTACTTTAATATGGCTCTTTTCAAATTACTGCTCATAAAATCTCAGGGAAGAAAAATTTACTGATGATATCCCATCTCCTTAATTAGTTCTCTCTCTCTCTTTCAGCAATCCAATAGCAAGTGTAATATTTATTTAAAATAGAGCGCACAGGGCTTACCACTAAATCTGCTATAACTGGCGATATCAAAACAAGCAGGTAAAAGGCAATGCCTGTTTTACAGCCTGCACAGACCATGCTCACAGGTGCACACAGCTTTTCAGATTTGTTTTTCAATAAATGCTCATACAAAACCACCCCAAAGGTTTTTACGCCACTGAGTACTTTTTGCTATGAAGTGTCCTTCTCCCTTTCAGTGGTGAATGGAAACCCTTCCTACCCCAAAGGGTTTGGTACTCACCACTCCTCCCCACACATCTACCCTTACAAAGGACCATCACCCTACTTTTTTTAATCCTCAGATAGGAACAATCCCCCAGCAGCAAGTTTTTTCTCCCTCCATCCACTTGTCTCTTTCCAAACACCAGTCTCTGCTAAGGCAACAAGGCTGGAGGCACCAAAACTCTCATAATTTCTACAGTTAAGTTGCTGAATTTCTTCATTAGAAAAATTACAAGGCTTTGTTTTCCAGCAAAGCTCAGAGCAACCTCACTCATTATCCAGCTCCTGGCAAGGGGGGCATGAGGCATTCCCCATGGCCATGCCATGGACTGAAAGAGAAGTGTAATAAATATCATGAAGGGAAAATGGTAAAAATATCTCTGTGCAGCAGAGATTAGCTGCTGGTAAAATTAATCCATTCAAGGCCAACAAAAGGCTGTGTTCTTTTTTACTTTTTCTTTCTTTCTTTCTTTCTTTTTTTTTTTTACTTCATCTGTTGATTTTTTCTTAGTTTTGAAGCTACCAGATCCATAGCAATTTTTTCTCCCTGACAGTCAGGTCTAATCTAATCCAATTAAGGATCAACACCAAGATAATATACCCAAAACATGGCAAACAAGGTAAAAATGCTCCCATTAGATTTTTGCTCAATAAAGGAATTATATTTTTTCCCAAAGACAAATAAGGTTTATTGAAAATGTAAATCATTCTTTTCTATAAAGATATAAATATCTGCAGGGCTTTTTTGAGACTTTGTTGTAAGACATCTTGTTTTTACATGTACAGTGGTTAGAACAATTGAATTACAGAATGACTTACAACGTTATATTAGTTTCTGCCTGATTGAGAATATCTTTATAATGGAAATCGGTGTGCACTTTTAACCTTGTTACAATGCTATATGTCTGATTAACGTATTAAAGGGACTAATTCAACAATAGGCTGCTTGCAGACAGAAATTAAATTAATTCAATTTTATCACAACACCTTTATTAACAGCATCAAACGGAGGACTAGTATTTGATTGTGAGAAGTGAATTCTGATAAATTGATATACAACAATTCCAAAGTAAGGTAGGAGAATCATTAGATGGGGAAAAAAGTTGACTAAACTCTTGTAATGCTTTTTTGTTTATCACCATTACTTTCCACTCACTTTGCAAGCTGTAAGCTGGGCATTTCCCCAGCTCATGCAAAAGATAAACATCTTGCACCAAAATCTACAGGTGGAGATTTATTAAATTTCCTTCTGGCTCCAAACAATGGGAATTGCACAAAGCAAGGCTCAGAGATGACCTTCTGGATGTTTTTTAACATCTGCTGGGCATTCCCTTTTGGGCCCATCTGCCCTGAGCTCATGGTGCCATTTGACTCACGGGAGCCACCCCAGCACCACCTCCTGCAGCCCCACTGCCCTCAAGTGCCCTCTGCCCCAAGGCTTTTGGGCTGTCCCTCAGGGAGGAGACAGAAGATGGATGACTGGAATATCAGCACAGGCAGTTGGGTATCTGCAAAAATACCTCCACTCTGCTCTCTGGAGAGCAGCAGCATGAGGTTTATTTGTGCAGTGATACAGATCAATATGTGCAATCCAGGAGTTAATAAGCTTTAGAGAGACGTAACTTAGAGCACATCAGTCACCCCCAAGTTATCCTCAGTAACCACCCGGCTCTCCAGGTGGTTCTCTCCAGGTCACTGGCTCAGGGCATTGTCTCTACTTTTTCCAGTAGCATGGAAGAGAACTGGGTGTGAAAATTGATTCAGTTAGAAAGATACACCTGCATAAAGAATTGAAAAATTTGCCAACAGCTGCCTTACTTTTTCTTTTCTTTTTCTTTTTAAACAGAAATAACTCTGCCCAAGTAGCTGTAGGCTATCAGCACAGCTTTCTGCAGACAGCCTGCTCTTGCTTAAACAAATCTTTGGAAGAATAATGCATTTAGCAGCAAACTTCACCTACTGAAAGCAGGCTCCGTGCCCTCGAGGGCTCATTAGTGGGGCAACACAACAGGTAGGGACAGAAAAGGCCACCAGCTCTTTTTGCAGTAGCCTGACAAGGCAGTGAGGACCTGGCAATGAGGGGTGCACTGCTGCAGCAGATGGATGAAAACTCTGCCTCAATTGTTTGCTGGAATTTTTTTTTCCCAGCCAAACGTATTTAGCATCTTTCATGCCTGGTACCTCAAAGCCACTTTACAACAAGATGCAAAAATGATATAATTCACAGCACCACACACGGGCAGAGAATTCAAAATGAAGCAAACCACTCATTGCAACCCAGCCCCTCATCCTCTCCAGCGCAAAACAAAACACCGCTGCTCCGCCCGGGCAGCTCTGGGCACTATTTCTGCTTTGCAGAGGGTGGCTTTCAAGTTTCTGGTTTGTTCTTGGCTCATTCATCAGCATTGCTAATGGGAGATATAGTTCTAGTTTTAAGGCAGCAACACTCACGGGGGTTACTGTCACTGGAAGTAAACTCAGCACTGTTAAGATGAAGGATGCCCGGTGAATGACCCCGGATGGAGGTCTGAGTGGAAACTGCAGTCACGGATAATGAAGCCAAAAGAGGGTTTAGCGTGAAAAGCACAGGGAGATGGATATTGGTGAGCACAACTCTGGTGTTGCAAAGCTGCGGGTCTAAGCAAGGATAAAAATCTTCAGGAGAGGAAATGGGCCAGAATGTATTTTGCTAATAAAGCATCTATGTTAATAGGGGCTGCAGGAGGCTGCAGCAATCTGGGCAGCAAGCAGGGAGCAATGTCTGCGGGGCTGATGCTCAGGGGTTTAATCTCTCTGGTAAAAGAAGGATGTGTGGGCAGCTTTAACAGAGAATTCCAGAGGCAGCTCCACCATTCCACAGTAAGTGTACAGGGCAATGGCACGTCTGGAGGGACTGAGTTAAATAAGAATAAAGGCAGTTCATGCCATGGATATCACTTCTCTGCAGGATCCTCAGAAGCCAGAGGGGTCAGCCCACACCTAACAGTCTCCTGTTTTTTCTCCAGCTTGTAGCATCCTTCAGGTAAACCAAAACTAAATGTCAGCAAGGACCCAGAGCATGAGGCTGGTTTAACTCTGAAGGAAGTGCAGCTGCAAAGCTCATTTGCAAATACAGCCCCAGTGAAAGGGCTGTGCCCCAGCCCTCCCCTTTCAGAGGGGCAGCTCCTCCCTGGCCAGCACCTCTCCTGCAGTTTTTGATGCAGACAAAGCCTCAAAACATCCAGAGGGAACTTTCTGATGCTGTGATCTTTGGTTCCGAATGAAACTCAGGGTTTTTTCTGCATAAATCCAATCTATTTCAAGACTTCCAATTATGTCCTTGACCATTACAATTTATTAAAAACTCAGCCTGAAATTTCAAAGCTTGAAGCTAAGAGGCAAGGAACAGGCACCTCATACATCCCCTCCTGCAATTCTTTGGGTGGCATGATCACCAGTTCCCTCCTCTCCTACATCCCAAAGCATCCCAGGTCCAGCTGTCCAAGTCAGCTGTGATGGGAGCCAGGAAAAAGAAAAGAGATGAGGAAGAAAAAAAAGCTGTTCTGTGCAGTGAAGAAAGCTGCAAAACATTGCAAAGCTGTATACCCTCATTTCCAGCTGTTAAGGTTGTCTCCTGCCCCACTAACTCTGGGAGTTCTTTGTACTGATGCCAGGGCATCTCAGAACCAAATATCTTTTTAAACACTCGGGAGCCAGCTGCAAAACAACAAATTAGCTCCTCCACTAAAACAAGGAACATGCCAAGCCACAGTGCATGCAGACAGCTACACAGAACCAGTAATTAATCTGCATGAGGTCTTTAGGCTTGTTCTAATTTCAGCTTGGAAAAGATGCAAGACATCCCATCACATGCAAACCTGTGATCCAAAGGGACATCAAGCCAGGCTCAGTGGGTGCTGTAGGATATTCCCACCCATAAAATGTAGCAGCCTTAAAAAGCTCTTTTTAAGCTGCAGAGTAGTGGGGATGAAGTTGCCACCGGCCGAGAGATCTGTCTCAGACTGAAGTCAACAAACAGATCCGTGTGATCTTCAGTGCAAAGTTGGGTTGGACATCAAACACCTTGTCAAAGGATGCTCCATGTGTTCCTCCATGTGTGCGTGCACGGAGGAAGGGGCACTGCCAGCAGCTGCCTTTACTTTTTGTTTTAAACAAACTCACTGCTAACTCCCTTGAAATGGCACATCTCAGAGGCCAGAACACATCCAGTTAAAAGGACAAAGAGAGAACAAAAAAGAAGAGTATAATGTAAAAATTTACAAGTAGAAGCAAAATCAAATGCTATTTTAAAATTAAACCTGTGCTGATGTTCAGTGTCACCTCCTCTGGCTTTGCAGTGAAAGGTTTGAGCATCAGTGGCCACTGCTTCCACCCAGCAGCTTTGCAGAGCCCCACACACTCAGCCTGCTTCATTCAGGCCCAATTCAGTGACAAACTGGCTCAAAGCCTTGCCATGTCATCAGGGCGAGCAGGAGGGGACACAGCAGGACGCTTTGCCCACACTGGAAAAGGACAACCCTGACCAAAGATGTGCTACCCTGTATCCTCACAAGCAAAATTCTTGCTAGCAGTGAATTGATTAATTGTGACACAAGTGGTCTCCCTCCCCAGACCAGACAAGAGTTAAAGCTTTCACTGGGCTGAGAACCTCTGAGTCTCACTCCCCTAGAGAGCCAAGTGATGCTCAAGAGCATTCCTGCCAAAGTCCCTTCCAAGAGTGAGCTGCAGGCCGCTTAATTTGCTACTGTGTATTTGTGTACTAAACCAGAGATTTAAGTCCTGCAGCAGCATGCCAAAATAACTGGATCAAAATTGTTGATACTGGGTTACAAAAGTGCAGGCACTAATAACTTTTGCCCTTATTCTTTCACCAGCAAAGCCACCAACTTTGGGATTTTTAGCTCAAAATCAACACCTTGAAATCCAGTGCCTTGCCATATGCTTCCCCAAGTGTCAGAAAACCCTTACTACCTGAAACCTCTTCAGACAACTAATCATAGTGCTCCCAAGGTCTTTTCACAGGAAAGGGAATGCTGCTGATTCTGCCCACGTAATAAGGTTTATTTTCATCCTGCAGGGGAACAGATGCTTGCTTTAACACGTTTATCAGGCTCCTTACACTGCCTATCACAAAATGGATAACAAAATACACAATACACACACCTTGGCATAGTTCTGAGGATTTCTGAGATCACTGAAAACCAAAACTTTACCTGTATTTCCAGCTTTAAGTGAAAAATGGAGCTAGCTACCAGTGAGTATTAGAGAATAGCCTGAGGATTAAACTTTGCCAATAAAGAACTTGAAAATACAGAGGCTGTACATCCAGCTGACTCTCCCAGGAGTGATGCCAATAAAAAGCAATCCACATTAAAAGTACAAAGAAACCGATCTCGGCGTCTCAGAGGGAAGGACTTCGCAAACAGCGCTGTAATTTCAAAGCTTTCCCCACAAATCTCTTGCCAGCTCTCGTACAGACAGAAAAATCCATTAGCAGATAGGAAAATTCACCAGAGCTCCCTGCCACTGCAACCTGCTGAGCAAAGCAGCTTCCAGCAAGTCACCAGGTGAGATGGGCCCAAAAGCAGCTCCCGGGCAGAGTTTGGGGAAAACTAGCCTGGCATGGCCATGCTGACAAAGGTACTAAATCTCTGTGGATAGCAAAGGGGGATATTTTCATTCCTGGGTGCCAATAGTACCTTTATGTACATATTCTTGATTTTCACCCCTGTGTATCAGCTGGAACTGCTATTTTGAGCACACACTGCAGCAATGTTTCTGTGGTGCTACAATCCACCAAAGTACGTGGTTATCTTTACAACATGGACTCCCTGCCAGGATTCCCTAAAAATCTAGGGAAGTAAGTAAGTTTTTCTGACTGAGGTTTCCCAAGGCCATCAGAGCTGGGTTCACACCAGGCACTCTCCCTGAGCCAGGTGAGGTGAGCACTTCAGCTTTGGGATAACATCAAACCCAGCCTGCACAATGGCATCACCTCCACAGCACCCCAGCAGCACAGCTGCATAACCTTGTTAGCCCAGGCTTAAACAGCCTTTTAAAGGTGTTTGCAGGGAAGTAAAACAGCAGGGATCTGCTCACAGGACAAGCACATCGGGAATTGCATGCTGTTCCCATATAGCACTGGCACCTTTCTGCTTCCCTCCTTCCAATGAATGCAAGTGGTTGAACAAAGCTCTGGTTAATTTTGCAATTTAATAGGATATTCTAGAAACTCAGTCATCAGTTCTGACTGAAAAAAAAAAAAAAAGACTTTGCTGAGCTTCCTGCTCTTTCCTTTCTAGGCAGGCAGAGCTGCACAAATGGCTGCAAGGGGAGCAGCAGGGGCTGGGCAGCTGGGTTCCACCAAAAATGGGATGGGCAGCAGGTTGAGGGAGGGGATTCTGTCCCTCTGCTCCACTTTAGTGAGACCCCACCTGGAGTATTTCCTCCAGCTCCAAGGCCCCCCAAGATAAGAAGCACATGGACCTCTTGGAGTGAGGGTGACAAAGCTGATCAGACATCTGGAGCATCTCTGGTATGGAGACAGGCTGAGAGAGCTGGGGTTGTTCAGCCTGGAGAAGAAAAAGCTGCCAGGAGACCCTACTGGACCTTCCAGTGCTTAATGGGGCTCCAAGAGGGCTGGAGTGGGACTTATTACAAGGGAATGGAGGGATAGGACAAGGAGGAATGGCTTTCAGCTGCCAGAGGTTTAGATGAGATATTGGGAAGGAATTCTTGACTGTGAGGGAGGTGAGACCCTGGCACAGGGTGCCCAGAGAAGCTGTGGCTGCCCCATCCCTGGAGATGTCCAAGGCCAGGTTGGACAGGGCTTAGAGCAGCCTGGGATAAAGAAAGGTGTCCCTGCCCATGGCAGGGGGGTCAGGACCAGATGATCTTTAAAGTCCCTTTCAACCTAAACTATTTTATGGTTCTAACCTCAGAGGAGATCAGCTCTTGCCTGTGTAAGACCCCCATATTGTCTCCCTTGTAATTCCAGCAACCAAGAAAGCATAAACTTTAGGAGGTGCTGGGGTTGAATATTTTATTAAGCTTATTTGTACTGCATCTCTCACAAATGTCTTGGTTTGTGGTAAAAAGCACAAACAGACGGACTAAAATCACTCTTCCCTACTCATGATTAAAATATCTACAAGAGGTGGACATACTAGGCAGATTTTCAACCAGGGAAAAAGTAGAAGATTAGAAAATTAATATAGATATAAGCCTAGACAGCAAATTTTTTCCCAGTGTGCCCTGAGAGTCAGCCTCCTTGATAAAGTATTTTAATAGCAGGTTTTAGGGGTGAAGTTTTTAAGCAGACAAATTGTAGAAATAATAAAGCCCTAAAACACACCACGGCTGACAAATTAGCTACTAAAGCAAGGCTTGGGATGGGAACTGTTTACTGCCACATTACTGAATTCACTCTTCTGCACTGCTGTTTACAGACCAGGAACAACACACAGGCTTCCATTTTAATGCATGCCTGCAGGCACAGTTTCCAAAAGCACATTTACAGCAGGATGACTTCCTCCTCTTGGGGACTGTAGAGCTCCTCAGAAACCAACCTGGAGGCTCTGCAACACCTCTGGAGCTCCAGCTCATGTGCCCTTTGTGGCCAGGTCTGCTCCAAGCTACAGATGGCTCCAGGTTTGTGTGTGAAAGCCCACACCCAGCCTAGGGGTGGGTGGCAAGGGGGAATAAGGAACAACCACACAGAGAAAAGATGCTCAGTAGGTAACAAGCCTGAGGATCTGAAATATCAGGAGGGAAAAATTCTGCTGCAGAAATGCCACGAACACTGTGAAAAACGAAACAAAGCCAAAAGACAGAAAAGGGCAGTAGCGTTGTTATTCATGGTATAATCACTATGGGCATGGAAGATAAGTTTTCCATAATTACAGAGGATTTTAATGACAATTAAATAACCTGTCATTATTCTTAACACCATGCAGGTGAACTGTGCTTTGCCTACAAAAGCAGTGGTGGCTAAGGTCAGTAATAAAGGAGGTCAATATGAGAAGCCAGGTGAGAGTAAAAACCCACATTTTTGAAAACAACCCCTGTGGCATTTCATACTTGGGTATGACTACAGTGTCTAAAAGCAATCATATTTACAGAATAACAGTAAATACAACTGTTTGCTTCCAGGTATATTCTTGGAAACTCAATATGTGCTGATAAGTTTAACAGAGAAACTTTCATCATAGCACAGTTAAAAAAAAAAAAGTTACATTTTATCATTTACAAAGTGATATCTTACAAAGATATTTGCCCCAGATTACCCCAGGTCCTGATGCAGCTCAGTTATTAGAGTCAGCCCTCTGCAATACTGTAATTAAGACTGTAAATGCTTCCATTATTGCCTTAGTTCTCCACTGAACAGCTCATATCCTCTTTAGTAAAAAAAAAAAAAAGAGTTGCTCTGGGCTCAGGTCTGACCCTTAGCTGAGCAACTTCGTGTTTTTAAAACAGACTTTAAAAACCCAGTGGCCATTAAAAACCCATTCTCTTTTGGTGACAATTGCCAGGCAACTGGCTTGTTTGGCTTGGACTTTTTGTTTTTCACTCCAGTAACTCAAAAATGTCTCTAGACCAGATAAACAAATTACTAATGTATTAAATAATCAAGAGGAATTACGTTTAAGTAAGTACCTAGCTACATATGGTGCTAATGAATTCCAACAACTTTATCAAGTACCAAAGCATGGAATGATTTTATAATGCCCAGTAATTTTTTCCTGTAAAGGAAGTCAATTTATGTTCTGGTTTGGCAGAGGATGGGCAGATTGTAGCTGTACTGCTTTGTTTTGACTTTAGTGGTGCTCCATCTACTTGTCCTCCCACAAACACATTCTCTGTAGACAGATCAAGGTGTCAATATTCAGTAATACAAGGGATAGCCATGTTTTTTTATTATATACATGGACACCTCCAAGAAAAAGTGCATTTTTGTTGTTGTGCCAATAAAAGAAAGATATGGGAGAGCAAACACTGATCCTTTCAGGACCCTACAGCAATACCCAGGTCTGTGCTCACAAAATCTGGCACACAGCCCTCATGCACAATATTTCTGCTCTGCCTTAGCACCTACAAGCACAGTGGGTTCACTGATGTAAATCATGTTGGATGCTTTTGCACACAGTTGAATATGCCAGCAGATCTTTTGAGATTAAATAGGCTCACTCTACATATAGAAGCAAGTTTTGTTTCTTACTGCTCTGCAAATGCCACCTGGGCTTAGAGTTGAGCTGGATTTTCCCATCATCAACTGTAACATGAATTCTCCATCTCACCTGAACTCAAGGTAAGCCTAAAGTTACATGTCTGCTCCTTTGCTGTTCCGGACAGGGAGAACTTCCCCTGGCCCCGTGGCAGCAGAGCTGCTGCTCCTGACCAGCAGTGGAACCTCCCTGCACAAGCAGTGCTTGGCTGGCTGCTGTAAGACAGTGATTTTCTGCAGGTTGGAAGCCAATCTCTTGCTCTGTACCCTGGAGCTGATCCTGCTGCCTGCAAGTCCTGCCTGGGCCCATCTGCCCAACACCCAGCCCAGCCACAGACTCCTGGTCACTGCAACACAAGAGAAATCCAACTCAGTGTCATTTGCTCCCTAAACCCCTTCCAAGCAGTGGAGAAAGCTTGCTCCATATGTGCCAAACCAGCTGGGGTGGGAAACCACCCAAGTGCCCCCACGTTCTTTCACAGCCGGCACAAGTTTGGTGGCTGAGCAGAGCCAGCACAGAGAACAGCACAAAGTGCTGCTGGCTGAGTGCCACAGCTCAAAGCCCATAAGCTGATACATTTCCACGGTCCCCTCTAAAAAAGATAAGAGTTACTTACAGTGCAAGTAGTACAGTGACCTACAAAAAACCAGTTCTTTTGTAAACAGGAGTCGAGAATGGCAGGAACAAGCAGCTAACAGGGAAACATTGTCAGATTTTAATCAGCGTTGGCTTTAAGAAAACTATTACAACACTCCTGCACCTTCACCCCATCCTCAACCCTTCCCTATCTATGTGGAGCAGCTCAATTGTGTCTCAAGAAAAATCTCAGCAGAACAAGCATCGTATTATCACAGTAATTTGGCCTTGGTGTTCAAACAGAGCAGCAGGATTTTCAGAACAAGGCAGCTTCAGTTTCTCAGGTCAAAAATTCACACAATGTGTTTTAAAAAAGTAAGAAATAATCTCATGTCTGTGATTAAATGCAGCCCAAAACTGGAATGAGTTACTAAAAGATGAACAATCAGCTCTTCCTTGGTAAATCAGGGGATGCTACAGTACATGCCTCTACTTGGCATCTATTTGGAGGTACATTTTTATGATGTTAGAGGAAGCAGGGGACACCTGGAGAGCAGGACCAAACTTTCAGGGCTGGGCCAAGCACAGCACTCAGGAAAAACTGAAGATGCTGGGACATCTCAGCTCCCAACCTCACACCCCCGGGTACAGGTTGCTCTGACAAACCTGAAAAGAGGCAAAGCCCTAAATGGAAACCCAGGCCCTGCAAACACCAGTTTCAAACACTACCAAAAGTCTTTTTGGAAGATCAGAGTGGGCGGGAAGGGTCTGGTAATTGGAGCATTTGGGTTTTGCTGGCAGGAGGAAAGGGACAGCTTAGTTTCAACACACAGAGTTTGTGTAGAGAGCCTGGGGGCACTGCAGAGAGCTACTCACAGCTGTGGAGAGCTTCCCTTCGTTCTTCTGCACGTGGACGACGGCGTCGCGCACCACGGAGAACAGGCTCAGGAGCACATGCTCCATGTCGTAGATGCCGTGCATGCCCCTGGTCAGCCCCTCCAGAGAGGCAATGTACTCCTTCCAGAGGTGATGGATCTCCAGGACACCCGCCAGGCAGCCCTGCATCACGGCCCCACAGTAGCCAGCACAGGGCTTGGCCAGGAGCAGCCCCTGGCAGTGGGAGCAGTACCACATCCTCAGCAGCGCCCGCCCGCAGTCCTTGCTGAACTTGAGGTGGTCAGTGGTGTTTATCACCTCGATGCCCAGGTTCAGAGCCTGCAGAAAGACTCGTGTGGCCTGCAGGGACTTGGACACCTGCGTCATCATCATCTTGGGGTAGTTCCCAAAGACTTTGAGGTCTCTCCTGGCCGCCCGCAGACACTCGGTCATTTCCACAGAGGGCTCGGGGAAGCCGGGATTAATCAAATGGGAGTAAACCAAAGGGAATAAACTGTCAAAAAATTCATTTATCATGTCATTGACACTGATGTCCGAGCCCAAAATGTACAGCGAGATATCAGTAAAAAGTTCTCCAACAAATTTGAGAGCCTTGGGCCCCATGCTCTGGTAGTAGGTCCTAAACATGCTGTTGGTGAAGTTTCTTGCGTGCCGCACTACAATTTCAAAGGCTTCTGCAAAACAGAAAAAAAAATGTTATTAAGAGATGGTGAGCTCAGAAACAGGGAGGATAATATTCTACCACATCACTGCTGCCAGGGCTGGCCCCGTCCTGCCTGCCTTGGGTCAAACACCTGCTGGCAGCTATGCCTGCTGCAAAACACCTGCATCAGCAATTTCCAGAGGAAATGCATAAATTCTTTAAACAGAAGCTACATTTCAAAATGGCAAAAAAACCCTATGATCTAGTTAACATTTCAGCTTTTAAAGAAAATATTGATTCAAGAAAAGGGCTAGGCTGCAATTTCTTTCTCTCCCCCTTTCATATTGATTTGAAATTAACAGGAATTCTATCTCCAGACTTAATTTAAGGCAGAGATAAATGTTTGACAAACTGTACAGTGTTTAAAATCAGGAAACAGTAAATGCTGACATTCCATTATGAAAAAGGAAGTATTTATAGGAGTTTAATCACAGACAACATTTTGACTCGAGCCCCAGCAGGTACCCTGCACCAAGTGTCCTCAAAGCCACTGGCAAAGCCCCCTGAGTGCTGCAGTTTTCCTGAATGCACCAGGCTCACTTCAGCTGCAGATCCAATGTTCCATCTGCCCTAGATGTGGGTGCTCCGTTGTCCAAAGCGATGCTGAGAACCAGTAATGCCATGTCCACCTGTAGGTGCCCAGCCAGGAACACTCTCATACATATCAGGTTTTCCCACACTGTCCCATGAAATTCAAGTTTTAGACAGAGCCTGTAATTTTGCTAGGAAAAACCATGGTGCATTTTCCCATCTCTGCCTTCAAAGACTTTAGGATTTTCAGCCCATGCCTCATCCATAAGGTGAGCAGGGAAGCCCCTACAGTCACTGCACAGTTATTCCTTTAATTATAGCTCTCCTCATCAGGAGACTTACAAAATATCCATCCCCACTACATAAGGACAACATACCTTCAACCACACCAAGTTTTTATCTTAAAGCATTAGAAGGGGAGGCCATCAGTGCAAATTAAAGTATTTTTCTTTGGCCAGCTTGTTCCACCAGCCCATGTCCCACCCTCCAGGGTACTATTCATAAAATGCTAAATTAATGAACAGCCTTTCAGTTCACAGGTCACTGACACCCCACGATGTAACTGCTCTCAACTCTGTCACTCTGGAAACTCACATCCTGGCTCAATTTGCATGAAAATTATTCATGTTCAATAATTAAAGGGCATGTTTAATTTTTAAAGCCATAAGAGTTATTTCCCCCATTTGTTAAGGCTGGAATGCAGCTGAGCATGGCCTGTCACATCTCCACAGGGGTTCAGTATCAACACTGTCACAAGCAACATCGGGCCTCTCTGGCATTACTCAAGAGCTTTTAGGACTATCACACCCCCAGGACTTCCAGCTCTTTCTTCCTGGGTGCACCCTATTCAGGGGTGCCTGGAAGGACAGGGGGCTGTTCCTGCACCCCACCCCACCATGCAGACAGCTGTGGTGTAAGCAGTGATCAGAGCAGAAATTACTGATATACTTCTGCAAACAGTGTCTCCATCCCATCTGGTGCCTGCACACTTCCCAGGCTTGCTGCTGAAGCATTTTGTCCACAGCTCCAGATACTCACACCAGGACTGACCTGGAAAGCCAAGAACAACCATATGCATTCCCAGGTGACATTCCCTCCTTCCTCACAGCACAGAGCAAGGGCTGCAGCAGTGCAAGGACACAGGGCCCCTCTCTCCCTGACAGCCAGCATCCCACTCCTCACCCCAGACAGAGGATGGCAAAGCTCTCCAGGCAAGACATCAGCAAGTCTGACACAGACTGGCCTCTGCAAGCAGAACAGTTGCACTATTGCACTCTATGAAATGCTGGTTGCACTATTTTTAAAATTTGTAAAAAAAAAAAAAAAGGTCTTTTTAAAGAGGGGACATGGATTACAAAACCTTTTTCCCTCCACTCTTTATTCTCAAGAACATAAGAATAGTTTTGCCTCAAAAAGCCCAAAGAACTTTTCGGACCAGTGTTTTTTCTGACAGCAGTGGAGACGGTGCCAGGATTTTCATGCTGTGCCTCACCATTCGCCTTTAGCCTCTCCTCTGTTGGTTCCCTTTAGAAAAAGTCATCACTCTTCCGTTTTCTCGCTCCTCTGTGCTTTGCCAGTTATCATCAGAGCCAAAAGACCCTTCGCTGATTAGAAAAATATTCCAAGCTCCTATGCAAACCTCCTACGGCGAGAAGGGCTTCAGAAAGGAATGGAGAACAGTGGCGTATCAGAAGAGCATGCACACACAGTCCCACTGCTTTAAAGGTCATGACATGCACATAATTTTTATCGTAATAACTGGCTGAGAGTGTCTATTTTATGCGCCTTGGAGCTTTTGCATATATCCATTAGAAAGCGCAACAGGGACTATAAAAGCATATGGAGACTCCTGCTGCCCTATTAATAGATGCAAGAAATAATAAAACTTGGTAAAAAAGAAGTCTTACGCATCCAAAATCTCTCCCAGACAACTCCCACAGTAGTTGCTTATTCTGAAATATTCCTCGGAAAGCGCTGGCTGCAGGAATTCTCAATTCCCAGCTGCCAGCAGCTGCAGTGACCCTCAGCCAGGCTCTGAGCACTTCAAAGGGGAGGAAACTTTGTGGGTCAGTCCCCTGCACTCCCACGAGGGAACCTCACAGGGACACAGAGGGGACACTGCATTACAGAAGCAACATGGGCTTCTGATCCCCCATAAAATCCCGCAGCCTGGATTTGCTGCTGGTAAAATCCACTCCACTCATAACACGGCATTATTGAAACCCTTGTTGCTGGAGGATAATTTAATCTTTTCTCGCTTCTATTTTTTTATTTTTTATTATTTCAAGGATATATTAAAAGCTGCCATTTAAGGCAGCTGTTTTGCAGGCCTGGCTGAAGCAGTGTGAATGCAAAGCAAAGCATCAGACTTGCCCCCAACTTCAGCAGGCAAAAGCACTGCATGGCTGAGCAGGGCTCACATTTTAAAATCTCCATCACTGTAGAGTACACACAGATGCACACACAGCAGAGTATAAAAAATGTTCCTTTAAACACATTAGCAACAAAAGAAAGGCTCAGGATAATCTCCATCCTTTATTGGATGTGGGGAGAAACACAGTGGCAAAGAATGAGGAAAAGGCAGATGTACTTAACGCCTTCCTGGCCTCAGTCTTTAATAATAAGACCAGTTTTTCTCCAGGTACCCAGCACCCTGAGCTGGAAGACAGGAATGGGGAAAATGAAGCCCCCATAATCCAGGAGAAAATGGTCAGGGCTCTGCTGCACCACTTAGATACACACAAATGGGGCTGGATGGGATCACCCAGGGGTACTGAGGGAGCAGGCAGGAGTACTCACGAGGCCACTAACCATCATTTACCAGCAGTCCTGGTCACACAGGGAGGTCCCAGCTGACTGGAGGCCGGCAAATGTGACAGTACCTGGGAAGGTCAGATCATCTTGAGTGCCATCATGTGGCATGTACAAGACAACCAGGGCATCAGGCCCAGCCCACATGGGCTCATGGTCCTGCTTCACCAATCTCATCTCCTTCTATGATGTGACCAGCTTGGTGGATCAAAGAAAGGCTGGGGATGTTGTCTACCAGGACTTTAGAAAAGACTGGCAGTTTCCCCCAGTATTTCTCTTGGAGAAATTGTCTGCTTGTGGCTTAGACAGTGGTCCAGGAAAGAAAAACCAAGGGAGCATTTGAAGGATGGGAGCCCGAGCATCACCACCAGCCAAGCAGTGGTGCCCTGGTACTGTTCATCTGTTGAGTGCCTCAGTTAAGGGCAGTTCATCAGGACTGCCAAAGGATGAATGAAACAGCTGAACCCACACTAGACCATAGGCATGAGTCACTCGTTGAAAAGCACAGGCTATTACTTATTTTTCAGGCTGGACTCTTGCTGAAGTACCTGGAGAGGAATTGCTGCCCAATTCCAGCAGCCTGAAGGGAAGGACTAAGCTCCTTTCAAAGTGCAAAAATTCCTCAGAACACAGCCCAGGGAGAGCTGCGTGGCCGCTGCAAACCGGCAATTAGAGAAAATAAAATGTAAAAGAGCATAACAGTGCCCTGAGTGGGGATTACTGGCAGGAGAAGGAAATCGCTGTGCTCTCAGCCCAGATAATAAGAGTCTGCTGCTTAGTAAAAATGCCAGCTTCCCTGAGAAAGAGAGCTGGCTCCTAAGCTGCAGCAACTTCAAAAGGGTCGGCGCTGGGGCCGGAGGAGCTCCGGATTAACCTACTGGCTGCCCCAGGCTGCAGGAGGCTCCAGCTGAGTCTGCCACTTGATGGGTTTATTTAAGAGATTATGGATGCAGTTGAGCCACAAGGAGCTGGTATAAGTGACCCCAGCCAGCCTTTCCCATCCGGCATCCCACCAGAGAGGGGAGAGCCAAAATCTGATGGCAGCTGCAGAGCTGGGGCAGCTACAGAGATGCACCTCCAATTCCAAGCTCAGCAAGTGCTGCTTCCCAAGCAGCTGAAGGTGTTTGTAAAAGGTGCTCCTGGCCAGAAACAAGGTCTGTCCTCCCTCTGCCTCCTGTGCCAGCTCACCAAAGGCCAGCACAGCAGGAGCCACGTGGAGCCACCTCCAGGCACCACTGTGACCACTGGGAGGAGGGACATCAGGGCCACCACAGCAGTCAGGCACCACGACATGCCATGGGCTTCATGCTGCCCCTCCAGTCATGTGGTGCTCTGGTTTTGCTGTAAAGACAAGCTTCCAACAGGGACAGCTGCCCTTCTCTGGGTGTCACACAGCACAGCAATCAAGTCCTCTTTGGCAAAGGCTCAGCAAAGGGGAAGGGGCTGCACAGCAAAACCTGCTGCACCAGCAGCTCATCCATGGGCACCTGGGAAGGGAACAAAGGTGGAGGTGCAGGACTGTGAGACCCAAGCACCCCTGAGCACATGAACACTGAGGCATTTAAACTGCACCTGCAACCTTGATCTTACTGTTTCTTGACATCTACACACATAAATCCTGCAACCATAAACTCCCTCTGAGCAGGGAAGCTCCCACCATGGCTACTCCTTTCTCTCAGGAGCTGAGCTCACAACTCCCATTTGCACTTTGTAAAGGATTGGTTGCTTAAAAACTTGCCTCCCCACACATAGTCTTATTTTGACCACCAAGATATCTCTTCACAGTGGAGGAACTACAACTTTTGTTAATCCACTACCAAGAGCCAGTAACAGCAAGGCTCCAGGTTTTTTGAGGGGAGAAAACCAGGCAAGTAATTCTAGACAAGGTCATGGTGTCACTGCCATTTCCCTATGCCCTCAGAAAAGCTCCAGGGCCATCTCCTCCAGGAGTTTGTGGCAGAGTGGTGAATCCTTATGTGCTATTCCAAACTGTAAAGTGAAGAGGAAACTGATTTCCATGCAGCAGAAACCTCCCTTGAGGACAACACGGATCACAGGCAGACAGCTGAATTTCCCTCAGCAGATGATGAATTTTGTGATTCCCTGCCCCTTCCCCAGGACTCTGCTGCTTGGGAGCACTACAGGCTGCAAATGCAACACACAGTGATTCCCTGTCCTGCACATGGGACAATTTTCAAATCTGACCAGCTCCACAAAATGCACTTCAAATGCCTTTTAGGTATGAATGTGCTCATCCTCCCACAATGAATCTCATCTATGATGCATCTGCGCCAGGGCAGCAAGTGACCCAGCTCCTGAAGCTCAGTGGATTTGCTGAAGTCCCTCTTTCAGGCTTTGATGGCTCTCCTTGTGTCCCTGGGTTTGCTCCCCAGGGCAGTCCCTGGAAGGTCCCTGCTCAGAGTTTCTGAAACCAAACTCTGCATAAGGCACATCAATAACTGCAGGGGTCAGAGAGCCCCTGGTTTGGCCAAACTTCTCCTGCCTTGGCCCCACCTGATCTCTGGCAATTCCCTGCTGATGGCAGAACTCCCTTCACTTCTACAAATCCTCAGGAGAGACCTTGGCACTGCAATCTCTCAGCCCAAGGGAATCATTTTCACCCTGAGACAAAAGCAGGTAGGACATTGGAAAATTCATCAGTTCCTTGTATGTTCCTAATGGAATCACTGCATTTCCTGCAGGCCCAAGGTTTCCAAAACTTTAAAAACTCCTTGCACCTAAAAGCCAAAACTGCTCAGTCCCTCAAAAACACTACCAGCTTTCATGGATTGAAATTCAAATGTTCATTAAGGAAATGCTGGAAGTTTGGGTGTTTGTAAGCTCAACCAAGTATCTTCTGACCTGGCTCTTGCTGTGGCACTGCTCAGATGTGGTTAAAGAAGCCAGAGGAATCTTCATGTGAGTGAGCTCTTAAAGGAGGAAATGCTGCTTTAATATCTCCAATGAATCAGACAACTTCAGCCCCATCACAACAGCCTGTGCTCCCAAAACACAACAGAGCTCACCAAGAGAGGAACAACTGTTTGCAATAACGGCCTGGCTGCCACAGGCACTACTGGTGAGATGAACCCCAAGTCATTTTTCAAACAGCAGGTAATATTTATTTACCAACTTGGAAAAGGTTTGCAATATATTGAGCAGAAAGGAAACAAAATCTAAGAGAATTTCCCCTGGCAGCAATAAGAGCAGCCTCCAGATTTGTTCTGTTATGATTTACACTACACTGCAAGTTTTTAACAACATTATCTGGAGACAAAAGCTCTTCTAAGCAGTATAATTACTTTTGTCTATGGCATTACAAAACCCATCAGATGGTGCCACTGCTGCTCTTACAGGGTTTGTTTCTCTGAGCACATTTGGGTTTAAAGCTTAGGAAATGCTTTTTTTCCAACTATGACACAGCCTTTTGGATTACTTTTACAATATTGTCACCATAAAAATTATGGTCTCAAGCTCCCATGCTTATGAGATTAGCTTCAAAGCATTAGTAATAAAAAGTAGAACAATTCAGTTTTCTGTCTTCTTAATTTTAAGCCGTCAAGGTTTGTACTTTCCACCTTTGCTCCATCACCACCAGTTCAAGAGAGCAAAGGTCCAGTCTTTAAATGAGACAGGGCTCCTTCCAGCTCCATGCCCACTGCCTTCACTCCCTCAGGAGCCAAGTTACAAATTTCCAAGCCAGTGTTGCTCACCAGCCAATGCCAAATCCTTACATTTTCTCCTAATTATCTGCTTCCATCAAAACTCCAAGCTCCAAAGCCATTTAATTGTTCAGCTTATCTGTGCCAGTGTCCTGGCAGTTTGAAATACACTCCCTGAAGTTTCTAATAAAAACACTGTATGATCCATGTCATTATACCCACTCCAACTGCCCTGAAAACATGCTCCTGTTCCAGTCCAGGTGACAATCCAACTGTTACACAATTAGTCACACTGTGCTTCTTCCATTTAATATTTATATCCTGCAAACTTTGTTAATGGAGACAGCAGAGCTCAACAACACAAGCGGCTACCAGCCCAGAGCAAGGGAAGAAGAAATGCTCCCCATTTCCTGCCTGGAGGGAGTTCAGTGCAATGCTCTGTACCCCACACTGGCATCCACAAGTCACAAGAGCAAAAGGCAGGCTTGGGGTGCTGAACTGGACCACAGACAAGCAATGCTTTTTTGAGGGGTACCAGGATGCCTTGAGAGATCTCTAGAGACCCTTGGGAGTACCCAAATCAGCACAGGAAACCTACACTCCAAGTGAAAGCTAAAAAAACCCGAAAAAATCTCACAGCAAGCACTTCACAAGAATGACTCTGCAGTAAAATCTTTTCTGGGGCTTCGTGCTTGAGCACATGGCTTTGGCGTTTTTGATTAAATATTGGTTGCACATCCATTGTATAATTTGTTCTCCTGAGCATCAAGAAGGATAATGCTTTGTGCCATGACAGATGTGTGAATGCTTAACAGGTTCTTGAAAATTTAATAAAGACAAAGTTAAAAATGCAAACAGTCAAGGCTGGCACAAGTGGTGGGTGAACAGGATTCTTTATCAAAATCAAAGGGCTAGAGGAATAAGGGCCTGAAGAAGCAGGCTCAAACCAAACCTGCACAAGCTGGAAAGGCAGAGAGAGAGAGAGGATGTGAGAGGCTTCTGCAGCTAAAAGGTGGCTCTGGTAGAGGTAAAGATTGTGCCTGTAACCTGTCAGATGAGAGAAAGATTAACTTCTCTCTATGCCTTCCATGCCTCCATCCTGATGCTGAAACCCACATAAGGCCTGGGGTTCACGTTCACATTCCCCATTTTTTTAATCCAAAATACTTATTTTCTTTGCTCCTAGTGTCTCTCACCTCTCCAATTTACTGCAGACACAACAGACTCCATCTACAACTCTTATTTCAAGCCAGGTGCTCAGTGGGGGAGCACAGCCCAGTGCAGCTGGAATAGCTACAAAAACCTTGGGCAAAAGGCCTCACCAACCTGGGTAACGGAGCAGATATCACAGACGCAGGCATTTTACCATTGCAAAAGCATATCTCAGATTGGTTTGCTTTTATTTTTAAACACTAAGTGCATTCCCCCCCCAAAAAAAAATAACCAAATCAAAACCAAACCAAAAACCCCCAACAAAACAAAATAAAACAGAAAAACAACAACAACAACAAAAAATCAACCCCCAGTACTTGGTCACCCTCACATCCTTATTTTACTAATTGGAGGCTGCAACAGCCACCTAATGGGGTTATAATGATATGAAAAAAGCAGAATACATCTTCAAAGATGAATGACAAGCCACAGATATCAAGCAGAGGGCAAGCGATTTCATGCACTCCCACCCAAATTTATAAGCCAAGCATTTCTAAAGACCAGGACACCAATTTGTGTAGTTCCTCCATTTATTTTAAACTAAAAGTTATAAGCAACTTCTGAAAAAATGCAAGCCTAGCAAATTCCTTTATTCATCAGAATAAATGAAGATAAAGCAAGCCACCAGGTCAAGTTGAGCTTGTATTCAAAAAGTCAAAAAAAATTCTTTGGAAGTGCATTGGTCTCAGTAACTTTAGAGCAAGGCAGATCTGAGAAGGGCTTTCCAGGCTCCCTTTCATTCCAGAGGGCTTTTATCAGCCTGTTAAGTCTCCAACAATGGAGAGCAGACTATTTATTTAAGCAGCAAATTCCTTCCTTAATAATCTCTCCTGGCCAAATTCTCTTTAAAGTTATCTCAACTGTCTGATGAAAAGCAAATGGCAGAAGATCAGTTCTTGATCCCTATGGAACACGTAGGACTTGCACTTATTTCAGGGCACCTGTTGACTATTCTTTAGTTACTCCAGCCCCTTTATTTCTGTTATCAGTTTCCTACCTGTGCCAGCAGAACTTGGGAAAGCCATTTACTCAGTAACATACAGCAGCCAACACAGGGATAACTCTTCCCCCTAAGGAGTGACTGATTCCAAGACACACAACAATGTGTGTGTCTCAAAAGCAATTCAGTGAGCAATTTCAAGCTGGTTTTGTCTCAAGATACCTCAGAGAAAGACAGAGGTTTCCAGTTAGACTGTGGATCACCTCAGGAGCACATGTGCATCAAGCCACTCCAGTGCTCCCTGGCAGCACCTGACTCACTGAGCACACGCAGAATATTTCAGCAGCATCTTGCTCAACAGGGAGCAGAGAATCCAGTCCACCTGTCTGAAACACCTCAGGGGCTGACACAGGACACCACAGCTACAGCAGCACCCCTGTAACAGGACTCGGGGCATGCCAGGCACACAAACACCAGGCACCATCTCCATCCTTTCAAAAGAAAAAAAAATTTAAAAAAAAATACATTAAAATAAAAAAGGGAAGACCTACCCATGGCCCCAGTTTCCAACTTGAGCACTTTGCAAAAACTGGACTCACTTCTTCCCTTCCTTCCTCTGTGGTGCCTTGAGTGGAGCCCCCCAAAACATTGGTGGTTTTGCTGGGGGGAGGTTGGGTATTGTTTTGTTTGTTTGTGGGAGAGGGTGGTTTAATGGGTTTTTGGACTGGATTTTTTCTGGGTTGTCTTTGTTTGTTTGAGGAGGGGTTGATTGCTTGGCTTTTTCAGGGGGGTGTTGGTTTGGGGATTTTTTTGTGCGTTCTCTTTGATTGGTTTTGACTTTATTTTCAAAGGTGGTGCACGGGCAGGTGCCAGCCCAGGGAGGAGGCAGCAGGTGGGACACCCCATCCTGGTGGCACCAGCTGAGCCCATGGCTGGTCCATACCCGGCATCCCACATGGCTCCTGCATCCTGCTTGTCCTGGCTCCAAGCCCTGGTTTGATTAACACTCATTTTACAAGGAAGATGTTTTATCATCCCCTTATTCCCCCCTGTGAGAGCAAGGCAACCATTGTAACAGGAGCACGAGATGATAATTTGGCTCTCAAGAGCACGACTCACAACCACAGCTGCCAGGAATCGATCGGAGGCTCCGCTGCCCGCTCCAGAGAGGCTTTCCTTCAAGAACATGAATAATCCTCTGCAAAGTAATGGCACTATTCATCTCTGGAAAGTTCCTCACAGGCTTAAATCCCTTGCTGAACACGGGGGACACGTGTTCAGCTGCGTTCACAGTAAATTAAAATTCAGCTTGCTCTTTTTCTGAAGAGTAACACTGAGAGTATTGGTCGATAAATTTAACAAAAGTTTTATGGCAGTTGCTTTTCTCAGTAATAGAGCAACCACTGCTCAGACATGGTTTAACACATAATCTCCTGATCAATATAACTTTTGATTTATCAATAATGATAACAAAAGGAGCAAGGACAAATATGCCTGGGAAAAAAAAATAAACAGCTTTTCCAAAGGATACTTGCATCGTAGTCCTCTCAAAATAAAGATTGTGTATTTCCAAGGCTGCATGTGGAACCCAACACAGAATATATTATCTACAAAGCTGAAGATTCATCTTCATCATTACACTTTTCTGACTTGTCTATTCTGCAACTCTTGGCACATGTGACCCTCTTGATGGCATTTGTTAAGTATTTGGTGCTCATAATTCCAAAATTCCCTTTTTCCCTCAAGGAAAAGTTATCACCCAGAGAGATCTCCTCTCTGAACACTTCCACACAATGTCTATGCCCATATTGCAAATGTTATGTCTATTCTGGAGTCTTTCCTAGGTGTGAAAAACACAGGTCAGAGAAGACTGTAAATCCTGACAATTTTTTCAATTACTGTGCATGTTAAAATGATGCCACCACAAATAGGTTGCAAGAGATATGCTGGAAGATCTATTAACTCACTGTAAATCTATTTAAGTTGGGAATTCATGCCTTGCAGAATTTTACCATTATTCCTGAGGATTAGTTTATTGCTGGGCAGGGAGGGCAGAGCCCATGAGGTTCATTTCAAAGACACACTGCACCATGGCCTGTCTAAAATGGCCCCTCTGCAGGTGTTTCACATGTTGGGGAGTCTTTGAGTAAGTGCTTGCGCTCTTCCCTCTACAGAGATCCTCTGCTGAACAAGAAAAGGCATCACCTTTTTCTAAACTTCACCTTGCTTCTCCTCCCATCCATAATCTCCTCTTCAGTGGAAACACTGACATATTTGAGAGGTTGTAACAATTTAGGTACAATTATTCAGTTGCTTTGGGAATCAACACCTGCTTTTTTTTATATCCATGGAGAAAAACCAAGGGGGAAAAGAGTCCAGGTTCAAACTGAGTCAGAGAATTCTGATCCAAAGACAACTGCCTTTCTCTACCTCAAGCCTACCACTGTTCCTGCCAGAAGAACATTTCCCTTTGAAAAGCCATTTTTCTTTCACTTCTTATCAAGAACAAAAAAATTCATTTCCTGTCATGTTTGCACTTAAGTGACTGGTTCAAGCACGTCACAGATGGATCCTTTTTGATAACAAAATAATGGGAGTTTCAACAGACTCTAGAAATGAAAAAGCAGAGCCTACCCATTTTCCACTCTCTGAACTGACCATTTGCTGCTTGTGGGAAGTGGTGGAGTCATCATCCCTGAAGTGTTTAAAAGAGGCATGGCCATGACACCTGGGGACATGGTTTAGTGATGAACATGGAGGTGTTGGGTTAATATTGAACTCAGTGATCCTGCAAGTCTTTTCAGACCTTAATGATTCTGTGATCTCAGCTCAACCTCCCTCACCCAAGCCAGAGCTGAGCTCCAGCACCATGCAGCACCATGGCATGGAAAAGATCCTTGGGAAGAGAGAATGGGAGACCTGTATGCTTGTGTCTGGCACCAGGAAAAAAAATTAGTTCTCAACATGGGCGAACAGAAGTGAGCATCCTCTTTGCAGAGAGAATCCCATATTTATATCAAAATCCATTTTCCTGATTGAAATAAACAGCGTTCTACAAACATTCTTGCTTTTCTCCAAGATTTTCAGCTTTTCATACAAGACCCAAAGACCTTGGAAGGTCAATCAGAACAGGCTCACCCTGAGCAGGACAAAAAGGGCAAAGCACCAGGGCAGCTTGGCCTCAGTTGACAGGCAGTCTACACTTCCATCCAGGGATACCCTGATCCCTCAACAGAGGGACCTGTGGAGCCAGGGAAAGAGCTGGGGGCAGCAGAAGACCAACCCCAAAACCCCCTGCATCCTCAAAAACATTTCTGGGAAACACTCGACCACAGTTATATTCCAATACTGTGGCTTCCCTCCCCATGTGCTTCTCCATCACAAACACTTCACAGATTCCCTGGAACCTCCAGGCAGCTGAAGGCAGGTGAACAAAGCTGAGACAGGCTCTCAGCAGGCTCGCAGAGGCTCAGCCCATGGCTGAGTGAAAAGCTGCGAGCGATCAGACGGGACAGACTCGCTCGATTGCTGTCATTTCTCTCCAAACTCAGTCCATTCACTGTGACAGATTTTGGAAAAGCTCCTTCTGATGTCCAGAAGCAGCAGCTCAGAGCAGGCCCCGACAGACATGGACCCAGTCTTTCTCTAAAGGCTCCAGAGTGGGGCACAAAACACTCCTTTGATTTCCCCTTGCACACAGCAGCAGCTCCACTGTTGCTGAGCCCGAGGCTGAGCTGCAAACCTCCCTCCTCCTGCTCCTGTTACCGATTTGACAGCGTTTCACATGCTCAAGAAACCTGAAGTGTAATGAAACCACAGTGGCAAAACCCAAACTGGCAATGGAAAAAGCAGTTCCTGTGCAGGGAGTGTGTTAAAAGCCATCTGGAAGAAGAGCCATTAAAACCTGCAAACATGCAGCTCTCTGCTGAACTGCCCCAGACACCAGCCCCCTCTGCCCAGACAAAGAGTCCATGGACGCCAGGGCTGCAGAATCTCGCCATAAACACTTTCATTTTAAGCCAGTTCAATTGGGAAAAGGTCAACACCAGTAACAGCACAACATGTGTTATCAGTTAAACAAAGTTAGCAGCTATCAGTTAAACAAAGACCACTTAGACAAGCCAAAGCAAAGATCCTCTGTATTCCAGGCACCCAGATGAATCTCTAATACCCTGCTAAGCCTCTGTGTTTTATGTGCAGTCTCCATGAAGTCTGCATTCGGCGTTTTTAATTGCCCATGAATGAATTAGCCATCATTAACCATTAATTAAACAGGCTACAACTTTGAAAAAAAAGGGAAACAGTATAAAATGCTGGAAGTGTCATCTACATCTCTGCTGCCCAGAGCCACTGCTGTGCTTCTGATTTCCCATCATCAAGCACTACCTAAATTATCATCCACTTTGTATACACAGTCGATAGTGTATTTTTCTCCATCAAACAGATCAAATAGAGATACCTATTAAATAAACCTTTAATAAGAATGATTGCTTTTTGCAAGGTGAATATCTTCATACCTTATCATTTAAGGGATATAAATACCATCTGGGTTCCAACTGGCACACTCCCCACTTCCATAAGTGATATTTGTAGCAAAGTTTCACTTTTGACAAAGGCTGAATCTATTCCCAACCACTGGAATTGCTCTCAGAGCTTGCACAATCTGTTATTTTCCTGCAGCCCCAGCTTTGGACAGAGCAGATTACATAAAGACCTCAGTTTACAATTAAAAACCAAAACAATCCAACCCTTGCTGCTGTGGGAAAAGACTTAAAACTGTGGCCTGTAGCGCTGGCAGACAAGAAAAGTAAATTAAGGAAAACCTCATAGTGTATCATTTTTCAAACTTACCAATTTTAATGCCGATCACATTGTTTTTAGGGCTTTAATCATGATTTTGTAATGCCTTGAGGTTATGGGAACTGAAAACCACATGCTTCCACTCAAGTGAGACAGCAAAACATTTTGCAAATTCATCTTTCCTATGAAGATGCTTATGTTCCATCCTAATCTTTACTTCTCTGCTAAAAGAAAAATATACCCAAATCTCCCAAACACTGACTAGCTTAAGATACGGTGCCATAAAACCCCTAAGCATTTTTACTCTTTTTCTTTCCATCAGTGTAACTCTACTCTGATTTGAGGGAGTCCCAGCCTTTACCTTGATACATTAACAAAGCCAACCAGTTTTAAAACACTGGCATCCTACCCTTCCCCATTTCCCAGGCTGACATGCCATTTATCCCCAGCCCTAATGAGCAGTACATAAGCACAAGATGCCTTTCCAAACAGCCACAAACCACAAATGATTCCTCCCAGATGCAGCACTGGAAATTCAGTGCTGTGCTGAGTGGCACCGGAGCCGGGACCCTGCAGGGGCTGGGGCTCCCACCCTCCCCATCTCTGAGGTGTGATGGCACCCCCAGAGCCAGCCACATTCCAGTGTTTGCCTCCAGAGCTGGGAAAGGAAAATCAGGGAGAAAAAGCTAATTTCCTTTGCTCCCGAAATAATTATTAGCTACAGTTCCTGTCCTAAAACAAAGCATTTCTGTTGGCTTAAGCAGCATGAAAGCAATGCAAACTGAACAGGAATTTTAAAAAAAAGAGTTAACAAGTGGCAGGCTTGTGTTTAGCAATGCCAGTACATCGACCCTCATACAGAAGGGGGGGAAAAAAGGAAAAATACTATTACAGGAAATGTTGAGGGCTTCTCTCTGAGCTCATTTAACAAACAGAACATCATTTTGACCCCTCAGTGTGTTTTGTGAAAGGGGAGTGGGAGTCCCCACAGCTGGTTCCTCAGCACATGCATCTCAAAGTTTTTCTCTCTGTCAAGAAAGTGAAGCAGACAGTAACATCAACCAGGAAAAAGAAAAGTAAAGCAGCAGAGGCTAAATTGCTTCTTGTCCTCTGCGTTCCTGTGCGAGCCCACTCCTGCATCAGTCCACTCTTCTTCCAGCCCAGGCCTGAAGTCTTAAAACCCTGTCTGCAGAGAGAATTAGCCTGGATTTATTGCAAACACCTCCTCTGGACACTTGTAAAGCAATCTGAGAGCACCTAATGGATTTAGGATTTAGCTAAATTGGTGAAACACAATAAAGAGATTAAGAACACAGTCAATCACAAGCAATTGAATTAGCACATCCTTTAAAAGCTACGGCCATCAGCAAGGTCTGGGAGTAACTACCAAGCAGGGAAAAAGTGGAGCAGAAATGCAGGGCAGAGAATGGAGTTTCATCCAGCAGATTGTGGGGAAAGTGTCTAAGGAGCTGCACAGGGCAGCCAGCATTGCAGGGACACAGGGCTCTCCATTTCTAACACAGGAAACCCTTGGCACAAGAAAGCAGTCAAAGCTCATCTGGAGAAATGAAAGCTCACATTAGTACTGGCCATTTAACTTTGGAAAATGTATTCAAAGAGAATGAACAAGTTTAAAATAGCACATTGCTGGATGCAGACCCATTCCCATGGGTGACCATCCACATGGATACCTTCAGGATCCAGCCAAGACCTGTAGCATCATTACACAGCCTCATCTGACCTCACTACGTCTCACCAAATGGTGCCACAAAAAAACACTACATGAGGCTGTGTCCAAGAGTTTCATGTGCTTCGAAATGCAAGGTCTTTTTGGAGCATGGTAAAGCACATTCTTTCTTAGTTTTTACTGTGTATTTCCATGTGTTTCCCTGAGTCCTCTTGCCCTCCATCTCCCATCCAGCACACTCCACTGGGGGATGCAGGGGAGCAGATTCCACACCAGCCTCCCTCCCTGCTGGCACTTCTCCTCCAGCTGGGCTGAGAATGGTACAGTGAAGTCTTTGGGCAGCAGAAATTGAATCAGCTCTGGGAAGTTTCAGCTCTCAAATGCCTTGGCACCACCTTGCACCACTGCAGCATCTTCCGGCCTAACTCCCAAAAAAAGGCCCGTGAACAGATTTATCACAGCACAGTCTTCTTTCAGTCCAGAAAAAACCACGAACCATATTCTGGTTTCATGTTCACAGAGACTCCACTCAGGAGCAGAGCAAGTCTCTTCTTACCATCCTATCAATCACATTCCTTCCTGCAAGATTTGTTTCCAAGCAAACAGAAACACTGATAACCTTCCTGCTAATGCCCTGAACCTGCACATCTTCAGTTCAAACAAGTCCTACACTATTTCTCTTAGTCCTCACAACATACCTTCATTTCAGAAGAAGCCATCCATATTCCTCAGTCTCAGAATAATTCTTATTCAAAACGTTGCAATAAAAGGTTTCCCCCCAGCCCTGGTATCATGTTAGAACACAAGTACCCAAATATTTTGGCTGTTGGAATTCTATAACGATAGCTTGGCTTATTGCTTCATCTTGTACCAAGCTTAGTGAGGCTTCCAGGCATTTACACCGCCAGCAGAACTTCCCTTACTGTAAAATCTTTTTTATTGACAATTCAATCATGTCAGGTTTGGAACAGCAGACGCACTGATTTGATCAGCTATCATTGGATTTACAATATATAAATGACGGCATCATATCTGCCCCACGTCGCAAGCAGCTGCCTCTTATCGATTTATGTTCTACTAGCAAGGAAGAAAAATTGCAGCACAATGTAGTGGTATAGTCTCAGATCAATACCAATTTTTTTCTTAATGACACGAAGGCCAAGATAAGGACAGCATAAGTCAAAGCCAGACAGATCAAATTTGCCCGATATCCCTTTCAATTACTGAGGAACATACGCAGGGATATGTAACATTAAAGCTGAGGGGAACATTATCAAAACGCTTTAAAATTACAACAGGCTTACAAGGCTGCCTAATGTCCCCACAGTCCCTGGGACTTGTGATGGAGAACCCTGGGCTGTCCATCTTTATCAGCCCAATGTGCTCCTTTGTAAGCCCTTGGAGCCTGAAGGCTGAGACTTCCCTGGAGAACATGCAAGACCAACTGTGGCTCCTCAAGGAAAGGGACTCTGCTTTGGTACTGAAAGTCAGTACCAGTCATGGTTCCTCATATCTGCTCCATGGCCATGGCTTTGGCAGTGCCCAGAGCACCAGGGTGGTGCTGGCATGGGGGCCCTGCTGTGCTGGGCACAACTAACACGTTACCAAAGAACAGGGCAAATAAAGAGCATTTGTGTATCCCTTCTGCCTCCTCTCCTCGGTTTAGCCCCTCTCTCCTTTGGATAGACCAGAGGCAGCAGTGATGGTCCCCAGTGCCACCTCCCCACCCCTCAGCACGTGGTGCCCCTACCCCCTGGCATCACTCCTGGGTGACTGAAGAGGAGGGAGTGCAGATTTAGGTCCTGTCCCACACTTTGTCCCAGCCAGCCTGATCCCACAGCCCCTGCTGGCTCACAGCCTGGCAGCAGGAGGACCCCACCTGAGGCTGTGCTCCTCCTCCCAGCACCAGTGCAGCCCAGGCAGGCTCCAGGGGCACTTCCAGCTGCTGAATGGAGCACCAGCACAGGCTTCAGGATTGGCACTCTGAGATAACGCATCCCTCTTTAAGAGTCCAACTCATCAATAATAGAAAACTCCTAATTATTCCACTAGTGCCAGTATTTCATAAATCCAGTTGTTGCTTAATGAGAAGTTATGAGCAAGCACTTTCTTCATTAACTCTTCTGCAAGACACAGAAACAGAAACTTCCCAACCTAAACCCTCCACGCTCAGGCAGCTTAAATTCCCATTTTTAATTGGCAGCTGGAAAGCAGCACTGTCATGATTTATACCTCTTCTGTACTCCAAGTTTTGATAATTACAAGTTCTGCATGGCTTGTGATTAATCTATTTGCACTGTATGAATTACAAACCCAAACACGTTTGGAAATGAAAATTCATGTGCTGGCTCAAATTCAGGCAATGTGACAGTGAAGTGAGGAAGTAAAATCGGCCCAAGGCTGTGGCTGAAACAACGGTACCCAGGATCAGCCCTGAAAACTAGCTGGGGAGATTAAAAAAAAAAAATGAAAAAAAAAGTTAAAAGTTTTTTCCCTCCTCACTTCTTTTCTGGAGGCAGAAAAGGGCAGAAGCACTTAGATAATTATTAATTTATATGACCTTGCTGTGTGTGCATTCCTCAGCTCTTTAAAATGCATTTAGAGCAGCCAGTGCAAAAAGCCATTGAGCCAAGAGTGTGCACAGGCACAGGGCTTGCAAGGCGACACAAATTTAAAAGGTGAGTGGGAGGAAATCCAACGCTTCCCTCTGATTATTCTCACAGAATTAAACGCCCCTCGCCCGAGTGCTGTGGTGTTTTGGGCACAGTGACCTCACACCCAGGGCTGAGCACTGCAGGAAGGCAGGACAGCTCCTGGCCACAGAGTGACATGGGTGGCACGGCCAGGATGTCCAGAGAGGGACAGGGACCACTCACTGCACAGCAGAGACCCCTCGGGCACAGAGCACCCAGTGCTCCCACCACACAACATTCCCAGCCAAGCACACACACAGCAGGTCAGAGCCAGCACCTCACAGCTCAGCGTGGTGACCACAGTCCTGCTCCTTATCACTGTCCTGCTCCTTTGTCACTGTCCTGCTCCTTATCACTGTCCTGCTCCTTATCACTGTCCTGCTCCTTTGTCACTGTCCTGCTCCTTGTGCTGCTCCATGTGCCACAGTCTGCAACACCAGCAAACAGGGAGCAGGGCTCAGGAGGCACCAACAGCCCACCTCAGAAACAGCTCCCTAAATTCTTGTGGCAGGTGTACCTAAGCCAATCAGGTAGTGACCAACTGTATTTGAGATTATGAATCTGTATTCACATCTTTAGAGAGCTTTACCTGGTTTAATTGGTCTATAAAATAAGGCTCATTTGAATACATTATTTGTCTCCATGACAATTTCCCACCTTGAGTAGATGTGACCCAGCCTCAGCACTCACCATCTGCCCACCTGAAAACTACAGACCCCCATTTCCAACTCCTTTTCCAGAGAACAATTTCACATTTGGGTTAACTCTGGGAGTTTTTTCCTCCCCTGCATTTCAAGATCATTACAATCCATCCTATAAATCAGCCTGTCCTTTTAGTGCAATTATTCTGAGAAAAATGACATGTAGCTGTGAAAGTTTTCACTCAACAGTGGCCACGCTCCAAAAGCAACTGGAAAAATGTTACTTTCACTCTGAAAAACAAACATTGATTTTTAATTGCCTAAAAGGATGAGACAATTTCCCATTCTGTTGAGAGATTACTTCTTTGGAATAAATATTTATTGATACCTACATCTCACCTACTTAGTCATTTACTTTCTCAAAATTATGCACATTTTAAAATGGGTTTACTTTTTCCGCCATCATAAAAAATGCAGGCTGCATTTCTCATTCATGAGGGTTTCATTTTTAATCTGCCATCTCAGACAGGTTCGGGCTGCATTTGTGGCGAGGACAGGCATGAGAAAAATAAAACTTTACTTTTAGAAGAAAGACTGAAAGAAGCTGAAATAAACTCTCAATCTCCCCATTGTGTTTGCCTCAGAGAATCCCACAAGTCCTTGTGGCAGCAGATGCAATTTGATGTTTGCACCAGGTCCTTGAGTCACATTGTTCCCAGAGCACATTAACTTGACATTTAGAGATACTGCTTTTTAAAGCCATTTGAACATTAAGTTCCTGACTACTTCTGGTCTTCAGGGCAGTAAGAGGAGCAAGGGTGATAATTAATTTCTCCCCCATCAAAGAAAAAAAAATCCAACCTCAAATACAAGCTTTCCCTGGAAAATGGCAAAACACATCCCACAAACACAGCAGCAGAGACAGAGCAAGTGCCACCACTGTGCAATATCAAACAGCCCGGATGGAGCCTGCTCCAGGTTTTTGGGGTGCACTTTTTATGCAGAGCACACTGGCTTGGGCCCCACTGCTTGCAAATTCAGGGCAGGCTCTTGTTAAGGCTCTGCTAAGTGGCACAAGAACCAGCAACACCGGGCACCTCAGCAGGAGCTCTGGCAATCATCTGCCTGGCCAGGGAAGGAGCCCAGCTCATGGA
Organism: Petroica traversi; assembly: GCA_025920805.1. Lineage (NCBI taxonomy): Eukaryota > Metazoa > Chordata > Aves > Passeriformes > Petroicidae > Petroica > Petroica traversi. The sequence continues at coordinate 6,775,219 of JAHLSL010000024.1, read as the reverse complement.
AGGGTTTAGTGACAGGACTGAGCCCATTATTTTTCAAGCATTTGTCCAGCTTCTGGAACTGCTGCCCCCCCAACACCAAGAAAACAAGTTATTTACCATTTACTACACTCAAGAGAGCAGTCAAGCTTCTGCTGTGCCAGCTGAGGACAAAATGATGCCACCCATGGAAGGTTGAGAAAGAATTCCCGCGTGCACAGAGTAGCTGATTCCCCCAGGATTGCACTGCAGGAAGGACTGATGGTTTATTAGAAGCCTTCACATGATTTCTGGATTTTTGCTTTCCTCCCCAGGCACCCCATAGCAAAGCATTACAGATTAAAGTTACGGCTAAAAATGTATTAACTAATAAAACAGCATTAAAACAACTAATAGCATATTGCAGGAGTGCTGGCTGCCTGATGATAATATAAAAATCCCCTGGTGTGGAAGGCACAAAGCGCAAGTTGGGACAGTTGCCTGGGGCTGAGCCAAGTCTCAGCTACATCCTCAATATCTCTGCCAGGACTTCAGCCCATTAACCTCAGAGCTCAGTTCCCAACTTAGGCAGCCACCAAGTCCATCCCAGGGCATCTGTGACTGCCAACGTCAGTGCAGGAGGGGCCAGAAATCATCTTTACTGACTCGTGCAGGAAGACCTGCCCGATGCTGCCCAGTTCCCTACCATGTGCTGTTTCTGTACCTCTCTCAAGGGCTCAATTCAGAAGCAAGGCAGAAGACTCTGCCAGGAGGAATAAGAAGAGTGTCTTTTATGCTCTGGAAAAAAAGAAATTAAAAAAATTAAAATTGAGGAAAAGAAGCTTGGCTCCTGTGCTGATACAGGTCTCAGGCACCACTCATGCAGTTGGCTTTGACTAATTCATTGTCAGGACTTCCTGAACAGGATGCTGACCCAACATTGCAGGTGGCAACTGCAGATCTATTGCATAGAAAAAATAAATGTTTTGCAGTCTTGGAGAAGAGATGCCAGGGTGATTTTATCCAAGAATGCCCAGGGCTAAAAGCTGCTAAGAGAAATTCTGGAAACCTGCCTCGGTAAGAACCTCTTCCTTAGCTCTCCAAAAGGAGTTCATGGATCAAAAAGATCCCCAGTGTTGTACAAAATGGTCTTTAATACCCTTCTGACTGCAAGAGGAACCTTCCAGATAAGCCAATACCTCACATCCAGCCCTTAATTGCTGTGGGGATGTGTCAGCCATCCCAGCTCCAGGGGCTGTGTCCAAACCCCTCCAATCCTGCAGCTGGGAAGAGCAACAGAAATGAGGCACAACATCAGAGCAGCCCCCACAAGGGGCTGAACAGACTGAGGTAAAGCAATTATTAGCCAGTTATTAACACTGGTACAATTTTTTTTTCAATTTTTTTACTTTCTGAACTGTTGTGCTGTAGAGCACATCTGTCTCTCTGCAGTACCCACGTTCTGTCCCCTGAGACACCTTCAGGTTAGCAAAAGACCAGAGCAAGAACCACCAAGGTGCCTTCAACAAAGAGGTGAGGACAAGAGAAGAGCAAGACAGCAATGGGTGGGTACAGGGCAGAGGAGAGCAAGGGGAAGGACCAGCAGCAGGAACTCTGTGACCTGTGACTGCAACTGATGATTGTTTCCTCTGCTTTGAGAAAGAGCTGCACTAGAAACCTTTATATGAGGGTTACTAATTTCTGGCTTGTAGTCCCGACTGACAACTGAGCCCAAAAAGCCTAACCCAGCTACAGGCACATGCTCTGCTGAGTCCATCCAGCTGGGAAGAAAGAAATTTCCTCCCTTTGCATCCTTTGCAGAATGAGGCATGAGCAGCCTTCACCCCTATCTGCACACACCACTCTGCTCACAGCTAGTTTAATAGCATAATTCCTAATTCAGGCACATGCATGAAGAGTGAAACAGATCCTGTGTGCAGAAAAGTGGTATTTACTGATGGAGATCATTTTTGCAGCTGATGGACTAGAACTGTTCCCACTGTGTGCTCTAATGCTGTACTATTGACAGAGCAGGCATTTTCCTGCTTTCCTATATTTCCTCTGAATCCCAAACAGATGGGTTTGTTGGACAGCTAGTCACCCAAATCTGCCCCATTAGAAGCAACAGGAATTTCCATCCAGCCCAACAGTCCACTTTGTCCTTTATAAGGCCCCTTTGAACAGATCCCCAGGATGCACCCCTAATACTGACAGGCAAGCAAGGCAAGACAGAAGAGCTGTCCCAGACAGCCATGGGGAAGAGTTATTCCGAAAGACAACATGCCTTCTTCACTTAAAAACAAATAATGCACAAAACAGCAGGAAGCTCATTCAGTCCAATAAGCCCCATGTGCTGAGTTCCATCAGTACCTGCGAGTTCCCATGGACAGATCCTCTCCAAGGTATTTCCACACTTCAGATTTGTTTTCCTTCTAGGGAACAAGTGATTTAGGGCTAAAGCAGACATTTGGCTGCCAGCATTGCTTCTGTGTTCTCCATTATCAGATTCAGACACATTTTTTCTCACTGAGCTAAATGACAAACAGAGAATCTGAGATTGCCAATACCCCATCAACCAGTACAAACACCCAGCACCACCTTCCAAAGGAATATGCTAATATCTGTCATTCAGCTGAGAAGTAAAAGGATCTAAAATGTCATTAAGGAAGAACAGCCCTGGCTTTTTGGAGGGGGGCTGGAGCTGATGACTGACAAACAGCCGGCTACAGAAACACGTCGAACTTACCAAGACAAAATGTGTAATTGCACACACGTGATGCCACATATGGGGCATTCCAGCACAGCAAGCCATCTGCAGGAAGGGAACATTTTCAAGTCACTCAGAAAGAGAAAAAAAAAAGCTGGGGGGGAGGGCATTTTATCATTTCCTCTCCCTCATTTTGGTCTCTTGCATCAGTTTTTACCAACAGTACCAAGAAGGACGACATGCTCTGGTTTGAAAGGCTTTAAAGCTTTCTTCCTCTTATCTTACTGAAATCAGGGGTTTGTTTTTTCAAAAGGGGAGCTGTGATTTTGGACCAACACAACTCCATAGCTACTGAGTAGCACAGGGCACAAGACAGAAGATGCAAAGCAAAGTATAAGCAATAACTTTGAGACAAATATTCTATTTTAAGCTCATGATTAGTGGCATAAGTTCTCCCTTCTCAATAGTTATTATTCAAACAAGTCCCATACATATAATTCTGTAATGAAAAAAATAAAGGGAAGAAGAGGATGCTGCTGATTTAGCTGGCATTGGGATTCATCTGGTTCAGTGTGCTGCCTGCTCTGTGAAGAGCTGCAGCCCAAATTACAGGCTACATTCTGCTCTCTTACACCAGCCACATGAATATCAGCATAAATGGTGTTTCGGGTATAAAACCAGGCAAAGTTTGATGCAAGTTTTCCAAGAATCCCACTTTAAAGTAACTCTCCCTTCTTACTCTTTCTGCTCTGACCAATCTCAATGCTCCAGAGAGATCCAATTCCATTTCATACCCACTAGTAAAAAAAAAAAAATTTCAAACAGACTTGAGCTAAACCACTGTAATTAAGCAGCCTGCTCAGGAAGCACGACTTCAACAGCAAAAGCAGCAAAGCGAGTGCCTGCAGTCCTTGTTAAAATTAGAAATGGCCATCCAGAGAGAAAATGCTGCCAAGGACTGCTGACTCCTTCCTCCACCTCCACCAGCCCTACCGACCCTGGCAGGCTGTGCTATTAGCATTTTCCTATTGTTTTAAATTTTTTTAACGTGATACCTCAGTCAAAATGTAACTACAGCAGTCCATTCAGCCTGTGAAGTGCAAACATCTGTCAAAGTGACAGCAGAAGCAGCACAATCCTCTTCAGCCTGGATAAACTGAGTTATAAAGCACGTGGCTCCTGGACTCTGCCAGCACTGAGCCAGAGCTCCTGGTGAGGCTGGAGCCAGAGGGCAGGAAGAGGAGGCTGCAGTGTCCCCAGGAGCTGTCAGAGCACCTGGAAGGGCACACGGTGACACAAATCCTGCCATCCCTCTGCTCTCCAAGTGCCATCACACCCCGTGCACACAAGGAAATTCGGCAGCAGCTCAGGAAGATGTGAGGGAGAGGCAGGGGAGAGTCTGGGGTCCTCCTCAGAGCAGAGCCCCCAGCAGCACTCCTGCAGCACACACGGGGTGCTCCTCCAGGCAGGCTGAAACCTCGCTCAGCAGTGACAGCATCAAGGCAAATGGAGCAGCAGGAAGAGCATCGCAGAGGAGAGCCAGGCTTGGGACAGACAGGCACGTTGCTCTGCAGCAGAGGGTTTCTGGTCACCAAAGCCTGTGCTCACTCTGTGCCCACCCAAAGCAATTAAAAGAAAAGTCATTAGGCTAAAAATCGAGGGCATTTAATAAAACAAGGCAGACTCATTTCATTTGCCTCCTGGCATCTTAGACTCGAAGGCAAGACCAGGCTGGGTTTTCAAGCCTCTCCCTGCAGTTACCCAGGCTCAGCTTTGTTTGGGGAAAAAAAAAATAAAGAAAGCCAACTCTTTTCCTTGGCTAATTGTATAAAACTGGGAGAAGCAAACTTTCCTTTGGCACACCAAGTGTTGTAAGAAAGCCCCCACTCCTGTTAACCAAGAAGCTCTCAAGTGTCCAAATGAAATTAAACAATCTCTTCAACAGCCAAATTCACAACAGCACCTGACTTCATGAACGGTTCACTAATTTCAGGAGAAATGCTCAAACTTCTGTAAAAGCTTCTTCACTCTTAGGAGGCCATTTGGGACTTGGTTTGCAATCTGCATTTTAAGGCATGGGAATGACAGGCTTTGCTAAACCCTGACCTTGACAGCCGTGTGTTCATAAGGGATTTTATCTCAAATGTCATTTAATGCTCTGTAATTATCACAGCATTCAACAGCACCCAACTATTTATTTGCAGACTTTACGTTAGAGGACATAAATTTTTGGGGCCTTAATCCTTCAATATGGATAAAGAACAACCACACCTTCATCTACCTGCAAACCAAGATAAAAGAGGAGGGGATAGAAATACCAGCTACCAAACTCTCAGACCACCAAGAAGAGGCATTACATTATTAATAGAATTTCATTCATACACTCATCTACATCCCTTAACTTAAAGCTTTTCATTGCAGAAAATCATAATGAAAACTCCCATCCGTGTGTAGCCACCTCACTTTCGTGCCAAACAAACTGCCACTGAACACAGAGTGCCCCAATCTCTGGGTGGTGATGACCAATGTTACCTTCTCATGGTGATGATCAGTGTTAGCTTTTTGTGGTGATGATCAATGTTAGCTTTTTGTGGTGATGATCAGTGTTAGCTTCTTGTGGTGATGATCAATGTTACCTTCTCGTGGTGATGATCAGTGTTAGCTTCTCGTGGTGATGATCAGT
>JAHLSL010000024.1:6732021-6769864 GCA_025920805.1 Petroica traversi | reverse complement strand
CTTCTCGTGGTGATGATCAGTGTTAGCTTCTCGTGGTGATGATCAGTGTTAGCTTTTTGTGTCTCCAGGGAATTCTCTGCAGCTCTTCCTCTCCCCCACACAAACACTGGTGGAATTCCCAGCGTGCTGATAGCAATGGCAGGTGAAGAGACACTGAACACACAGATTTTGGGAGCTGGAGCCACATCGGTGGGCAGCCTCCCCTGCCCCCACTCAGCAACAGCAATTGTTTCACATACAGGATTTAAGTGATATTTATGGGTGCAGGTTTCGGGAGTCACCTCTTCAAGCCCACTGGAGGTCCTGGGAGAGCTGCTTGGGCTCAGTGCTCTGGGATCACACAGGGCTGGGTGCCAAATTTGCTGCTCTCTGCTTGGGGCCACACACAGCTATGGGACATCTGCCTGAACAAGAGCATAGAATCACAGTATAATTTTGGCTGGAAAGGAATTTTAAGATTGAGTCTGTCTGCTAACCTGGCACTGCCACATTCACCACTAAACCATGTCCCCAAACTGCCACATTGACCTGCTTTTTGAACGCTTCCAGGAATGGTGATCTCCTACCTCCCTGGGCAGCCTGTTCCAATGCCTTTCAGTGAAGAAATTCTTCCTAATATTGAAAACCTGCACTGGTGCCACTTGAGGCCATTTCCTCTCACCCTGTCACTTGTCACCTGGGAGGAGAGCCCAACCCCCAGCTGGCTTCAGCCTCGTGTCAGGTGGTTTAGAGAGCAATAAGGTGACCCCTGAACCTCCTCTTCTCCAGGCTAAACAACCCCAGATCCCTCAGCCATTCCCTGTTACACTTGTGCTCCAGACCCTTTTCCAGCCCCATTGCCCTTCTCTGGACTTGCTCCAGCACCTCAGTGTAGTGAGGGTCCAAGATCTGAGCCCACAGTGAAGGCGCAGCCTCAGCAGTGCTCAGTACAGAGCAATGATTGCACCTCATGGCTTCCTTTCCAACAAAAGATACAAATATTATAACACATTTCCTGCAGTACAACTGAAAGAGATGAGTTGGTGTTGGCTTCTTTGTCAGTTTTCCTCAGCAAAACACAACCCTGCATGAAATACAACTATTACACAGATTCTGAGCTGTGCTAGGAGGCAGCCACGAGCCCAGGTTTTACTCCTGGCTGAGACTGAAGTCCCCCCAGTGAAAAGCCAAGACAAACCCACAGTCCTTCCACAAAAGCTGCCTTGGGGCTGGGAGCAGGCACGAGCTGGAGGGGCCCAAGCCTGAGATCAAGACTAGCAGCAGCACTGGGAGGCTGGGTGGGTTTTGTCACTGTTATGCATCCTGTGCTAAAAAGGGAGACAAATATGAACACTAATATATCTTGATCATGAATTAAACAGAAGAGGAGACGTGTGCTCTTCAGAAGGGAGTGCTACAGGAAAGTAAATAATGAGGCGCGTAGCCAGAAACAGGCTCAGATCAAAGAGAGGTTTACAGACAAACCAGACAGTGCAGTGCAGATAACTGTAGAGTAATGACGACTTTGATGAGTCTTTATCACACATGCCTCTATGTCAATGACTGCAAGAAATAACAAACTCCAGAGGAAGGCTCTGCTGACACTTGTGTACATCATTAATGAAGAATGAGGAACTGAAAACACAAACATCCCAGTGCTGAGAACAAACACAAGGAGGCTGCGTTTGAGGAAACTCCAGGCAGTCCCAAGGTGGGAGCTGCACTCCACAAAGCAGACAACATTGGAGATGTTCATATGTCACCTCAAATATCAAACACTTCTGCATTAGAATCATGCCTGTTGGAGGCATTGCTCACTGGAGGATGGTGTCAGAGACAGAGATTCATCACTTTTAACGATGCCAGGACCAAGCTTAATATTTCACAGTTATGTGCAGTTGGACTTTACTATACCCCACGAGCCCTATGAGCCCTAAATCATTTTTGTTAACTCATGTATTCTGCATGTGGCATTGGGTAATCATTTCAAGCTCGTTCTATTGGTTTAACTGGTGTCCCCTGTAAACTTTGTGGCCCATGTTAATTCAATATGTTGAAGAAAAAAATGCATGCCCATGAACAGCACTGGGTAAATCAACAGCAATCACCTCTTCGTATCAGCCCTGCAATTCTCATGTGTGAATCAGAATTTAGGGAGAAGGCATCTTTGAAAGCAGCAACGCACCCCGGCAGAAAAACAGCAGGACTAATAAACAGAAAGACCACGAGAGGGGAGAGGGAGCCAAATGCAGGCAAAACTCACTGGACTGGGAAATGCCAGACCCTGGGCTGGGACATCCGAGCTGCAGAGGTGACTTGGAAACTGCAACCCCTGCCCTGAGGAGGCAGCTGGACCAGATGAGCTCCAGACATCCTTACTAGCTTAAATTATTCAGTGAACAGGCTGGAGAGGTCAGCAGGTTCCCAGTGGGCAGATTTTTTTCCCTCCTACACCTCTGTTGAAAGCCCAGCGAGGCCCAGAGCACTCGGTAACTCCATACTCCTCCAGCGATTCAGCAAACTGAATTTCTCGCACTGTCTCCCACATCCCACATTGTATATTCACTATATGAATATTTTAGTCTCTCCCACCACTGATTCATAAAGCCCAGTCGAGGTTGAGCCACTTTGAATCACAGGTTTCATTTGTATGTGCAAACATGAAAGAGAGGTCTGCCAAGGCACAGACACTCCTGAGGCCAAGCACAGCACCAGGCACAGCTCTTCTCAGCATCCCACATCACTCCGTTTTCTGCACATTAAAAATGCCCAAAAATAACACACACAAGCACCTGGGCAGCCAATTTATGCCAAGTGACAATCCAGTGGTGTTAGTTTCACAGCCCCTTCAGAAGCAGACCCAGGATGGGGTCTGCAGATTAAAACTCATGGCTTTATCAGAAAAAATCCAGGGAAATTTCTGCAGACTGGCCATTATTTACACATGGACAGAAGCACACAGGAAGCCTTAGAAAGAGGCAGCAAGTTTGACACATTCCCATGGGAAGGGACCTTAAAGCAGGGTGTGAGCACACCTAGGATGCTGTGATGAAGGGCACAGAGCTGGCACAGATCCCCCAGTCCCACTGGGCAGACAGGGATGGGGGGGCAGCACAAAACCTGAGGATCATTATCCTATACATTAAAAAGGCCATCCTCAGTTAACAGTATTAAAGGAAGGAAAGAAAGCAGACTGGGCATAAAACAGGATTTTTTGCAAATCATCTTTCTGGTCTTACTGCTTAATACACAGCAGACACCCAAACTATGTGTGGTTTTCAGAGGCACTGCTATTTAGGGGAGGGGCACAGTACCCCAGGCTGTCTGGGGGCACTCCTAATTCCCAATCCCTCCTTTGATGGAAAAGGGATCTCTCCTAGGACTTCACTGGAGAGGAGATTAAAAAAAAAAAAAAAAAAACCAACCTAAACCCCCTTCAAATTTCTGAAAAAGAAGACTCCAGTTCAAGATCATCCGACAAATTGGAGAGATGATTCAATCAGCTCAACCAAGGGCCCAGAGATTTCCTCCACCAGGAGCCACAAGGACAAACACACACCAGGATGGGCAGCAGCACAGCAGGAAAAGCACCCAAGGCTGCTCACCTGGCAAGAACAGGAAGGCAACAGTGGTGATGCTGAGTGCCATACGTAAAACAGGAGAAATTTGTTCTACTCTGTGTCATCAAATGGTGCAATATTACCTGGATGTCAAATCCACTCTGCTCTGCCAGATGTTAAGAAAGATGCAAGACAACTACAAGAAATCCAGAGGAAAGCTACAATAACAGGGGCTGATGTTGGAAGTAAACTGTAGGGCTCATACTGGAATTCAGTTTGACTAAGTAAAGGTAGTTTGAAGTCTATTGAGAGTGTTCACCCCATCCTTTGTATGGCTTTCCATCAAGATACAGCTCTAAACAAGGTTAAACAGATGCCTCTTTGCCCCGCATCAGTAACATCCGTAAAACAAACTTCTCCAAACAACTCATCTAGAGCAGCTTTGTTTTTCATAGTCATTAGGGAGGGGTAAAAAGGAAAAAATGTAAGGGATGGGGAATCCAGAGCCTAGAAACTCCAGATATCATTTCTGAGACCAGTCTACCCCACCAGACAAAAAAAAAAAAATCAGTCTTTCACAGATCAGCCTATGAGTAGGTCATCCATGAATGGAGACCTCAAGAAATAATTCTGGTATAAAGCTTACAAGACACAAGATGCAAAAGCAAAAGATGATTTAAGGGAAAAAGGTGAATCCTGCCCTCTCTTCATTGCCCTCCTCCCTGGAAGAGCATAGCAAGGAGCAAGCTGAAGCACACAGATTTCTATCTCTGGGACTGCCAGCACAATGCCCAGCTGTTGTATTTGCTGAGCAGCCTGTGGTGGTGAGGGACTCCTGGGACTAAGATGCTCATCTGTCAGCCCAACAGCCCCCAGGGAACACCTCACTCAGTGCAAGGAAGTCCCTGGAACACCCTGGCTGTGTTCCTGGATATCATTGCTCTTGCAAAACAAGGCAGGAAGGTCAGGGTGTAAAAACCTGCCCTGATACAGCCAATACCTTGGGGTCTGAGAAATAAAAGCTTATTAGAAAGCTGTCATGTGAGCTGTGACAACTCAGTGTCTGCACTGTGTTTATACACTGATGGTTGCTCCCTGGGAGAACAAAAAAAACCCCAAAAACAAACCACCACCACCATCACTTTGGGGCTCAGCTCTACAGAGCCTCTCCAAACACCCCACTCTGCTGGGTGATCTGAGCCCCAGAACCAGCCCTGGTGCTTGTGCTGAGTGCCTGACACACAAACCCCTGACCAGGTGCCACCCCTGCTCCAGGAACTCTGACCCACCCCAGGGCAGGGACTGGGAACAAATGAAGGCACCGGGGCATAGCCACTGCAAAAGCAATCCAGGGAGGAGTTAAAAAGTAAAGTAACAGCACAGGAGCACCCAGAGCTGCGTTTCACAGGATGGAAACCCACAGATGAGCACTAAAGGGCACAGCCAAAATCCCAAAGTCAGCTACAGAGCTCACATTTAGACACAATTAGGCCATTTATGACATTGCAACAACTCTCCCATAGCCAAAGGAGGAGGCCAGGCAGGCTCTGCCTCATTGGTTTTACTGTCTTTCTGGTGGAAAATGTTGTTACAATGAAGTCTGGGGGTGGTTTTGAGTGCAATGTCAGTAGTTGTCTAAAGTAATTGTTACTTGTCATACAAATTTCCTCTGAGCAGCAGCAGAGCAGCATTTACCAGCGCCAGACACCCCTGGGGATGCACAAACAGGTACAGAAAAGTGGCACCACCTGTGGTCTGAGCTGCTCTGTGCTCTCACAAACATTAACGCCGTGGAAACAACTAATTTGTCTTCCTTGTTGCCCAACTACACTGGACAAAGAGAAAAGTGACCTCACGTTATGCTAATGCAATCAATATTTCATGCAAGGCAGATAAAAGTTTAGATGGTCTGTCCAAATGCAAATTTGAAATAAAAAGCAAAGTTCCCTTCGGAGCCTGGCATTAGCAAGCCATTTCACAAGGAAGGGAATTTTCAGTAAATTGCACATTTAATTTCCATGTTATGGGAAGTGGCTTCCCTTGGTTCTTCCAACAGTCACCTCCTGCTATTAATGACCACAAGCAAAGCAGTGACCCTTATAACGTCTGATTTCACAGCAAATATTTTAATTTCTAAAGGTGAAATGTGAGACATTCTCTCCTATAACACTTATCTTTATGGCTCTCTTAATTCTTTAGGATTTATCGTCTCCACTAAAAGCACACAGAACATAATTGAAATAGATTTTCCAAGATATATCTGAAATATTTTAACCTATCTTTCCTTGTTAGCCTTTTATATCATCTTATTCTAACACAGAGGTGAAAAAAGTATTTTCATACTAAAAGTTCACCAGCAGCTTTTTAAATATTAAAGGGAAAAAAAAGGCTTTTTTTAAAAAAAGTCACATGGGTTCTGGCAGCAAAGATTTTCAGAAACCAGAATGTGAGGGAGGGCTTTACCCCAAGACCCTCCTATTCCATACAAATGGATGAAATAAAGGCATTAACAATTCTTGAAATTATGTCTCAAAACAAAATATTCAATTTCAGGGATTCTAGAAAGGTATGGACGTGACATTGCAATGAGTCTCCAGCACATGGAGAACAACTGTGGTCTGAGACATCCCTGAGGATAGGAAAACAGCATTTTCCAAAATTTTTTCCTGCTTACAGGAGTCCCACTGTGCTCTGGAAGAGGCTGCCACACCTCCAAGTTTGAGAACATCAAGACCAGTTTTGTAGCCCACAAAACTTCTGTTTTTCATTGTTGTTTTATGTGAGTTTTTTCCTCCAGAAAAACAATGCTGAGACAAAAAGCACAGTTTGAAGAATGAATGCCTTTTCCAGTGTTATCACTGCAGCAGTAGGCACATATGGGAACTCAAAGCAAGCTCCATTCTGATTTATGTTTGATATTTCATTTAATTGAATTTTTGCAAGAAAACTGGTTTCATTATTGAGAAATGGACCTCCCATCATGCAAAGAGGGGGGAAATCAAATGCTTAAACTCCGTCTCATTTAGCAGTGACACTTCAGGAATGAACAATGGCTTTGTACATAAATTTGCTTGTTTAGCTGCCACAGATATAAATTGTCAGGGCATTTTAGAACAAAAGAAATGACATGTCAAAGCAAATCTATAGTTTAGCTAATCAAAATGCCATGTTTTAAATATTCAAGCTGTTTTACAGCAAAAGGTGGCATTTATCAGAAAGCACATAAATTGACAGGAAATATAAGATAAAAGTGGAATGCAGACAAAATAAGGATTTTCAGACATACAAGAAATTTATTTCTCCGTGTACTTTATCAACCAACACCTCCCTCCTCAAAAAAAGCCTCTAAAACCAGCACATCAAAAAGCATATCCTCTGCCTCTTTTAAGCTATCAAAACATTAAAGCCAGCTAAAGCAATTTAGCTAACAAAGCTGTTTCAGCATTTGGCAGTGCTCAGAGAGCCCTTGCTGGACCAAGGGCTGAACTTCACAGTCTTCCCACTGTGTTTTACCCAGGCACGTTGGGTTCATCTGCAAAGCTTCAAATTATCTTCTTCTTCTTCTGGGGAGGAGTGTGGGGGATGCATTTGGGGACTCTCCCATTCAGACACACTCTTTACCTGTGAGCAGGTAAAGGCACGTAGACACCTCCGAGGGTACTGCAGCAAAAGCTTACCCAGCTATGAAAAAAACCCTAAAGGAAGGAGGCATAAATTGCTAATTTTGCAAGTCCCCTGCAGGATTTTGCTGCTTACAGCCAGACTCCTGGCACCCCCTCGGCACAGATTTCATCGAGCCCGGCTCCCCCCCCGACCCCTCTGCTCCTGCCAGGCTGCTCTGAAGTTTCAGTAAAACTTGTCAGATCAAAAACCTTATTATGTAGGCACGGCAGCTCGCTGTGCTTAGCTGCTCCCAGCACAATGCCCAGTTGTGGAAGCTTAACATTATCTCTTAAAAGTTAAGCCCTGTTCGTTTATCATCTATTGCCAGAACAGTTACTGGGTTGCTAAGAAAACACTCCAAAGGAAGACTTTTACAGCAGTTGGTCTGTTTCCTGCCTCTCTGTGCTTGGGAGGTTAAGTCCACTGCCAGAGTTTTGCCTTTGCAACACAAACATGTTTCAGAGGGTGTAAAATCCCCCTAAGCCCACCGAAGGTGTCGGTCCTGCCGTGAATCTCACCACTGCCTGTGTTCCACAGCCTACAAACCTGCAGATAAGCTGCCTGGAAAAATATTCCTCTCTCCTAGCCTGCCCCAGCACTGAGCTGCTACATCCTAGAGACACACAGAAAAAGCCACGAAAGGTCACACCCGGACTCCAGAAGAATTTCAGGAGCTGAGCTTCACAGTCCATTAATGAGCTGGGAGCCCAACAGATTAAGCAGAGCTCAGAAAGCACAGCTGGGGCCCTTCTTCAGGAGAGTGGAGCAGAATTAACTCGCTGCAGCCCTGTTTGCCCCAAGGAGAGCACATCCTGCCATCAGATAGGACAATTCCATCACTGGATAGAACAACAGTGTTCTGCCTCTGTCACCTTTAGCCCATCTTCCAGCAGGTCCCAAATCTTCCCCAGCTTCACAACTGACTCTTTAGCACACATGAAAAAAAGCATGAAGATAGTCCCATTTACCAAAGTCCCCACATTAGACTGGTTTTTGCATACCTGCCCAGGATTTCTGCCCTGCAGCAGGGACAGCTGATTCTGGAAGGGGGGGATTTGCACAGACCACAGTTCTCAGTTCAGGGACCAGCAGATGTGCAAGAAGAGCTGCAGAATGAAACTTCAGAAGAGGTAGCACCAGCCTTCAGAAGAGACACTTTTTTTTTTGTTGGGCTAAAAGACCAGGGTGTTTTCTACAAGAGGCTTTATTTAGGGTCACTGCATTCTTGATTCAGCAACAATAATTTATGGCAGCCTAAACCCACAGACAGAAAAGTGATTTCATCACAGAAAGGTCTTGCTGAATCTGCAGAAGAGCGCAGTGGGAACAGCATCACCCTAATGCCAAGCTCCAGCAGCAGCACTGAGAGTTCCTGCTGGTTTTCTGAGAGGCTGAACTCCTGTGGCATTTCTAGTATGTGGCTGGACTGGAAAACATTTCCGCTTAAGACAAACACCACCATCTAAAGAAATCCAGAGATTTTGCTGTATTTAGTGCTGCTGGGCGATGATGCCAGCTGGAGTTGGAAACAAATGGCACCAGGAGCTGTGTGTGACTGTTTCTCTGATTCCCCAAGAAGCTATCCCTTAGCAATCTGACAAATCTGGTGATTCCAAATGACTAAACACTTGCTGATCCCTTCAAGTGACAGCTAAAAAGCACCATCTAACACTTTGGGGCATTACTTCAGCTATAGCTGCAAGAAAAGTCATTCATAAGATCTTAAACTGCAGTTAAGAACCCTTTAAATATTTCTTCTTACCAGTTTAAAAACCAACATTTCCAGAAGAAAAGCATCTCTCCAGCAAGGGCTCAGGCAGATGGCATATCTGCTCAGGAGAAGCTTCTATTTTCTATTTGGAAGAAGGGCACAGGACTGACAAAATCTCCATTTTCATCATGCCCAGGACTCTCCTGCTCTAAGCCCACCCTACCCAATCTTCCACCATCCACACAAACAGAGCAATGAGGGTGTAACTGCTCTGGTGATGATGCAAAACAGAACTTCTGACAGTAAATGTAAAATCACCTGTTTCAAACACGTGAACATGTTTCAAACATGAATATATTGCAGCTTCTCATTATTTGCCCTGGAACATGGCAAGAAGGGCACCATCACCAGATGCATTTCACTGGGGTTCTCCATCTCCCATTTCCAATGATTCAAAGTTCTCTGTTACTGCTAACTACACCATTCTTAAAATTCTGAACCTGTGTCCAGAGAAGCTCAGTAACAAAGACACTGCTCTAAGTCTCCATGAAGCTTTGACACAGCCACACCTCCCAGACTGGACTGGGGTTTGGACAAAAGATTGGACTCAATTAAAACAGTGAAGCCAAGCTACATTTGGAAACATTATTAGACTATTTAGTTCTTTATTAGTAGAGCCATTGAGATTTATAGCCTACAGAAAAGGGTTGTTCAATCAACAAGGAGCAAGTCAAGTGAAAAAGCATTAATGTTACCACTGAGGCAATTATTGTAACATGATCACAATTACTAAGCATCTTTAATTTTTTTGCCAACACAACAGATTCTCTAATACATGGATCCCCGTTTCATTAAAATAATATGATTTATAGTAATAATATGAGGTGGGTGAAACAGAATCCAGTCTCTTAACACTTGAGCATTGCTTTCCCTTGGGGAATATCAGGACACAAAGTGGGGGTTCCAGTAAAGTGCTTGTAATCCCAGAAGCTGGTGCACCTATTAAACACTTAACAGGGCTCCAGCAGAAAGACAATCCCAGAGAAAACAGTCTCAACTGAGACAAAAACCCCAGTCCTGGCTCTCAGGAGCAGAATGCTGGTTTAGCTCCATTTACCATCTTATCTATCCGGAAACGCAAACAGGCAGGAAAATGTCATCACCCTCCAAAGAACAGAGCAGCAATTCTCTGATCCCACACAGCTCCAGCAACGCAGGTGTGGCCAGGTGACCAGTTTGTCATGGGAAAACCAAATCCCTGGAGCCACGTCTCCTGCCACATCTCTCCTGTTCAAGGGTAATGCTTTCCTTTGGTAGTCTTGAAATGCAGGGAAATTCCCATCCAAAGGGATGGGAATGCCTTGATACAAGAAACCAATCTGAACTCCTGCTTCAAAAGTTTGTGGGGTATTTTTTTTCCTTTCTTCTTTTTAGGGAAAGACAGGAGCAGGCACCAAGAAAACAGACTGGTCTAACTAGAACATGAAAAAAAGGAAGATAAAGAAGATTTCTACTAATGGAAAAAGTCTACTGCACTGTAATCATCACTTTGCTAAAGGATCAGATCCTATCAGGACACTGGTTATCTCCATTCATCTCCCAATGCAAGTTTATCTGAGGACTGTGGAAGATCTGGTCACAGACCCCAGTCCTAGCACAGCACAGCGTTTGAGACAAACTTTAAAACTCTTAAGATTCTTCATTTAATACTTCACCAGGTTGTAGAAAGGACCCAGTCTTGCCAGGAAGAGACAGAACAATTGCAGCAGAGAGAGGAATGTTTGTGCTGTGTAGAGTCAGAGGTGTGCAAGCCACAAGGCAAGTTTCAGAGCCATGTAAAAGAGAAGGGAAAAGTGAGTCCCTTTCAGGACAAGTGCTGAGCTCTGCATAGAGGGAAAGAGGGAAGAAAGAGTGATTAAAAATTTAGAGAGGAGAAAAAAAAAAATCAAAACACAATTTGCTCATCATGCTTTAGAAAAAACCTGACCATTTTCATGCATTAGGGCAGCTCCTGACCCTGTGCATGCCAAAGTCCCCTGGCTGAAGCTCATAAACAAGCACAGTCCTGTCCCATCCCTCTTCAGGTCCCCTCTGACAGCCAGATTTTTGCCACATGCAGACCCCTGACATGCTGCCGGTCTTGTACAAATCTACAAACCCCCTTAAAAGTCACACCAGTGTCCAGGCACCTGCTTTGACCCCCAAAGGAAAGAGCAATCAGAGGGACACCATTGCTGTGCAACTGCCTGGGCAGGTTTTGTCCCCTCCACACCACTTCCAGAGGGTACCAAACAATAAAGCAAGAAGGAAAAACAATAAGCATGCACAAGGCTCAGCTATTCCCATTGAAACCCTCCATTGGATATCCCATGGAAAACCCATACACAGACCTCTTTGGTTCATGATAGCTGAAAGGTGACGGCTTGGGCTTATGAAAAATGGAAGCTGTGACATTTGGGTTTTTTTCTGAAACAGATGTTTTTAGCTAGCAGGCGTTTTTCTGTCCAGATCTCAAATTATTTTTTTTCCTGAATTCTCTACACAGTGCCACTGTTGCTGCATTATGCACTGAAAATATTTACAAAGACATCAGAATTAACTCTTGGTAGGAGTTTGGCAAGCAGAGGAGGGAGGCCAAAAGAAAGCAATTCTACATGTGGAGAAGAAGCTTCTTTCTTTCACTGGAATCAAAGAAACAGAGCAACTGGAAGACCAGCTCTGAAGTCAAATAAGATGAATGGCAACCACAGCAAGGGCCATAAAAACACCAATAAAAAGTAAGCTGCCATAAGGGAAATACCCAGCTCAACACCTCTCCAACAAGGTAAGCATAATAAACTCACTCCTAACATGGACACCAGTTTATTTTTTCAGGTGCGACCTAAATACAAAACCAGGAAGAGATGCAGGAGAAGCAGCACTTAAATTCTATCTGCTATGTAAATAGTCTTGCTTGTTGATGGAATTAGTTGCATGGTTTAGATCAACATAATCTGACCTTAAACAACAAAATTAACATCCAAAAGCCACTGCTGCTCCTTCCCTGGGGGCTGCAGTTTCTCTGCAAATCCCTTTCTCAGACCCTCAGAGGAGAGATTCCTCCCATGCTTGTCTTGGCACCTGCCAGAGACCATGTTTTATTTTACTTTGCACCAATGCAAAGAGGTTCTAAATATTCTGGGATTAAAACGATCACAAAACATGAAAGTGCTTATAAGGCATTTCCACGTTCTCATCTGGCAAGTGAGTGGCTGATTTACAAGCCAGCTGTCAATACAGAACAATTGCTCACCTCTTTTTATAGCAAAGCAAAAAAGTACTAAAAAGAAAAAAAATACTTTCAGTGCAGAATACTATGAAAAAATTGCTTTTTTTCCAGCATGGCAACCAGCAGTGTTCATAGATGAACAACCATTAATTGTTCATCTATGACCTGTCAAGGAGAGATGCTGGCTTAGCTTTCAGATGAGCACCCAAGAGCTGGCAGCTACTGAGCAAATAACCAGAGACCCAAAGTTTCCCCCTACAAAGCAGTGACCAGCCCGTCCCTACAGCTGACACCAGGCTCCCCTCCCAGCATCTGCAACTTGTGTCAACACAAAGCAGGGTCCCACAGGCTCCCTGCACCCTAAACCTTAAAGGGGAGACAATCTCTGCAGTCAGTGTTTATCTATGCCAGCTCTCAAAGGAAGATTCCAGCTTGGGAGTGTGAAATGTTAATGCCTGCAGAGGGTGGATGGCAAATGCTTGGCTCCATTTGGATGTAACCCTTACTGAGATGGAAAGGGAATACAGAAAGCTGCCCTGAGCACCCAGGGGCACCTCTGCAGTTTTCATGAAAGAAGGAACCAAATGAAAGCAGAAGAGCTGACCTTACATCTCCCAGTTATATCTGCACAAGACTGATTACGATGCAACAGCAGATGGTATTGCTCTTTCCTTAAAGAAAACATGCATGCTTTAGGGAACTGTGTGCAACATTACTGCATCAAGAAGGGCAAATCAGGCCTTGTGGGAGACAGGGAGCTGACTTTTAAGTCAGTAGTTTCAAGTTTGAGGCATCTGGCACTTTTCTGCACAAGGAAACCTCAGAACTGCCTCCTCACCACTGGCTCTGCTGCTGCTCACCCCTGGCCATGGTGACCTGTCCCACAGCCAACCCCAGCCTGGGCAGGGCCCCAGGGCAGCCACAAATGCCCACGAAATGTCCTGATGCAGTGACACACCAGAGCAGGGGATGAATGTCCAATGCCCACCACACTGCATGTGGAAACAAACAGCTCCCAGTTCAGCTCCAGCCCATTCCCCATCCACTGGAGGTGCCTGCACAGGGTCTTCCCTTCCAGCTGGCCCATGGGGACACCAGGCCAGCCCTGTCCTCATCCCTGACCAAGCACCAGCCTCACAGCTGCTCCTGTTGGTGCCAAAGCTCACATTTTGAACACCCCAGTCTCCAGTAAAGTGTTCTGCTCCTTCTTTCTGAACTGCTGCCTGCAGAGGGTTTTGGCAAGAGCCCAGCTCAGCTCTACACCTCCACCACTTGTTCTTATTAAAATCCTGGCTTTAAACTCTGTAAGACAGTATCACAATGCATTAAAACTACAATTATCTTGTAAGGACAAGGCAACTGCATTTTGAAGGAGCAAGTATGACTTTAGCCTAGAATGTCATTACTACCAGGAAAATAAACAAACCAAGGACACTTCATTCCATACCATTTAAGCATTTCAAAGCATCTGGGTGACACCACTGTACTAAGTAACAGACTACTCACTTTCCCATGTAATTTGTTTAATAGGCAGATGAAAACATTAGAAAGACAAAAGGGAGTTTTTATATTCTGAACATTTACATTTTATCTACATTAACAATCAAAAGCATCATAAGCAATGAAGGGACTGTTGTCAGATACCATTTTGATGACATGCATCCTTTTAAGTGTATCCAGTATTCCTCATATCATTAGAAGCAGGGAGAAAATTAATAGAATACTAATGGCCAAGCAAGCTCCAAGTACAATAACTATTCCTTTTTTCTATTCATGTTATCAGCCCATATTTGAGCTCCATTTCTTCTTGAAGACCACTTGAAGAAATAAAATGGAAATTTGAATATATTGTCTGACTAATTTTTCTCCCATGCTCCACTACACCTGAAGAGCTACCAGAGCCATGGGCAAAGCTACTTCTTTCTATGCCTTCAGGTTCTTCCTTCCCACTTTTTTTTTTTTGGCTGTGATGCTGAGACCACAGCTCTTTGCATGCTCATCAACACCCACCTATTTCTTTACAACCCCTCTTTTCTCCATATTCAACTGCTGTCACCTGTTTAGTCCAGAGAGAAGCAAAACCAGACACACCACCACCACTGTCCCATCTAGGACTGGGTAGAAACACTTGGAGTGTATTTATAAACCAGTGCTACCTCATTGTAATTCATGTGGGCAAGCTGCCCCTAATCCCAGATTTCAGCAAGAACTTGAATTATCCTTTTCTTAGTCCTACTGTGAAGCTCCCTGATGATCCCTTCCTTTCAAAGGACAAAAGGAAAACCAACACTGAAAAGGTCAGAAGGGATCAAGAGCACAGCACTTTGGTATTTTGCCTCCTCTTGTGCTTTTTACTGGATCTCTAACTCTTCAGAAGTGCACACATGCACCAAACCCAGTTGGTTTCCCCCATTTTACTCTCACATGCTCCCCAGGGCAGCACACAAGAAGCTGTACGTGGTGTATCTCTGCATTGAGGGGAGTGGAGACTCAGAGAACATCACTGAAGAGCAGAGAAAGTCATAGTCAGTTAACTGTAATTAGAGGAAAAATTAATTTATGAAGCAAACAAACTTGGATGTATGTTAGCTCTATAGCATACGGGCACAGGAGGCAATGCCTTCTGAAGAGCTTCCATCGCTCCCTAATAATCCACGCTTAATTAGATATTTTTACCTTAATGCAGATTTCCTCTCCCCAGTGTTCCTGCTGTCCTTCCACACCTCACCCTTGCCCCATAATGTCAGTGGCTTTGTCCTCTGGCAGAAGCCCACCGGAACGGGCAGAGTGCCAACATAATTAATTTTTCAGTAAAAGCCAAGTTGTTGTTTTCTCGGAAACATTTTACACTTCAGAAAACGTCAGATATGTCAGAGTCCATAAGCAGAAACAAAATCAGAGATCTGCTTCCCTATTAATACTGCATGACCTCCTCAGCCATCTCTCTCCGGGAGAGGAAGACAGGGCACTCGACGAGGAGTGGGAGGGGGCCAGGGAGCCAAGCAGTGTCAGCCACTGGCTGGTTAGAAAAGCAAACAAGAATTAAATATAAGGAGCACCAAACCAAATGCCTCTGCCTTGAGAGCAGGCTGAAAAGCTGCATGCTGCTCAGAAGAAGGAGCATGCAAAGCTCAGAGGAGAGCAGAGAGGCAAGGCTTGATCCTCAGCCTTCAATCAGCCTTAAATTCCTTCTTTGACACCTCTGCATGTAGAGGTGGCAACCCAAAATTATAGCTGTCTGTGGAGAGGATGAAGAAGAGTGCTGTGTTGACTCTGCTTGTCTCTCAGAGGGATCCCTGAAGCCTCCCCTCAGTGCTTGCCCAAGACAAGGCAGAGGGGTCATCTTCAGAAAGAGCACGTGGGAATCCTGATTTCTGCCCCCTTTCACCCCTGAGCTCAGCTGCTGCTGTTTTACTGCGCCCTCAGCTCCAGTGCGTGCACAAACACCCCTCCTGCAGCCTGCAAATACATCACAGTGAGTTATGGGCACTTTCAGACCTCTGCAAAACACAAAAGGAGATCTATCTCTGCTTTCCCAGGAGAGCCTCGGCAGAAGGGCTGGGACACAACAGGCATTGCCTGTGCAGGACACCAATCCCATTTCCACGGGAGTTTTACAGCCCTAAAGATCTGTGGGCTCAGGTCACCACTGATTTCATCATTTGTTGCAGCTGATGGCCAATAGTACCAAAATGTGAATAAACAGGGCAGATTGTCTCTTACCCAGAGCAACTCAACATTTTGGCGTTGCTTAAAAACGACAGAATCACAGAACCTTTTAGGCTGGAAAAGCCCTCTCAAGATCAAGTCCAACTGCTGAGCCAGCAATGACAATTCCACCACTAAACCATGTCCCCAAGCACCACAATATATGATTTTTAAATCCCTCAGGGGATAATGACTCAAACCCTCCCCTGGGCCACCTGTTCCAAATGAAACTTTGCTCTCGCCTGCTGGGGATCCTCACACTTTTTATTGTCCCATGAAGCACAAGCATCAGAGTTACTGACAGAATTGAGCAGTGCCTTCTCCACAAAAAGGGGACATGAGGCTCCACTTGGGCTATGCAGCATCTTCTCTGCAGCTCCTGCCACCGTAAACAGGCTCAGCTCCTCTTACAGATAAAAATCACATATTTTCTTTCTTTTCTTCCTCCATTTCTCCTCTCCTCTGAGCACACTAAGGAATTCTAAACATTTTCTGGCACATTAATAGTGTTTAGAGCCAAGTCCTTGAACAGGTGATCATTTATCAGCCCAAAATTAAGTTCTCCTGCTGGGTTAGTCTCCAAAGGGTTTAAAAAATGGTATTGAAATGGAAAAATATCCACACATGCCTTAATTTTCTTACACTGACTCCTGCAGCATCACAAACACAAATGAAAAAAGAGGCAGAGCCATTTATAAGATTGGAACAAAACTTTTCTTTACAAAAGCATCAGCAAATACGTAATAAATTCAAACTTATGAAAGATTTGCTTATGATCGAGGTTTGTTTTGTTCATCCATTGCACAGACTGATAGCAGGATGAATAAAACAGCAGCACAGGCACCTGGGGTCTACATGGCCACAGCAGGTACAGCTCACACAGATCCAGCTGAGAGGAAGTGACACATTTCCAACATCATACATCCAGAGGATAAAAAACCCTCTCACATTCCACAAGCAAACTCACTTTAACTACAGCTTTGAGTCCCTTCCAAATCTCTGAATGAATGATCACACTTCAGAACAGCATAAGAGCTTTCTGCAAGAGACATTTAGATTAAATATCATAACTGATTACAGGCAGAGCTGGTAGCTCTGCTTACTGCAGTTGCCTAATGCTTCTGATCTTTAGACCCTATTCCTACTTACCTATAATTTTGCCAAGCTCTAGCCATCTGGACTGCAACTTCATGTGCCTTTTGTCTGCCTCAGGCAAATTTTAATTTCAGCCAAAATGGTTCGACTGCTTCTAAGAAAAAGGCAGAGAAGAAAGATTTATCTTTCCCTTTTTTGCCTACAGTAAGAAATCCTGCTGACCTTTTCTTTAATTAGATAAAGCATTTCCCAGACTTTGAAGCAGAACTCGGTTTTTGACAGGATTTTGTTCAAGTCTGTATAAACATGAACTTTTTGGTCACAGTTTGGGGGTGTGGTCGAGTTTGGTGCGTTTTTGCTGTATCTGCAGGAACATACCCACATCCAAATCACTTTTGCCTTGAGAGGTAGAAGACAGAATAAGAGTTGAATTTTTTTTTTTTACATTTACAATCTCCAAAGCTCCCACTTTTAAAAAGAGAGCCCATGGTCTGGTGTATTAATGCTTCTTTTTATTAACTTGAAGACCAAGTAGAAGTACTCAAAGCTGGACACTGCCCCTCCAGCTCTTTGCCTTGCCAGCTTCAGAGGACAGAAGGTGTGTGGTGTAAAAGGCAGCATTAACAAATGAAGCTGAACCCAAGCCCAAGGCCCAGAACTTGAATATCTATTGTTACACTGCAGTGAACACAAAAGGTCTTAATTAGGGTTCTTCTGAATTCTCATTTTTCTATCTTTGAAGGAAACGTGTTCCTGCTCAGTGTTGAGCATTACGGAAGCAGCAGGAAAATAAAGTACTCGCAGGTAGTTAAAATTTTGAAGAATTCTATCTTTAGGTGTCATTTAAAAGTATTCAAAAATAGACATCAAACAACAAGGAGAAAGAAAACAACTCATTAAGGGACATTCATTCCGTGCCCTTACACAAGGGAAGAAGCTTGTGGAAAAACACATGATGCTATGATTAAAGGCTGTATTCCAAAGCACAAGAAACCAAATTGAGGTTGCACAGATTGCCTGGTTTGTTCATAACTTTTATAAACTTTTCACCCTCAGTAATGCCCTTCCATTGTAGTTTTCTGGACACAATTTTGTGATCTAGCTGTTGGTGTGAGACAAATCCAGGAGGATCAACATGCATCTGGAGAGGTTATTTTCTCCCAGCTCAGTATCTTATAGATGCATTTCAGGACCAAATATTTACTTACTACACACTTAGGTCACAGTGAAGCATCACAGGCTAGACAAAGAAATGGGTTTCAACCTCTCTCCAGTTCAAACATTGCCTTCTCATTTGATGTGAAGCATTTGCTTTTTTTTAACACCAGTAATGCAGTGAACTTTACAGAACATCTTCAAGGTAAAAATCTATGCAATATAGTAAAAAATAGCATTATACTGTCCATTAGTTCAAGAAGCAGATTCTGAATCGCATCCCTTAGAAAATGAACCATTTCTTCAAATGTCAAATGCACTGTTTACTCCTCACTGGTAGCAAAATGTGATGTACAAGGTTACTAAAATAATTTCCAGACCGTTATCTAAACAAACAACCTATGAACAAAGCAAGAAAGGGGGGAAAGCAGCTTATCACCTCCAGCTTTAAAGCTGCTGCAAATTCCAACATACAAGAGCCATCTCTCAGCAAACACAGAAGAGCTGCTCAGCATGGAAACCTTTCATGTTTCTTCAGAAATCACAAAGCTCATTCCCAAGGACAATGAAGGCTCCATCAGCACAGGGCTCTTCAAGGCAGATCTTTCTTTTCAAGGCTGCCCCTGTACATGTAGGCACTCTCATCACTTTTTCCAGCACTGCGGCAGGAGTGTCCCCTCCTGCTCCCTGCACTGGGTGCTTTCCCCTCTGTGCCAGCTGCCAGGAGCTCCCAGGGCAGCTGCCTCAGGAACCCAGCACAGCTGGGCAGATGTGACCCTACAAAAAGCCAGGAGGTGCTGGGCTGTTCCTACAGGCACCTGCAGAGGTTCCAGGCCATCCCTGAGCAGCACAGCACCAGCCCAGAGGCTGAGCATACTCCTCCTCCTGTCCCCAGATCTACAGAGGGAAATGCAGCACACAGCTCAGCAAGCAGCCACACCATCCTCCTGCAGGACCATGAGTAACCCCCTCTCTCCCTAATCTCCCCTAACACCAGCTCTGTGCTGGAGCTGGGACAGCCAGGGGTCAGTCTGACACCTGCTGCTCCTGGGTGTCCATGGCAGGACTCAGCCTGATGGTCCAACACCATCCTCCCTGCAAGCAGCACCTCAACTCTTCTGCAAGGCAGAGAAGGTCACCAGCCATGGCCTGCCCTCCCCAAGAAGCTGAGCAGAAGACCACCATCCACTGCTGGGCTCGTCTACTTCCTCAGCCAAAAATAAAGGCCAAGTTTTCGATGTGTCTAATTGACATATTAACAGCAGAGGCCAGCTCTTTGTGACTGAAGTGTTGCTGGAAGCAGAAATGCTGTGCAAGAGATTCAGCACTCTTCTTGTCATTTTTCTCTTTAGACAACACTATTTTATTCATTTTTTTAATGTCTTATCTACACAAGAGGAGGCTTAGCTGCAGAGCCACCCACCAGCTGTGCACCACAGCCCCACTGAGGGGGCAATGCCTTACATCACATGTGAAAATCCTTCTCAGGCCACCTCAGGGGCCTCCACCCAGCTCTCACCAAGCACACACCATTCCCACAGGTCTCACAGGAAGGGGGATCACAGCCCTGCAGCTGGACATTGGAGACCAAGTGCTCCCCTGACAAAGGACAGCATAAATAACAGCCTTAAAAGCCTCGTCCAGAGGGAAGTTGTGCACCTAAATCAACCAGCACTCATTTCCCCAGAACAAATGGCAGCTCTGACCCTGTCATGATCTGGGCTGGCATTCTCAGCTGAAGGACCAGGGATACCTTTCTCTTCCATTTAAAGAACTATTTTGAATTTATGAAGCAATATTTAAGAACAGTTGATAGCCCACTTACACGGCAGACTCAAGCAGATTGAAATAATTTCATAATTAAAAGGCAGTAAAAGCATGTGTGTCATTTCAATATAATTCCTTGGAAATTCAGTAGCAATTTGATTTTATTTTTTTAATGAGATAGATTAGAGAGTATGCATTGATCTGATTAGCCTTCACATTCTTTCCTCCTTTTAATGTAAACCAATCTCCTTACATGGATTACTAGGCCTATTTAATTTCCTTTCCCTAGGAAAAGGAACATCATTTTTCACTGTAATCATAATAGAAATTTTACCAATACAAATACACTGCATTACTGTAATCTGTTACTCTCCAATTTCCTTCAAAAGGAGTGAATTCTGAAGCTGTGAGCTGTAATCCTAGAGGCAGCCTTACTGTTCTCTACTGCTTTTAAAATTGCTTCTTTATGATACCCAGTCACAGATTTTTTGACTTGAAGATAACGAATTTGGGAAGAGCTAATCAGCAAAAGAATTCGTTTGCAATTGATCTGCACTGCCTTTGTTTTGCCTTGTCTCAGAGGTTTTTTTAATCTTTACTTGCCAGCCAGCAGGTTTTTGATATTTTTCTCTCCCAAGCCCACATTCAGATGGATTTTTTTCCAATTAAGTTTTGGGGGTTTTTTTTAATAGTAGCAGATTAAACATGCAGTGCTTCCTACATTTAATCTGTCATAGAAGATGCATTAATTCCTAAATGCAATACTTCATGGAAATAGCTTCACTTTTACACATTAGAATTTTCACTCCTGCACATCCCTGGCTGGCACACACAAACCCAGATGTCCATCTCTGACCAACCAGGGTGGCACAGGACAAGTGGGCTCAATCCAGCCCCCACCAAAACCACCTAAAAAAGCCCAGCCACTGTGCACATCACAGCAATCACACATCCAATCCAACACTCTCCCTGGAAGTGCTTAAAAACACATGGATGAGGCACCTGGGGACATGGTTCAGTGGTGGGCTTGGCAGTGCTGGGTTAAGGGCTGGATTTAATGAACTTAAAGGTCTTTTCCAACCTAAATGATCCCATGATTCCCATGACACCTGCACTCTGAGAGCTACACATGGACACAGCACCAGGCACAGCATCCCAGTGTTCCTGCATGGAAGGGCTTTTTCCAGGTAGTCCTAACCAGACACAGCCCAGCCTGCATCCCCTCCACAGCTGCAGGATAAAACCCTAAACTCAAACATTCAGACACTGCTGCCACAGAAACAAACTCAGAAGATCCCACAACCCTCAGCATCTCTCCACCATCCATGCCAGATGTATTTGCTTTACTTTCCAGTGAGCAGTAATACCACAAGCACTTCTTTGATACCAAAAGCAATGTGGAGAGCTCTGCCTCTTCTGGGCTGAGGGAATAAGGCCAATTTCAAGCTACTCAATTTTGGCTGAGCAGTGAAAAGTTGGACCAAGGCGCTGGTATGATTTTTTGAACATTTTAAGGATAAAGCCCCATGCTTGAAAGCTGCATTGTCAGTGCCTCCAGAGTGTCCAAAAGTTATCCAGGCTTTCATGCACCAGATAATCCAAGAGGCACTGCCAGCCATACACACTCGTGAGGAAAGCTGTCATCACTCCTCACTGTCTGAGTGGTGTTTTTCACAGATTAATATACTTTCACAGTAGAATGAAAGATTATAAATTGCTAAAATTGATTTCACATCAGTGGTGAAGTCAGAGTGAGTAACACACCTGAGGTGACCCAGTCTGCTCAGGGGAACGTGAAACCACAGTGTATTGACAGTTTAATTGTCTCAGCAAGAGTTCATTTCCCTCAGATGAAATGCACCATTGGCCATTTTATCGCTATATCTTATTGCTGCTTTAAAAGTGAAGCAGATGACAATCTAGCAAAATGTTTTCGTTACAGAGACAGCCCCTGTCTTTATTGCTGGGTGCTGGATTCCTTCCCCCTTTCCTCTCCAGCGAATGCAAACTAGCTCTTGTTTGCATTTTAAGCACTTTGCAGGATGGGAGTGCCTCTATATATCCTTCCAGGACAAGTGATGGAAGAGGCTGCTGCACCCATTTCTGTACTGGAACTACAAAGGATAAAACACAAATATTCACCAGCACCAAGTAGTTCTATAAATACCACATTCAAGGGTAACATGACATTTATATCACCTTACTGCAAGCTAAAGAGATGTCATTTGACTGCTTTATAGCGTTGGGAGGCATTTAAGGAACGTTAGTACTTGAACTATCAAAAGATGATAACTTGGAGCTCAAAAGGTAATTACAGAAAACAGCCCACTTGTGGAAGCAGGAGACACGAAGGAACAGGGAGCCCTCGCTCCCTGGCTGTCTCACAGCTCACACCCTGACAGGGAGTGCAGGCAGAGATCGTGTTCTGCCAGCGTGGCTCAGAGCTGATGGGACAGAGGCAGGCGTGGAGAAGCTGCAGGAAAAGCCACAGGTACCCCAGCAAGGCTGTGATCCCCACCCGAGAGGTCTACATTCCCTAGGGAGCTGCAGCATTAATTCCAGGAGCAGCCCAGGGGCACACAGCCAGCTCCTCCCTCACCCCTCAGAAGCAGAAAAGCACCATCCCCTTCCACAGCAGCAGCAGAGCTGGCAGGGACAGCACCCCAGCAGCAGCAGGCAAAGCACCCAGGAGTGCTTCACACACTTGGAACTGGGGACCCCTAAGCCCAGACAGCAGCAGTGCTTAAAAACTGCTGAAGCAGCACGTAGGCAGTTACAGAAAGCCCCTTATTAACCTCCAAGCCTCATTTCACCAGTGAGGGGAAGGACGTCAGCAGGGTTTAATTGCAGGGCAGAAACAGGCAGGACACAGGGAGGGACCTCAACCACACACAGCTCCCCACTCTGCACCCCTCAAACCATGAAAGCCCCAAAAGCAGGGACTGGGGGGCCAGGGATATCCCCTACTACACCTTTTACTGCTCCAGAGTTCCTGCTAATTCTCTGCAAAGGGCATAACACAGAATCTTCCTGCAGCAGTCAACAAATGCATGGAAATGCAGGTGGGAGCATGAGAGGCCATTGGTGTATGGGATGTATTGCAGAGCTCAGGGGGGATGCAGGGAAACAGCAGCAAAAGCCACCAAAGTCCCTCCTGCAGGGAGACACCCCAGTCTCCATCAGCTATGAGCAAGGCTGTCTAAGATGCACCAGGATTTTGGGAAACCATGGGAATTGGGACCACTCTGGTACTGATTGAGGCAGGAGAGGAGCCCCTCTCCTCAGGGTCAGCATTGTGAGAGGCACTAAGAGGCTCCTCTAGGGGAAACTCCATCCAGCACTCCCAGAGCCCAGTGAGCCCCATGCCAGTGCTGTGCTGGCAGTGAAACTTCAGGCAATGAGAGGAAGAAACAAAAGCAAAACCAAACATCTTTCAAAATATCCCTTCCTGGTAGCATGCACTGTCATGCAATACTTCCAAAGCCATGGTTTATGTGGCTCAGGAGGGCAGTTTCATGCCCTAACTCCTGCATGATGGATTTTACAATTTGTTAAAGAAACTCATCAATCCTCAGCAGTCATTTTAAATGCCCAGAGCCTCCACAAACTCCAGCATTTTGCTGATCCCCCAATTTCAAATCATTTGAAATTGCTGCTACTATTACAGCTCTGCTCCTAAAGCTAAGCATTATGGCACACTCCAGACTTCCAGCTTCGTGTGCTGGTGTAATAAACAGATTAACTGTGATTTATGAACAATAAGTTCTGGTTATTTGAAAGGAAACATTACCTCCTTAGACCAATTCTGACAACCAGAGATCTCTCATTATGCAGACATTATTTCCACCTACCCATAATCACTGGTTTAGAACATCGTTTTCGACCTGGTAAATGTATCACCATAGTTTTCCACTACAAACTTTGTGCATCCAAAGCATCTGGCAGGAAGCCCCACCAAAGGCAGAATACCAGCCTGAATTGACCCAGTGAGACAATTTCTATTTTAAATACTAGTTATTAAAAAAAGAAAATGTTTAAGCAACAACAAATTAAAAAGCTTTTGGAGAGAAGGGCCACAGTGGAGATAGGTGCATCTCAGAAGGATGCAGCAAGACTCCAGTTAGCAGAGGACTAATTAGGAAGAGGAATGATAAGATGATGCAGAGATCTGTTTCTTGACCTCATTTACTTGTAAAGTTTAATAAGAGTTTTAATACTATCTTCCCAAAAAATAGATTCATTCTTTGAGTCCACTCTAAAATATCAGCTTAATATTTCACAAACCCAGAGGCAGGAGTTGACATTTTCACATGCACTTTTCACCTGCAGCTACTAAGCTGACCACCCCACTCAGGACACTTCCAAGTCCTGCTAAGCATCATTTTATACATTTACTCAGTTAATCATAATCAGTTTCCTCCTGTTTAGAAAAGCTGTGCAGCCCTTGGTGAGACAGCCAAGCCCATCCACACAGCACAGCTGGGACCCACTGCTCGCATTTCCCCTCTGCAGGGCTGTTTCAACCCCAAGACCTCCTGAGTCCCAACAACTCTGGCCTCCACATGCAGAAATATTTATTAACTTTCCAAGCTAGAGATCTCTCCCTCTTGCCCCCATCACCTCCTCCCTCCCTCCCCACACTAAGGGCAACAACCTGCAGAACAGCACAGTGCTAAAGTCCACCCAAGGCTCCTCCTCCTGCCAACACCTGAAAGAACCTCCTGAATTATCAAAACTTAATTGGCTTAAAGACACTGGAGTATTAAACTATTCCAAATGAGAAGAGACAAGCTGTGCTGGGCAGTGCTGGTATCAGTGGATCCTTCTTGGTGATTCACGTGCAAAAGCTCCCACCACACAGCCTATCTCTTCTCACCTAATTGCTACATGTATCTTGGATTTACCTGTGCGAGGCATAATTAGTAAAGATAAAATTCTTTATATTTTTAAACCTCTTTAATAGAATAAAAGAAATCTCAGCTCCCTCACCTTGACTCTAAAGTAGTAACAGTGGCTGGTGAAAAATGAAAAGCCTTGAAGGATTTGGAATAAGGAACTTGGAGAGACAATCGCTAATCTTTTATCTTCCAGACTTCAAGCAGAATCAAGTTCTTCAAAGAAAACCCAATAAAGCCAAGACATTTTCATCATAACAAAATAAATAATTCAGTCATACTTTAGAGGACTCCAACATTAGGATTGGCTATTTGATATATTTGTGGCTTAGGTGCCTCTAAACTGATTAAAGATAACCTGATAGAAGCTTGCAATGTCAGAACTGCCTTCACCCCTGACAGATACGAATGGATAGTGTAAATAACTATAAATAACCAAAATGGCTGCATTTATGCCTAATGGAGGATTTACAGCCTTCAGAGCTGCCTGGTAGCACTAAGAGTTACAGGTCTGCCTTTATCCTACCACAGCACACAAGGGGAGATGAATCCCCACAGCACCAGCTCTGCCAGAACCACTGAGGGCCCCATCCAGAGAAGACAAGGAACAGGATCCTCCCATGAATAAGAAAATAAACGTGTACAGGTAGGTTTGTTGGGGTTGATTTATTATGGTTTTCCAAGAAACCACTGTGAAACACACATCCCAAAAGCCCCTCAAATCTCTGCAGCCCCTGCAAGTCTGCTCCGATGCAGCTTTTGCTATTTTCCAGCTGCCACCTGCAGAAGGGAAGATGCCATTGCCTTTGAGAGGAGCAGACCAGGTTTTCATTTATCCTTGCAGGCTTTCACCAAAGGGGCCTCAGCTGCACCATCCCAGTCAATTCTCCAGTTTGGGTTACTCCACTCCTAACCCTCCCACCATCCACCACATTCCCAAAGCTGCAGCAGCAGTGCAGCCCCACAGGAGCTGTTTGGGACGTGGGTGGAAGCAAGTTCTGCACCCACACAAGCACTGGGGCAGATTCAGGGTCAGAAACAGCCACACTTTGATCTCCTGATTTACTCCAGAGCCAGGAGCTCACAGGGCAGAGCCACTGACTCTCTCCAGCAGCTCCGAGCTTGCAGCACATGGAAAAATCCCTCCAGGATGGGACTGACATCAACAGAAGGGGCTGCAGGAAGGCAGCACGAGATCCTGCTGTTCACTTATTTGAGCAATCACTTAAAATACTGAAAGCAGCTCTCCCCAGGAGCTCCCTGTGCAGCAGCAGCCCCTCACAGTCAGCTCTCCTGCTCCTGCTCTTCTCACTTGATGGAGGGGGGAGATTACAGAAAGCCTGACATAAAGAATGGGTGCAGATGCTCCCCTTCTCTCAGAGGTCCTTCTGTGCTTAATTTTTGCCATCTTTCCGCTTTTTAAAGTACCTTTTCCCTGGCACACAGAACTGGGAGGAACATACCACAAAAGCTGCAAGTGAGCAGTCACTAGAGCTTTAATTTTCTGTTATCCACAGAGCAATGTGGCCAAAATGCAGGGCAAGAAATTAAGTGACCCTTCAAAAGCAAATTCCCAAGCTTGGGGAGTAGGAGAAATCAGGCTGATAAACATGAACACAAGCCAACCCCAGGGAACAGATTTCTTTGGTGAGGAGGAAAGATAAAGAAGAACCACACTGGTATTTTCCTGCTCAAGTTTGCCTTTCACAAAGTTGAGCTATTCAGATTTAATATTTAGAAAATCAGCAGAATTCTTTGAAGGATTTGTTGTCGTTGTTTCAATAGGAGAAGACTAGATGGTGGCAGGGCCAGAAATTCCCCCACTGAAAAAAGCAAATATCTCATATCAGAAGAAAAAGAGGAGAGACAGCAAACCATAGGCACGGTTCTCACAGCAGGTGAGTTGCACTAACGACTGGTTAGTTTGGATAAGAACATTTAGCAATAATAAATGTCACATGACAAAAGACACCTGAGCAGTTCTGAGGTGATGGAGATCATTTCAGCTTCAGAGCTGTGAACCCCAACCAGGAGGTGCCCACTTGGGCAGGTACCAGCACAGATACACCAAGGGAAAGTGAAAAACTGCCACAAAAAAAAAAATATCCTGGAGTAAGATTTAACTGCAGTTGAGGCCGCCACAATCCATTTTAACACTGTCAAACGCAGCAAGTTTCCAAAAGATTAAATCACTACTTAAATCATCTTCATAATTTTAAAAACTGCCTGCAAGATAAGACCAGGAGCTAATTGTACCATTTAAATTTAGTGAAGGGAGGATTTTTTTGGTTGGGATTTTTCCTTCTTAACTGCAATAAAGAAAAAGCCCAAGGGTCTAAAACTAATAATCTAATAAACTTTGCTAAGTGCACATTGTAACAGATAGGCCTGGATGAGATTTCCTGTAAATGCCAGACAATTTCCCTTGATCTTTATCAGCAGAGATGCTGCTCTAGCTTCAGCAGGAAGAAATTAAATTTGGTGCAAAATAATAACATCTGGGTGAGATTCTGCTTGTCAGACTAGCAGTCCCTTTAGATGCCAGGGTAAAAATATTAAAATTAACTCTGAAGGATTTCACGTTGTGTTTTTAATATGAGTGGTTGAGCTGTGTTTCCATACCAACACATTTCCCCTCTCTGGAGAGTGGTGCAATTATCCATCCTCTGCACTGGGCCCCCAGACTGGGGGTCTGACCCAAAGCAAGACACACTGGGAGCTCTCCTCCCTGCCAGAGCACATCTCAGGGCTGGCACTGCTTCCAGCTATCCCATTCCTGCAGTCCCAGCTCCCAAAGCCACAGGGAATCTGTCCCAGGACCTGCAGGAGATGCTCAGGGGACGCTGGGGCTCCTCTGCCCTCCTCTCCAGCATCCCCCAATAGCTGAGTGCCCTGCACAGCCCCAGGCACAGCCCTGCCAGGGACACCCTGCACAACTTCTGCAGCTGGAACAGCCTCTGGCACTGCAGCCATCAAAATACTCCTAAGCAGCAGTCAAATGATCAACCTATTTTTAAAAGTGTTCTTCTGCAAATTTAAAGACTAATTTTAAAGGTAACAAAAGTAAATGGTGTTCAAAGTCTAATGAATCGTCCCTCCAAATCCAAAACACTTTATACAAGATAATTAAAGTGAGCTCCTCAATGATTCCTGCTAGGAATTCCTCCTCTGCAATGGGATTGCAAATGATTAGTCACGAGCTTTTTTTATGAGCAAGAAGTGGTCAGAAACTGTTCAATTAAATACTTTTCTTCCCCACCACCAAGAATGGCAATTCCATATACCAGGGCTTCTCAGAATATCTTCAGCTTCAAAATCCCTGCAAGGGTCTTTGGGCCAGGATGGAAATAACAGTTTTAAAAAGTTAGGGGGGATAATAAAATCAAATCAAGGGATTCAGCTCTCTCCAGAAGTGGCAGAAAGTTCAGAGCCAGAGCACCCAACTGCTGTGCACAACCTGCAGTTCCACAGGGTCTCATTCCCACACACAATAAAAAGCTAATGTTGCAGTTTCTGACAAATGAGAGGGAGGGAGGCAGACACTTTGTATTCCACCCAGGTTATTCACCATTTCTGAAGTTGGCCCACATTTCCAATGCCTAGGAAACCGATCTCTCATTAGTTTTTTTCCATTCTGGTTATTAGAATTGGAACTTAATGGTAACTGCATTAAGAATTACTGGGGAGAAAAAATGTGCTGTTATCTCCTCAGCAATTCATTTGATCTTACATTGAGAAAAACAACATATTAGACTTCATCCATCAGTTGTGGCCCAGAACAGAGCTCTGCCCTGATCTCACAGGCTTCAGCAGGTCTTGGGTCTTGCTATTAGTGAGGCATAAACAAAAATAAATCAATTATTCTGCAAAAATATCATCACGAAGGAAGAAACGCATGATTGCCCATGACTTCTTTTTTAAATACAGGCAAAAACACCATTAATACAGAATGATGGAACCTCAATAGGACAGCACTCAACAAATAAGCAATCATTTCACTGCACATTAACCATGGATGGAATAAGTTTTCCTTGTGTAAAGGCCCTAAAGAAATTATTGCAGATTGAAGTGGCACAAACTAGCCTGTATCCACACTAAAAACATTCAAATATCCATTTTGCAAATAAAAAACAAGAAAACAAACTAAACCATCATTTTGTCATTATAAAGAGAGCTGCCCCAGACAGCAGAGCACTGGATCACCAGGCACTCAAATACCCCATGGGGCACCAGGGACCACATTTGGGAACCAGCAGCCTCTGCCACCTTTCCCACAGAATGACCAACTTTGTTGTGCAGTGGATAACAATAATAATACACACAGCTGAGGCAGATCTTACCAAACATTACACTGAGATGACAGCCAGATCACCTCGCTGCAACCTGTATTTTGGGACTGGCAGAGTCAGGCCATACAATACTTGAAAAGATATTTTAATTCTTGGAGAAGTGGTTTATTTTTGGGTTGTTGTTTTGTTTTTGTTTTTGTTTTAATTTGCACCTCAGAAGTTTAGCCTTTAAATTTCTATTCATTCTTACAGCTACAGGAATATTGAGGAGAAGCCCTGCAGAGCAACCATCCAGCAAACCAGGTGCATTACCAGTCATAGGCAAGCATATAGAATATCTACAAACAAATGAAAACAAGTGAACAGAAAGCTTCCAGCCACTTGCACTTCCAACTCCCCGTGCTGAGGAAGAGGAGCAGAAATGCTGCCTCCTCCTGCACGTGGCTGGAGCAGCCCCAGCACTGACCTTGGAAGACAGCAGCGTTCTGGATGACCAGGAATTTCAGCTCCATGCTGGCAGCCTGCAGCAGCTGCTCCATGTTCAGGCGGGCAGCTGCCTGGTACTTCTCCTCCATCTTCCTGGAGCAGCACGTGGAGCCCTTTGGGATACATACCTGCAGGTCAGTCCCTGCAGAGGCACAAGAAAGAGCAGAAAATTCACATTTTAGGGGGTGGAACCACTGAGAGTGTGGAGGAAACCAACTCCAAGCATCAGTGTGGCTGCAATTACTGCTTGGGCAAACTGATGACTTTCTGGAATTTGTCCTGAGCAAGCAGCTTGGCCAAAGGAAGGGATGGATGAGGCAGAGCCCAGAGTGCTGAGCAGTGGCCCTGAGAGCTGTCCTGCCTGCAGCACAGTGCTTGCTTCAGCTCCCACACCCTTCTCTGCTGCCTCCTGTGTGCCCACAGCACTCCAGTGAGCAGTCATTGGGCAGGAAAGATGGACTGGGAGGTGGAAAACGGAGACAGGATTTGAGGCTGAATAGAGCAATGTATGCAGTGCATCAAGGAGGACATGGTTGTAATAAAGACTTAAAAGTAATTTGCCTGCAATTTCTACCCTTTGGTATCCCCAGCAACACCAGTAACAGCAGAGGACACAACTATAATGATTTACTTGGCTTTTTAGTGCTGACTTTTAAATGTCTCCATCCCATCCTTCCTCCACTGCAACAGGCAAAGATCAAGGCCCATCACCTCACTTGTGGATGTCCCACTGCAGAGGGACAGATCCTGAGGGATGCTCTGAGCACTGCACAGGCAAGAGCCCCCTCAGCAGCACCTTGACTCCTTCACCAGGCTGGGACAAAAGCCAGGAGATAAAGGCCAGAGGGACACTGCTTGCTCTGGCATCTGGAAACTGCTCAGTAATGCTAAACTTATTTTTTTTTATATTCCTAAACCTTTTATTCTTGGAGAAAGTAGACAACTTTAAGAAAAGTGTTGTTAGCTAAAAATAAATAAAATCTGGGGAAGAAAACAGAAATCTTTTGAGGCTCAGACAAGAGAAAATTAAGCAGAAGAGCTGGAAGTAGGAGCAAAAAACGATCTCACCTTCAATCAGCTTTTAAGAGCAAACTGAGGCCCCAAACACACAAGCAGAGCAACCAGCTCATATCAAAGCAAATAGCTCTCCTCATTCAAAACACATCTAATCTGATACTGCTCTTAGAAACTCAAACAGCAAAAAACAGCTCCATTAAAAACAGCTATCAGGGTCAAAGAACAGCCAGCACCCCACATTTCAGTGTCTGCCACCCAAACTGCATCGTGCCCAAAGCAAAAGCAGCTCCCTGCTAAGCTCAGCTCTGCCAAGAACTGGGATTAGGAAGCAGCCCCCAGGCCAGTGACCAACAGCCCTGACAGAGTGAAAGCTCCTCGCACCTCTCAGCCCTCACTCTGCCTTCCTGCTTCTTATAGAGGGTTTTTTCTCAATAAAAGCTACTTTGGTAATTCACATCTTTGCTCCGGAAGGATTATGCGTCCTTTCAGGTTCCTGTCTCCTCTCCTTCACAAAAGTCTTTTACCACATCCACTCTCTCCCTAATTACTAGAAAGTGTCAAAAGTCACTCTTGCAAGTGAAGTCTAGAAGAACAGGATTAATATTAATGTCAGTTCAATCGTGTGCCTCCTGAAGAAGAGTCATGCACGGTGCCAAGGGAAAACCAGCTGTCAGGGCTCAGGAGCAGCGACAGCAGAAATCCTCCTCCCTCCAGCCCCATCCCCTCCCCTGGCACAGCATGGGAAAAGGAACATGAAACACTTCATCTGCAACATGCACTGCACGTGGGGAAAGGAGATTTAACCAGTCAGGCCCTGCTGTTGCTGCAAAAAAACCTCATGCAAAGGGGGAGAGAGGGGCCCACACCCCCATCCATCGCTCCCTGCTGCCTCAGTTTCCCCTTCTGCAAAGCAGGATGCCCAACACAAGTCCCTTCCCTTGAGCTCTCTGACACAGAGCCAGCAGCACCAATCTCTAAAGCTCGAGCCTCAGCTGTTTGTGAGCTCACCCACTCCAGAGGAGCACAGCGACAGGTATTTCATGCATTGAAAAAAATAAAAGGGACCATAAAACCGCCTAACAGCAAGATACTGCGTTAATGAGAGAAGCAGTTATATAACAGCAAGTTAAAGAGGTTTTTTTAAAGTCAAACCCAACTCAATTTACACCACAAAAAGGCTTAGCATGGTCTCTTTAACACTACAATATGCCCATAAATTTCTTTTTAATACAAAGCTTATTTCCTCCTACATTTATTATATTAGGACACATTTCAAATTATAAAATAAAAATCCTTCCATGATTAATGGAAATACCAATATAGAAAATCTGAGAGTTGGCAATTAAGAGGTCTCTGCAAGTGAAAGCCAAGGATAGGAAGCAGCAAGGTCATCTACTCACATCCCATCCTTCTTCTTAGCAATTAAGCCAACTTCTCCCCTTAAATGGATTTTTATTTTCGTGCAGTAAAAAGACAGACACATGCTGTATCAGAGCAATCACAGAGGAGGAGGAAAAAGCCTGGGAATTAACTCAGCTTAAAATATTTTACAGAGACAGCCAACTAACACCAAAAACCACGGTAAGGAATGTCACAGTAAATGCAACAGGACAACACAGGCAGGGCAGGCTCTTGGAAGGTACCAGGGACAAGGTCCCTCTTGGCACAGAGCTGCTACAGAGGAACGGGGAGTGGGGGCCTGACTCCCATCTGCCAGCTCGTTTCTGTGCATGGCTTTCCCAGATGGCCAGCTGGCTCCAACACTCCCATCCCCGCGTCCCCCAGGAGCAGCAGGGATGGAAGGTTTCCATGCCAGTCCCCCAGGAGCCACTAAGCCACCCCGCTGACCCCAGCCCCAGCAGACACAGATGAAACAGAGACAAAGCTTTTTGACCTGCAACTGTATTTGTTCATGGCATTGCTTGAAGGAGCCTCTTCTTGCACTCAAGCTGCAGCAGCCCAGGAGCCCCAGGGCTGTGCAAACCCCACGCTCCGGGAGTGTGAAGGATGCAGAGACACGAACGCCTGGGAACACTCAGCAAGCCCACGGGCCAGACACGAGCAAGAAATGGGTGCCACACGTTTCTGACTCCAAAAAAATGCATGGAAAAAGGTCCTGTGAGTCATGAAATGGTACCTCTGCCTCGCAGCCCACCCCCTCTCAGCATGTTATCTAACACAAACACCTCCAGCGATACTCGGCTTGCGAGATAGCAAAGCCCATTCCGCTGCCTAATGGCCCTTACTGTTAGGACGGTTTTTATCTCCCAACCTACACAACCCCTTTTTCTTAAAGTTTCAAGTCATTACACCTTGTAATGCCAGTCTCAGCCCTTGCAAACAACCTTCTCCTTTTGCTATAAATCACTACAAACTCATTTTCAGAAAGGAAGTGTCCCTCGAATTACTGCAACCTTTTTATTAAATTGCATTTGGGTGCTCACACACCAATCTTTGCAAGATTAGTGAGACGATGAGATGCCAAGCTCAGCAGCCTGACCCTCTGACACCCAACTGCCGTGGATGAGAAGGCAGTGGCTGCAGCCCCTTCCATGGGTGCAGGAACGCCAGGCACCATCAGAGCTGTGCCATTTATGCCATCTTGGGGAGCAGCAGTGTAAATGCTCCAGCAATTTTGCATACGCTCCCAGCTGACAGAAATAAACTCCAAAGCTGCAGTAATTTCAGGAGCACCCTGCCTCTTCCTCCTCCTGACAGGGAATTTTTCCTGACGGCCGGGTAGCCGTGAATTCAAACCATTACATTTGACTTTGATGTACAATTATTCCCACAGATAGGTGGTTAGTACAGCAGAAGTGAAAATAATTTCAGTGGATTAAATGTCAAAAATAAAAACCCTCAAGATCATCTGTGGGAGTTGTGGGCTCCTTCAGAAGGCTGAGGGATTTTCCTTTGATTTTAAGCATCCCAGGATAGCTCCAACCCTGTCATCAGATACAGGCAGACAAGCTGTGCACACTGGGACATACAAGCATTCCCACCCAGATCCAATGGCAGCTTAAATCAGATTAACATTCCCCCCAAATTCACCCCAGGCATTGCCAAAATAAGAACCTGTCCCTGCTTAAAGGCTGCATTCCTGCAGCCTCCTCCCCATGTGAGGGGGCTCTGCTACCCCATGCAGTGGCACCTTCGCCTTCTGCAGTCTGGAAATGTCAGAGGAGCTCCTCCCACCCTCTTAACTCACCAATTTGGTAATGCTACCCACAAGAAAGATGCTGTTTTCAGTCAATTTTCCTCCTCCAATTGTTTTACAATCAGCATCATGCTTTAAATAGATAAAAGCAGTGACTCAACATTTAAATATAGTGGATTTTCCCTCAACTTTTTCAATACTTCTCATTAAAAACCTTTTAAATTATGTGATTAGGGCGTTGTGCATCTGTCGGTGCCTTTTAATGCTCAGTATTTGGGGGGAGGAAAAGGAAATGCAACTGTTTAGAACCCAGAACACAGATTTAATGCTGATCTTTATAAACCTAATTAAAGAGATATAAATTATAAACCAACCTCATTCAATAGGTGATTTAAGTTGGAAACAGTATGGGTACTACATGGGATATTTATTACTGCTTAATTATCCTTTATTTTCTATTCCATCTTGTGTTTCACAAGGCCATCTGACTTTGGAATCCTCCCCTGGTCTTACAATGTTGGCCAGATGATTCTCATGCAAATCTAACACTCTATGAAAAC
This sequence comes from Petroica traversi, assembly GCA_025920805.1. NCBI lineage: Eukaryota > Metazoa > Chordata > Aves > Passeriformes > Petroicidae > Petroica > Petroica traversi. The sequence continues at coordinate 6,735,554 of JAHLSL010000024.1, read as the reverse complement.
ACATCTTCTAAAAGAAGGCATTACAGTGAAAAATAGGTTTTTCAGAGACAAACTTTCCTCCTACAAAAAGTACAAATGTATCAACATCTTCACAAACTGAGTTAACTTTGGGCACCCACTCCCATACAGATTTGTTACAGCCACAAGCACACATCCCACAGCCATTCCAAAGACTGGGAAGAACACTGTTCAGGATGTTGTTAAAGTTAACCCCTGGGAAAAAAAATAAAATTAATGATCTCACTATAAAACCACTGCCTGGGGAGGTTACTAAATTTTAGGGTTCTGCTCCTGCTCTCTTAACTATCAAGAGAGTAACTTGCAGGCCTGAAATAATTAAGAACAGAAAACTCAATTATCTAGTAAACTAAGCTCTTAAACCACCATGCTAAGCTAAATGGAAAGGCTGCACAGGGAGGAGCATCATTAGTCCCACTCAGGAAAAACAGAATAAAAGAGCAGGAGTACAAAGGGAACCAGATCATGAGCAAAAGCACATCAAGACCAGCAGGAAGAGGTGGGATTTTTAATTTTTAAACTGTACATTGGCACACACCAACGGCCAAAAAACAAGAGAGGAGAAAGCTTGACATGCTCAGCCAGCCACTTGTAAAGCTTCACACCTCAACTCCAAAAGGTTAATCTCATGTTTTCTTAGGGTGAATCCATATTTCTTTCCATTTTTAAAAATGAACAAAAAGCTGGAAATAACACTTTGCTGTGGGAGAAGGAAAACAGACCCACCAGCAGATATTTCTGTCAAGATAAATATTCCTCGTTTTTCCATTGTCCCAGAGTAGAGACACCCATTCCCTCACCCCATCCTGCCAAGGACCCAGCTCGCCCTTCCCCTCTACCCAAAGGCACCAGCCCAATTAGCTGGAGCATCACCACCAACACAGAGAAACCCAAATGGCAAAGAGGAGAGAAAAGCAGACGAGGAGAAATGGAAATTCAAGCTGCTGTTTATAGATAGGAGAAATTATGCAGAGAAAAGACAAATTAAGAAAACCAAGACAGGCAACATAGGAAAAGGAGAATTTAGCGTTTACTGAAGATGGAGCCACCCCAGCACAGAAGCACAGGCTGGCTCAGGAGACACATTCAGTCTCATCTTCCTCAAACCTAGGAAAAGCACTCTCCCATCACTCTGCCTTCACTCCTCTCCAGCACAAGAGCTCTGATCCAGCTCCAGTGGAGATGTTGCCATGAATTACATCCTCCCACTCCTCAGGACAGTCAGCCACGGCTGACAGTAGTTAGGCCATGCTCTCCCCACCTCTAAGCAGGGCAAAGCAGGCTCTAGAGTGACAAAAACCTGGTCCCAGACTGCAGGACCAGAGGAGACCAAGCTTCTCACTGCTTGCTGCACACCTGCAGCTAGAACTATTTCCAGAACATCAATACTGCTCACGAAAGCAGCATGACACTTCCCTCACATTTATCAGAATTGACCTTTTTTTGGTTTGATTTTTAATTAGAAGTGTGGTCTCTGTCTATTTCAGACTCTCCTATGGATAGGGCTGTGCCAATGTCCCTCCAAGCCCACGCACCACTGGTGCAGTAAAACTGAGCTATGGGACATTTCTCCTGGGTGTGTTGCAACCCAGCAGTGTTTCCACTACTTACTCTTTCAGCCACGACTGCTCATAATGCAAAATGGGCCTTCCAGAAACACTTGTTTTGGTTTGTGTAAAAAAAAAAATAAATCACATTTTAAATAAGTTATCTTCAGTTTCTCCAGGGTGGTGAGATCCATAGGGAAGGTTCTCAGAATTGATTCCATGGTGATTTGTGGCTGGGAACTCCAAAACTTTTTTTAATTGACAGATGTAGGAAAGGAAGAAAAGCAATAAACAGATGCCTGGAAAATAGTCCTTGAGTGATGTTCCCCTATTACAGAGATTTATGCAGCTGCTACTAAGAGAAGCAAGTGCTCTGAAGTGTAATTACCACACAGAGTCATGCAAGATGGGCCAGATCCAAGGTATAAGCAAGCAGTCATTGCTTTAATTATGATCAAGTTTATGTACTTAGGCAAATGTAAAATCCACTTTCGATTTGATATGTGGGAACTTTATCATCGTAACAAGCTGGAAGCATTCACTTGAAACAGCAGCCCTGTTACGAGGTATTGATCCAGCTGCCCACAGGCTCTGCAGAGAGGCACAGGGCTCCTTGCTCCTCCTGACTATCAGGGGTGCAGCTGGGGCTCACAGGGAGCAGGGACACAACTGAGGAACCCCAACAACCTGAACCCTGCTGGGAAGGGAAGGTACCAGGGCAAAACACCCACTGCAGTCACAGCCAGGCCAGGCTACAGGATGCTGCTGGTTTCTGGGGAAGGACAGCTCACACTGCAGCGTGGCAGCCCCAGCAGCCCCTCAGTACAATGGGAGTCCTCCTCAGGGACCTGCCCACCCCTCCATCGCCTCCCTGGAGTGCTTAAAAACATACTCAGTAAAGTTACTTAGGAATCAAAGCAAGAATTTCACTGACTTTCAAAGAAACATCTTCCCTTCCTGCTGACAAACAGAATTTGTCAATTCAGTGGTGATAAGAGCAGCTCTTTCCCTTTCCTACAACTCTTCATGCAAACATTTCACTGGAAAGCATTTCCAGTGCCACTTCCTTACTGACCAGGAGACCAAGGCCCTGTGGGACAGAGAGAGAAGAGATGCTGTTCCTGCAGCCAGTCTGAAAGGATCATAAAGTGCCAACATTTATATGAGATTAGAACATAAGGACAGGTAAGGATAGGAAAGGTACACTCACTCCCACAAGGACTTACATCTCAGCTCCCCTCGTATCTCTCACAGTTCTTGGTAAGCTGAGGCATTGGTACAGTCCTACAGATCGAAAGACTTGGGATTTGCACCACAACACCCTGCAGTCCCAGCTCCGGGCACCCCCTTCCTCTCCTGTGCTGCAGCAGATCACTGCTGAAGGAACCCTTGTGTTTCTGGCCTGTGCGACACCGAATGCAAGAAACGTAACTCAACACAACATTGTTAAAAGCAGCCACCGCTGGCGATGATCTCATTGCACCTCCCTTGCCTGTCACGTTTGCCTGTTATCTCTTCCTTTTCATACTTTGATCATAAGCTTTCCAGGGCAGGCGTTCTCTCTGTTTCTGAGCCCGACACAACAGCAGCGAGCTCCCAGGCAGCTCCGTACGCAGCCATCAAAACTGCTCCGTTTGTGTACACACACTCCCAGCTCACAGCCACCCACCTGGCACAGCCGACATTCCCCAGCCCCCAAAAAGCTGCAAAAGAACCTTTAAAAGGCGAGCAATTCAAGTGTTTCACCCACATTTTAAAATAGAAATGAGGCATATATGCAGAAGGCAGCCTAGCAGGGCATAGGTGAGGAGGTTCGGTGCGGTACCACCCCAGCAGCCACCTGCAACGGGAACTGCAGAACGGAGTAACACCTCTCCCAAATCCATCACAGACTCCCACTGCGCCCTCGCACCCCGCACGGCACCCGCACAGCCCGGGGAACGCCGCGCTGCCTCCTCCCAGCCCCAT
>JAHLSL010000024.1:6707599-6731621 GCA_025920805.1 Petroica traversi | reverse complement strand
AAAAAAAAAAAAAAAAAAAAAAAAAAAAAAAAAAAAAAAAAAATGCCCGGGCGGAGCGGACCCTGCGCAGCCCCAGCGCGCACCCGGCGCGGGATGCGGGTCCCTCGTGTTGCGTGAGTTCACAGCGCTGCACCGCGAGTGAATGGAGCGCCCCTGAAACGCTCGCCAGCCCCGGCTGCAAGGGAGAGGGAGGTTCCACACACTGCAGCAGACCCTTCCCTTAAGGCTGAGGGATGGAGTGGGACTCACCTGGAAACTCTGCCATGAGGGCAGGGCCATGAGCATCGCTGAGCCGCCCTGGGGCAGCACTGAAGCCTGGATAGCCCAGTCTCCAGAATGCCCAGGAGTGCCATGGGCCTGGGGTGCTGTTGGGTGCACACGGGAGAAAACACCAGAGCAGCTACACTGGAAAAAGGCAGCTTTACATAAGCAGGTTGTATTCCTCCAGCAAGATCATTTTTGCACCAGTTTCCAGATGGAATTTTTGGGAATGCCTCACTCACTGAGCTGAATGTCCCTGGGGTCTCACAGGCCTGGTCAGATCCTGTGTCCCCCGGCTGAAAGGACGTTCCAGCTCCATCTCACCAGCAAAAGACCCTAAATACCAGCATTGCACCCTCAGCTGGAAGTGGCCCACGCTGCTCATCACTCAGCAAGCAGCTGTACAAAGTGGGAAGCAAGAAGGTGGGGTGAGGAAAGGCTCTATTTAAAACAGCAAGGGTCGTGTATGAAAAACTGCCAAAACCGTGTTTGCCCAGGCAGTCTCCTCGCTGCTCGCCCCCAGCCTGCACCATGCACAGGAAAACAATGACAGAGCAGGAGAACAGGAAAAAAAAAATCTATTTAAAATTTCCAGCGCAAATGCAGGATCAAATTATTGCTAATGGCTCGCTACCAGCTCTTTTTCACTCTGAAATTTTGAGCATGGATGAAAAATGGAAGTCCAAACTGTGTATTTGTTCTAGGAAAATGCCTGCCAGGGAGAGATTGTTAAAATATATTATGGATATGCGTCTAATAAGCTGGAATGTGCAACACGTCTCGTTGGTTAATGGATTGTTGGAGCCTGTTGCTGTCCGCAGACTGCACTATTTATTATCCCTTTATTGTTTCTAGTAAGCATGACTGACAAAATTCCCATTAACCCGGCAGCAAAAAGTCCTGCTTTGCAGGAATTCAGAGAAATCCAGAAATTTCATTTTGTTCAGAGGTGCAGGTGCTCCACAATGCAAACTGTGCCTGATTTCAGCAGAGCAAAGAGCAGGCATGTGCTCAGTGATATGGATGAGGAGCCATCCTTTACCCATTTTCATTTTTCCTTGCATGGAACACCAGCACACTGATGTGAGCCACATCACACCAGATAGCCACCACACCTCTTCTGCATTGATTTGGTGATGGATTTGTTATGTTTATGCAACAGGTTTGGGTACAGCATTGTGTTAGGGCAGGAATCAATTGGACTGAATTGCAGAACACAAAGGAGCACAAAGTGTTTGGAGCACTCCTTTATATACACTATTGCAATCTATATTATGTTTATGGCCTGAATTACAGTTGTCTAAAAGGCATTCAAGCATCTCCTGTGTTCATCTTCAGACCTGCTGTGTGTATTTCATTTAAGTCCAGGAGGCTTGTGCTGCTCCAGGTAAGTACACAGATATTGTCAAGCATGCCATTAGAGCAAAGAATTACACCCAGCACCAAATAGGTGCCATTTAGGTATCTCTGCTCAGATGAGGGAGTGCTTTAGGATTTCAAACAAATTAGAAAACAACATTACTGCTCTTTACTGGATCTGGCTTCACAGTGGGATCTGACATTAACTTGACAATGACTCCCTGTGAAAATAAAGTATATTTATCAACAAGGAGGTGTGTCAAAAGCAAGTTAAAGATTGTGGAAACATGCAACAAAACCAAGTGGCAGCCCTTTCATTCAGTCACTTTTCTGGGTTGTACCCAAAGTCTGCTGGCAGGAAGAAAAAGAACTCACATTTTAACTGGAAACTTTCCTTAATGGAGTGATTTTTCACTCATTTCCCCCAGTTTTCACTCCAGCATTACTGATTTTTCTTGGGGTAATAAAGTCTGGGATGCACCTAAATGGAAATAAGGAGTGAATCCCATCCCATCCATGTACCATCAACACTGTCACGTCCTTTAGTACCTCCAGCCCCAATCCCAAAGGACGCTCTGCTCCCACAGTGACTGCAGAAGCATTCCCAAGGTGACAATTGCAGACTCTCTGACTTCCATCAGGACTGCAACATCAGCCCCACAAAAATCTGAAGCTCTTTTCCCAAGCACGGGCACATCCATATGGCTTGTCCTTTTAATGTGAGGGTAGCAAATGCAGGTTTGTCCTGGAGGAGAAAGCAGAAGGCTTGCTCCAAGATCAGAGGCAAAGTCACTGGGTTAGTTGTCTGCCAGCAGATGTAGTAAGAGCCAAGTCATTGTCTCATATCCAGGATGATAATTTCCCTTGTTACAACTGCTCACACCGTAAAAAATTCACTTAATCATCTACCTGCCTCAAGCCTGTGAGTAATGAGAGGCAGGATCGTGTGTAGCTGATTTTATCAAATGCTCTTATGAAGTTCTCCACTGGGAAAACCCTGAATCAATTAAAACACCAAGGAGAGATGTAGGAGAGGGATTCATACTCCCCAGTAGATGCTCACCAGGTTATAAACACATTTCACTTAGTCTGAGGATGGGATGGATGAGCTCCCTGGGGACAAGGTCAGCTGAGCCCTGCCTGTAACAGAGGAAATCACTATGGGGCAACGGAGAAAAGAAAATCCTGGGGCATCTGGTGACACATCTGCATGTTTTTGGCACATACCTGGCAGTTTACATGGGTGTGTTTGGCCTGGATTTGTCATCCCTGCTGTGCTCCTGTTGTGCTGTCCATGGCACAGCTGCATCGCTTGAGATCTCGTAGGTCCTGCTGGAAGCAGGAGCTGCAGGCAATGACGTCTTCTCCCTGTCAAAATGACCCTTCCCATCTTTTTCTGCACCCTGCAGAAGTTGCACTTTCAGGTTTTCATAACCATTTGTGGAGGAGGAGAAGGGAGAAGCTCTCCACTATATAACAGTACTCGCACATAGCCTGATGGAAAAAAGAAAAGTGCATTTGCCATGGGGCACTGGGAGAAATGATGGATTGCCAGGTAGCAGACATCCCTCCCCGCTTTGGCAGGATATTGTATTCTGTGTGCCATACAGGAATGCTGATAGATCCATAAAGCATTAGCCTTTTCCTCACCCTAAAAAGCAGTGGCTGATAAATCACTCGCTCTCTGGAGTTTGTTGGGAGCAGATCACACAGCAGAAGCAGTGAAGCCTTCAGAGAGATACATCACTTAAAGACACTGCAGATGCCAATAGGGCTGTACATCAGGAATGCACAGACAAATCACTTTCCCTGTCCAAAGTGAGATACTTCAGACCTAGAACTTTTTTCCAAGTACATACTGGTTCCAGTCACACATGAGAAATGTCTCCCAGGGCTTTGGAAAATCTCTGTGCTCCAGTCCTAGATATCTCCTTTTTTTTCACAAAGGGCTTGAAAAGTCTTCTCTCCCACAAAAGGACACAAAATAGCAGAATATTTCATGGGATAAAATCCCTGTCCAGATCCAAACTTTTCCAAATGATCTCTTATCTGTGGATGGGGCACAGGTTTTCAGGCTGTACAGCTAACCATGCAGTCACCTGAAGGACTTTGCATCTTTTGTAAAATTAAAAGCACACAGAAACAGCTGGTGTGGCTCAAAAGCTCCTCCACACACCCTCCATCTCTGGAGAAGCACAACATAAAAGGATGAGACACGCAGAGTGCTGGGGTTAGGGCCACACTGGTTGTGGGATGCAGCTGTGAGGGAGGAAGGATGCTCACAGCACCCTTCACCACTGCCCAAGCTGCAGCTCCCCTCTCTTCTCCAGCACCCAGAGAGTGGGACTGAACACTGGCAAAGCTCCTGAGCACAAGAGAATCACCTGAGACACAGCTCTGCAGAGGGAATCAAACAAGAGATGGGAGAAAACCATTCACCATGCACTGCTGCCTCTGCTGGGAGCACAGGGCAGACATTTCTCAAGCTGATATTTTCATTTATCATCTCCTGGTGATTAATCAACAGCAGAGACATTGCCAGGAGCCAGCCCAGAAGGGATCAGCCCAGAGCATCCACCTATGGAAATAAAGCACTGCCAACAATTGCCAGCCCAGGGCTGCCACAGCACAGGCACCCCACTCACACAGAGAGCTGGGATGTAAAATCCCAGAGCTGTGGAGCAGCTCTGCGCAGTGGGAGCAGCCTGGCAGCTTCAGGGCAGGCACGGGGGGCACTCTGCATGTAACTCCAGGGAGATGCAGCTCTCCCAGTGCCCTGCACAGGCTCAGCAGCACAGCACAATCTCTGGAGCAAAGGTGATGTGGTGCACAGTGCAAGGGCAGAGCCAGACTGGACCTTTGCAGTCCAGGCAGACCAGGCAGCCCCAGGTAAGAGCTGTGGGGCTGCACACATGTCAAAGTGTGGAGAGCACACAGCTCTGAGCTGGGATTTACAGCAGAACCAATGGAAGTTATATTGAATATATAAATTGTTCCCACTCCAAAGGAGGCCACGATATGTTCAGGTGAATTCCAGGACTGCTTTTTTCCTGTGCAATGGCTCTACAGTAAAACCTGATTTATGCCTTATTAAATTATTTTAATGTTTAATATTATATGCAAAAACTCTGTGAAGAGACATAATAGAGGACTGTTTCTGCTGGGCTCATGCAGAAGCTGTCTCCAGTCGCATGGTAATGAGGCACTTCCAAAGGTATCAGAAGTGTTAGACTGCTCCTCAAACACCATTTTGTGAGTAAAAGAGCGGATGGGTGACCCAGTGTCAGCTTTTATGCCCAATAATTCAAGAAATTGTAGGGACACAGAGTCATTGCTGGAGCCAGTGGAATTGGAGCAGCCCCAGCAAGCACCAAGTCTCAGCAAGGCAGGAAAAGCTGGAACAAAGGAATGTGAAGCAGCAGGAAGAGTCTCCATCCCAGGCAGATTGGCTCTGGGGCTGCCAGAGGGCCAGAGAGGTGCTCAGCCACTGTGCAGCAGGACAGGCACCACCTCTGCCAGTTAATATCTCCCCCCAGCACCTTCTTCCTCCCCTGCCCTCCCTCTCAGGCTTCTTCTCTCTCATTAAGGAAAGGTCACTGCACACAATGGCAAGGAGAAAAAAATTGCAAACCAAAGGAGTTTCTGTTTTCACAACCACTTTCTCCAAGTACCCACCAGGCCCCTGGGGTTTTGTGAGCCCCATCCTGCAGAAGGGAAGTGCCTGATGTTCCCCAGGTGCACGTTCTGCTCATGAAGGGGCACAGCCCTGTTCCACCCCTGAGCTCAGACACCTCCTGCTCCCAGAGGCTCTCTTGCCCTGTTGGGGCTTTTTCTGCTCCAGGTCTCCCATCTCAGATGCAATGTCTGTGCTGAGCACGGCTGTGTCCCAGAACCCTTCTCTGCCCGGGAGGTGAGGGCTGCACAAGGTGTGCAGAGTTGTCCCTTGCCATCAGCAGCTCCCTCATCATTTGTCCCTGCTCCAGCCCATCCCTTGGGACACCATGACCTTGCACTGACTAATTCTTGTCAGCTGCAGTCATGGCCTGACCCTTCCAGGAGCAGCTGCCCCAAGAAGCCATCCAAGTACCCCTGGATGGCCGGGTTCAGAACTCAGCACACCTTGGGCTTTTCAGAATCAGCAACCTCACTTGCATCTGTGAGATATTAATAGGTCTCAGAGGACTTGGCTATTAAGATTGCATCCTCCTTGCACAAGCCAAATATTAATTTAATAAAAGAACCCAGTAAGATTTAACACTGGTGCATTTGAAGGCATTTCCCAGAGAACAACTAATTATCCTGCTGGATGCTCAGGCAGGTTTCACTGCTCTGTGGAGGAGGACAGTTCATCGACAGAAGGGAAGTTTTGTTTTAAAAGGAGCCTCACTAAATGTTCACATTTGTCTCTTTTCCAATCAGTTAGAATAATGAAGCACCTTACACAGAGAGATTTATTTTGTTTTTAAATGCTAAATCATTCCTGCATACAATGCATAAATGTCAGACCTCTCAAACAGTTCTTTGGGGATTTGGTTTATATTATTACTATTAAACATGAAGCAGAAATTGAGAAGCAGGGAAGTGTGATGCAGAGGTGATTTCTTCTGACTTCCCCTGTCCTTTAAATAAGACTGCAAAACCCACCTGAACTATGTGTGTCTAAAGTAGAAATTCTCCCCAAACACAGAAATCACCGTGTGAGCATGTTACAGAAACAGAATGGGAAAGGAAGGGAGAACAAGTCACTGTGCTCCATCTACTGCTCCATGGTGTGACTAGTGTAGGACACTTCAAAGGTTTTCCAGAAACTCAGGGATTAGTGCAATTAGGTCAAAACTTCTCATTAATGAAGAAGGAACAAAGCTGTTGACAAATGACTCCAGAGAGCTTGGCCAGCAGTGGAAAAAGCAAACAGAAACAAGCCCAAGCTTGTTATTTTTAGTGCTTTGGGGCTGTTGAAATCAATCTCCAGGTACTGGAGGTGTGGGGGACGACAGGGCAGGATTTGCAGCTGACTCTGCCCAACACAGGACCCAGAACCATAAAACACAGGTGGGAAGAGCAGAGATTAAAGCCCTGACTGGGGAGGATCTCCAGAGGCACTTGAGTGCAAGTGGCATTTTAGGACATCATTTTAACCTCAGCCAAAGCACAAGCATTTAGAAATAAAAGTGACCACAATGTATTATTCAATGGTCTGTTTTAGAAGAGAGTGAATAATTTAAACAATACATGCTTAGAGCTGAGTGACTTTACCTCCCCTTGCCCTCTTTTCTCTTGCTGCACCTTCTCTGAGGCCAGCAGTAAATGCCCTGCTGATTTTGGCAGCGTGGAGCAAGCAGCATTCAGGTCTTACCCACGGCCTTTAGGGATTTTTCACCATTAGTGACCTGGGCAAGAGTAAGAAGGAAGATCTTAGGGAGAAAGAGGTCTGGCTCTAATAGAAATTGCTCTCACAAATGAGAATTGCTGTCAGTCAGCAGTATTTAGTACTCACAAAGTGAGTGTGGGTGGCTTTGGTTTAGCTTCCCCTGGAAAGCAAGACTCTGATTCAGCAAGAAAGTATATTCAGTTTAAGAGCAAAATACCTCATTTTTGTGTGATACAAAGCACTGAGCGAATACAAGCACACTCTGTCAGCCCAAGCACCTTGAGAATGCATAAGAGGGTCACTCTGTTCTGCAGTTTCTGCCAGACTGGGCATTGCCAAGGGAACACAGACCTATCCTCACTCACAGGACAGGAAACAGGACACAAAGAGCTCCCACTGCCAGCACAGCTCTAACACCCTGCACATGGCCCAGCAGCATCCCACCCTTTGCGACCCCATCCACAAAATAACTCCAAACTGCAAAGCAATCCCATTAAAAGCTGCCCTGCCTGCAAATCCCCAGCTGAATCCAGCCAGGAATCTTAGAAGATAAAAACTTGAGTGCAAAAGGAGTCACTGATAGTCTGGTGCCAGACTCTTAACCATCAGCAGGAGGGAAGGCCAAGCAGAGGTGCACTGGGAAGTGCTGGGATTTAGTGTGGAAGCTCCACTGAGAGACCTCTGGACCAGACAACCTTGGGAGCTCCTTCACTGCCTCATTCCCACACCTCTCCATGTGCAAGGGTTTTACTCTGCTTTACTGGGACAGCAAGGAGATAAATTCATAAGTACACTGAAGAGGATCAGCAGTGACAGCACCGAGGTCACCCTCACACCTTCCTCAGTGACAGAGATGTCCCTGTGTCCTCCTGGCATTAGCATTGATTAAATACCATGGAGAAACTGCATCCTTTAGCAACTGGTGAGAATCATGAAGATGGGCAGGTTCCTACCTTGGAAAAGCCTTTGACAAAGCAGTTCATTCCCACTGGCTGAGCTCAGGCTGTGGCTGCAACACCAGAAATCTCCAGGGTTCCAAGAGGATGAAGATGCCACCTTCATTTCCAAAAGGATTTCCACATTTATTAGATATTCCTGATAGAAATGTACGAGTAAGACAGATCCAATTAGTTCATCTAATGGTCTTGCATGATGAGATTGGCCTAACTATCTGAGCTCAGGATTTTACACAAATGAAAGAGCATTACCATAAAATAGAAAATTTAATTTAGCAATTTGAAAAGAAAATTTATAATCTTTTGAGAAAACTAATAGCTTTTTACTGTGTAATATAAGATCACCTATCTAGTGTGGAAAAAACATATAAAGCATTAAAGAAACAACCCGACTACTAAATGTAATAATAAGAAAATCTCCTCAAATTATTTCTTATTACACTTCTTTGTTCATTTTCAGACTCTCCAGAAACAGGCCTCTCTGAGCTTCTGACTGGTAATCTCAACAACCTCTCAGAGGGCTAAAAATGGCACACTCCCTGCAAGCTGCCACCCAAAAAACAATGGGACATTTTCTCCTTTGTCACCTAAAAGGTGGCCCTGAGGCCCAGATCATGGCTGGCCTGAGCTGCCCAAGCTGCAAAGGCACTGCTGGCTGAGACCAGGCAAAGAGGTTTGTCTCTTTCTGGAAATATTTGCAATCACCTGAGCCCTTTGTTTGAGGAGACATTAATCCATAATCAGTCGGATCAGAAGTACAGGGTGGTTTATCTGCCCTCCTGCTGCACCTGCCCCTTGCCCAGTTGTGTTGATCTGTAGGCATCCAGGTTCAATCTGAAAATGCTATGAGATGGAGATCCTCAGATTTGTCTTGTCTTCCTTCCTTCCTTCCTTCCTTCCTTCCCCTGCTGCAAAACACTGACTCCAGCCACACTTCTGCTGCCCCTCTGCCCACGGGGCTTCTCTCCAGAGGCACAGGATGCACAGAGCTGAGAGCCCTGGCAGGTAATGCCTTTGTCTTTTTGGCTGCCAAACCACAGGCTGTGCACACCAGCAGCAGCTCAAGCTATCAAGCATCTCAGGTTCCCCAAAATCCCCAGCTTTGCCATGGCTGGGGCCACCTGAAGCCACCCAGTGCAGCTCCTCTGTCACAATGCCAGGAGATGAGAGGGTCACGGGCTGTACAAAAGAAACCTCCATCCTGCTGTCTCCCCCAAATCCCTCACTGGCACTCTCCCCGAAGCAGGCAGCGGGGCAGGATGCTCAGAAACAACATTTCCCAGCTGAGCAAAGAGAAGTTTGCCTGTGATGAGATGGTTTGAGGCACTCGGCATCAGATGCAGAGCACGTGGCACCCGCACCGGCTCGGTGATGCACGGAGATATTTACCTGACCCCTCAAATGAAGGCAAAGTGTTTCAATAGCTGCCAAGAGCACAGAAAGTGCCTTCGGAGGCATAGCTGGAGATTTCTCACAAGCAGTGAGAAGCACAAAATTAAAAGCCGTGCCAGTGTTTCTGCGCTGGATTTTGGGTTATGAATTGTTACAGATTAATTATGTATCTGTCGTGTTTGGAGCATTCTCATCCACCTTCTGCTCATTCTTGAATGCTGTTTCTGTTTTCCAGGTTGCAACAACAGCAGAAATCCAAAAGCTGGTCCCACAATGTGCAAAATTACTGATTTCTTCAGAGGAAACCTCCCCCTCCAGCTGCCCTGCTTCTCTAGGTTATAATGTGTGGAAAGGGAATTAATTAACCCAGGCAGCTCTCTGGTACACACGTGAACTCACCACAGCCCATGTAAAACCTGCCTGGAAACGCTGGCTTAGCAGGCAGGCAGGCTTTAAATACAGCTGCAGATGGAATCCCTGAACATTCCAGTGGTAGTTCTGAACAGGAATAACTTGACATTTAATTCTGGGACAATAGTGAAATGTCAACATCTGTTGTGGAAACACAGTATAATGATTAAATTAACACCACTTGCATCTTTTAAGGATGTGGTGGTGTTAACACCACACTGGGATCTGCTTGGACAAAGGCATATTGAGCTTTTATGGTTTAAGTTAAAGAGAGCAACTGTCCAGGCTGGAGCAGAACTGGACCAGGCCCTGCTCTAGGTAGATGGATTTCAAGGATGGAGAGCCCACCACTCCAGCCTGCCAGCTCTGGGATTGCCATATCCAGACCCATCTGATTGCTCCAGCCCCTAAATGCATCTCCCACAGCCTTTAGAGAGACAGTCTGTAACTACCATGGGGATCTCACACCATCCCTTGTGACTTGCAAGAACCTCTCTGGGATACAGCAGAACACACCAAGGCTTGCTCAGTATTTAATTACAAATCTGAAGTATTTACGAAGGTTTATTTGAGGATTTCACCTTTTGCTTTCTCTGATGATGGAGCAGGCTGACGTCCAAGCCTCAAAACTGTTGTGATCTTGGTTTGATGCCTTCCAAGAAACACCTCCCCATGTCACAAGGGTGTGATGGTGGAGACCATGTGAGACCCCACAGAAGCTGAGAAAACCAGAAAGCAGGAGCCTTCCAAGGCTCAGCACACAGATGGGGATCCCAGCAGGAGCTTTGTCACTCGCAGCTTCTCTGCACCAGAGCAGAGCCGCAGGCAGGCAGCGAGTGCAGCAGCCAGAAACAGCCTGGAAAAAAAGCAAATAATAGTGCATTTTGGGCAAGACACCCAAACCCCTCTGCACCACTCAGTCCCAGCCAGGAGCAGAGCTGGGCAGCTCAGCCTGCTTGCAGGATTGTGACCAAGAAGAGCCTGTGGCTCCCCGTGCCCCCCACAATCCAGAGAGGCACCAGCCTGGGCAGCAGCTCATCCAAGCAACACAGCATTGCAAGGATTTGTCAAATCACTTCTGCCCATCTTGGCTGAAACTGAATCACAGGACGAGCTGAAGCACCACAGACTTGGCACTGAGTGAGCTTCTGAGCTGGGTTTTCTGAATTGGTCTGAACACAGGCCAAGTCCCAAAGTACTCAAGGACATCAGTGCCATAGATTTTTTGATCTAAAGGGAAGTTACTGTATTTAACCATGATGGGAGGATGTTAAAGAATGGTCACTAAAGCCAGTCAGCAATGGGGCAGCATGTTAGCACTCCTGGCCTGTTTGGAAAGCAATAAATACAGCAACTGGCCTTGTTTTCCCCTCCCCATGGTCATGCATCTAGAGATTTTTTTTTAAAATGCCTAGGTCAGGTGGTTTGTCTCCTTGGACGTTTTACACCACTCTGGAGGAGCCTTTTGTTTTCCCAGGGTCAGATCTAGAGAAGTGCTGAGTCTTAAAATTTAATTGCGGGTATTTTAAGGGTGAACTGAATTCAGGAGAGCATTGCATGCAACACAGCAGATCCTGGCTCTTGGCTTCAGGCTGAGCATCCTGAGCCCACAGTCAGGCTGGTGCCAGAGCCTCAGAGAAAAACCCAGGGAGGTCACCAGTGATCCCAAAGCATGAAAATGAAATGCAGGTTTGTTCCCATACCTAAGTTCTGCAGGGAGCTGGGGTGGGAAATCCAGTTTATTACGAGTGAGTTACCACCCAGAGGAAAGGGGAAGTGGGAGTGAGCAGGGACAGCCTGTGCCAGAGAGGGGCTCAAACTCCCTGTGCAGCATCTGGTGGCACCTCAGCTCCTGCAGCAGAACTGATCTGCAACAAATCCTGCAGGCTGAACTCTGTTAAAATAGAAGTTAGTCCTCAGGTTCCAGTGCTGGAAATGGGGCAGTGGAGCTGGGCTCAGCACCAGCACTTTGAGCTTTTAATGCCAACCCAAATCCTGCCCAGCTGAAGTCGGTGGGAATTTTCTTGCTGACATTCAGTCCCTGGATTTTGCAGAGGGCTGGATTCCCTGCAGAGCAGCTGGAAAGCTTTCCTTCACTTTTACCAACACCACACGGCTCTGAAAGAGATTTGCTCTGGATTTCCTTGGATTTGAGCTTGGCACCAGGTCAGAGACCCTGACACAGAGGCATAATAGAACTGCAGAAAAGCAGCCCACAGGGCCAGTACCAAGAAATAGTGGAAATGTTGCTGTTATCCCACCAACTCTGGGACCAGTACAACACAAACTGCAAGCCAGGGGCTAATACCCAGTCCTGGGTTCTGTTCATCCAGCTGGCCCATTGCTGTGCCTGCTGGTACATGATTACATATTTAGCAGAGGAGTTTATTCACTGTGAAAACAATTCTTCAGTTTAGTGCTCCATGTTTTCTAGGTGGTGGGGTGGACAGGATTTGGGGAGAGAGGGAGCCTTCCTCTGAAAAGCTACTTTAACCTGCACTATCATTAACAGCCAGAAAGGGTGAGGAATTTCCTCAGCCAGCCCCAGCCCTGCCAGCAGACACCATCACACACCATGGACAGGCCCTGGTCCAGGCACTGGGACCACCAAGGAATACACTGGGAGTGACCTGGAATGGAGTCAAGGCTTCATCTCACCAGCTGATAACACCCACAGAGCTCCGACTGCTCTTCTCCACTCATTATAAGCAGGTTAACAACACCCGTGGAGGGGATGGCTTTCCAAATTCAGTCCTTAAACTCCATCATGACTTGTTTGCTGTTTACTCCTGTAAATCCACAGGAGAGCAACAGCAGAGGAGAACCACCACTTCCAAAGAGAAATAACATTCCTGTCCCCACCGAGGGGACACATCCAGGAGGCAGCAATTGCCCACCTGGCCATCTCCCTCCACAGATGCTGTTTTACACTTCAACTCATCACACAACAGGCAGAAAAAAAACAACTGAGGAAAACACCTCTTCCCATCCTGGAAAAAGCCCAACAGTTCAGCATCAATATTTATGTCCCTCTAGATAGAAAAAAATCCATTTTTAAAAAACGCAGAAAGAGAGAATAAATTTGTCACTGGCCAGGGCAAGAGACCAGCATTTCCTTTGGCTCTGGCAGCCCTAAGCCCAGGATTTACTTGCCTTACATGAGCAGTCACACTGGCATAACTGTGGAGAGTGAGGGTGAGCAAGAGCAGGGGTTGCCAGAAGTGCAGGCTGTGTTTTCCTGGCCAATCCTCCTCCCAGGATATGTCTGTGGCCCAGGATACATTTCTCCCACAGAGCTGCAACAGCTCCACCAGATTGAAGACACTAATAAAAACTTTAAATGGAGCCAAGACATCCTCCCAAATGCTTCACACAGGAGGACATGAAAAATTATTTGAGAGAGCAAGCAAACCAGAAGCATTTCTAGGAGGAGTTGCCTGGAACAATCTACATTGATTTAAATCCACAGCCCTGAGGGCAGGCAGGGGTTGGACAGAAATCAGGTTTGGAGCAGCAGGAGGGCACAAACTCACTCACAGTGAAAGATGGCTGGGGCTCCAAACACCAACATCTTCCTGGACACTTCCCCCAGCAGCCATCTCTGGGTTTGGGGAGTTTGCTTTCCACTGTTTTTCTGTGGGGGTTTGGGTTTTTTATTTCCACTTGAAGCTTTGAAAAACCTGTAAAAAGCAGCAGAGCAGGAGCAAGCAGGACACAGCCACACTGAGAGGGTTTCCCATCACGTCTCCTGGCTGTATCATTCTCCAGATAACTGAGAGAGACTTGTGGTTTATTGCAGTCACTGCGATGTGTCTGACACTTAGAGATTAACAATATCCAGTAGGCTTTTGCCCACCAGCAATCTCATTGCTTCACACAGGGGCTTGGGCTTCCTCCTCATCCCTGGTAGTTCTGTCACTTCCAATGTCTGTGAACAGACAGCTGCTCTGGGCTGCGAGCACAAGGATTTCCTCAGACCCACAAATTGCAGCTGGTGCTGGCGGTGAGAGCGAAGCATTTTGTTAGTGCAGCTAAAGAGGGGTTTGGAGAGGAACTTCTCCCTGGAGCCACTCATAGGGCTGCCCCCGTCCCACTCCCACCCCCTGTGCTCCTGCCCACCACAAAGGCTTCAATATCCTCCTTTGACACCCCAAGTGTCCTTGCTTTGCTTTAAATTCCACGGGTCATAAACCCATGGGTATTATTTGCTACACTGACAAATCCATATTGTTTTTCCCTTCAAGTCATATATTCCCACTGGGCATTTGCTGCTACCTGTTACTAAAAAAAAAAAAAAAAAAAAAATAATCAAGGGGAGGCATAAACTCAAGTCAGAGGCAGCATTAACAACTATCAGAGAAACTCCAGTTAACTCTGAACGCTTTTTAAACCTCTGGAAGCTGCGTTAACTTGCACAGCAGCCAGCAGGCAGGAGCTGTGAAGTCGGGTGAGCCCAGGGTGGTGAATCCCCAGGGATGTGGCTGACAGCCCCGTGCTGCTGCCGAGAGCATCCCTGCACTCCGGGGGATGTGGGAAGCAGGGCAAGCAAACGCCACAAGCCCGCGGCTGGCAGAGCAGCAGCACGATGAGAAAAGACATTTATTATGCAGAGCTAATAATGCCATTAGAGTAAATGGAGTTTGCCCAGAGGAATAACAAAGCAGTGAGATGGTTACAGGAGCCGCTGGAGGGTTCTCCTGGGTACAGGGGATGATGGTGCTCTGGTGGACTCCGCACATCCAGACCCTGGGCACGTCCATCCTCATTCACTGCATCCCCCTTGGCTTTTGGGGGCCAAAACCTGCGGGGGCTGCAGCAGTCAGCCCTCCCCGAGCCAGACGGAGCCTGGAGCTGGAGAATTTATCCACTGAGCTGAAGATTTCTTGCTGTATTTTATTTAGAAACAGCCTGCCCTCATGTGGTGAATGGAAAACCAGAAGGCTGAAAATTTTGGACTAAAACTGTCCAGCAATGTGTCAGGGCAGGGGCCAGGAGCCAGGCAGGGAGAAAATGCCCCACACCTAAGTCACACGCAGCTTTTCCTCAGACATTTTTGTGCCTACTTCCCTTCCCATCTGCACAGCACCCACTTCTGCTGGCCTGGTGGCTCCCAGAGAGCCACGGGCAAGTGCCCAGCACAGCACCAGGGTTGCAGTTCCCATGCCAAGCTGGTCCCACAGCACGGGCATCAGGGGCTCCACAAAGCCAAGGCAAGCCCTCCACGGAGGCAGAGCACTGGGGCTGCAGCAGCTGAAATGAGGAAAAACTCCCATTTGCTGTCAGTTTGGGCAGAACAGTGAGTAGATTTTCTTGAGCAGCTCCAGTGACACTTTCCATGAGGGTGCAGCCTTGGCTCAGAAAGGCAATTGCACTCACATGACATAAGGTGGTTTTTGAGCAGCCTCTTGCAGCAGCCACAGCTTATCATGACAGAGAAAAAAAGCTTTACTAGAATCAACATTAACCAGAATAAATAAAACCAAGCTGAGTAAGAACCGAGAAAGCTGTATTTTCCCCACTCAATCAATGCTTTTTTACATTAGTGATACGCACAAATTTTTCCAAACCAGCACTGGAAAATCAGCTGTGATGCAAGACCAGGCTCACCAAGAAGCAGCTGGGACAGTGACTCAGGGGCAGTGAGTGATGCTGCAGGCCAGGAGCCAAGACTGCCCAGTAGCCAGCCCGAGTGAGAGCTCTGGTGTGGAGCTGCAGCTCATGGCTCAGACAGGACCCCTTGATATGCAAACAGGACACAGTGGCTCCTGATTGGGGCTTGCAGGATCCCAAAACCCAGTGAGAAAACAAGAGAATGTACCTGCACATCAGCCCAAGAGCTGGCACATCCACAGTGCAGCCCCAGCCTCTGATGGGACACAGGCAGAGCAGAGCTGATTCTCACTGCCAGCAGCTTCTGAAGCATGGGAAAAGCAGAACAGAATCCCACAGTGGGAAGGAAGTTGAAGCGAAGCAAATGCTGCCCAACACAGATATAACTTCTAACCCCAGGATCAGGAGAGTCCCTGAGGTCTTGTGCCATCACTCCAAGACACGCTGGGGGACAGAAGATGCCCAGCTGAGCACCACAAGCTGATGTGGAGCAACAGGGGAAGCCTCATCCCACTTCTTCCAAACATCTTCATTTAATGCTCCTGTTTGCAAAACTCCTTGACTGCAGTCCAAGCACCAATAACCTGACCTGTCCCATCTCACTGGTGTAGCTTCAAAGCCTCCCGAAGGCACTGACTTATGACAGCTGATAGAAAATGAGGAGAAACACAGTTAAAGGCATCGGTTTGGATGGTGGTCATGGATTTTTTTTACAGCCCAGACAAGCAGCAGCTGCAGTTTCACCTCAACATCCACATTTTACAGGAGTTTCTGACAGCAGCAGATCTGACAGGCTCTGCTTTCTGAGGCACCTCGGGCAGAGCGGCTGCACAAGGAGGTCTGAGTGCACAGGGCAGGATGCTCACACAGACCCACACCCGAGAAGTTCTGAGCCCTGCTAATCCCAGTCTTCTGCCAGGAACCTTCCAGCAGCTGGAGCATCAGCCCTGCAACACAAACTGCGCGAGTGAGAAACTACGAAAGGCAGCGCCGCAGCTCTGCCCGCAGCAAGCGGAGGCTCTAATTCCATTTTATCTGCTTGTCATCACCTCCTAAAACAAGCCAGGCCCATGTTTTAGTTGGAGAGTGAGGCGTAACGGGGTAAAAGAGATTTTTGGTACATAAAAATAATTCTGAGCAGGTCTGTTTACGACGGGGCTGCCTCGGGAATGGCCCGGCAGCAGAGCCAAGGCACCGCAGCAATCAGGGTTAACACCAGGGTATTTTGCTGTATTTACTGCACTAATAGAATTGCACAGGAAGGAGCAACAAATGACAAGCAATGCTCCTTCCATCCCCACAGCTCACACACGGGATTGGTAGTGGAAGAACCACACTGCTGGTGCAGCCCTAATTCTGTTAATTTTAAATTTTTCTTCAAAGCTAATCACTGCTTTTACTGCAGATGAAGCACTTACCATGAAGCCCCCCAAAGCAGAGGGTAAGCAGCCATCTCATTCTTCTTTATCTCATGACAAAGAGAACTAAAACATTTTTAACCAATCATATGCTGCTTTTGGGTCGAAGGATAAGGCTTAACATTTTTTGGCTATAGGGTCGATTTATAAGGTTTTATAAAGTTTTCATCACCATCATCATCACCATTTTGTTTCAGTAGAAATTGGTCCTTTGAGGAAAGAAATATTTGGAAGTTTGCATAAACTGAGAAAGAACGCAAAGACTAAATTCTTTCCCATCTTTCTGGATCCTTTTTACTCCAGATCAACACAAATACAGATTTTGCACCGGCGAAACCAGTAATCTTCTGTTGGTACAAAGAACTCTTTTTAGTAAGCAAATAAAAAGAAAAATTTAAAACGTGAGCAGCCATGTGAGAGGCCAGTCCTGCAGTCTCACTGAGGGAGCAGCAATGTCCAAAGTGCATGGGCAGGGCAAACCTCCCATCTCCTGGGATGGTTCTTCCCCATCAGTCCCCAATTCCTCCTACATGCCAGCTGGAAAGCTGCAAACTCAGCTGGAGGCAGCTCCAGTGTGCAGCTGAAGGTCCATCAGCACCTCCAGCAGCCAACCTCAGCACAGGGATCCAGGCTGGATTTTCAAGCCACTTGCAGGGATTTAAGCACCCATCTCAGAGCCCTAAAAATCAATACAAGTGGATGTTCTGGGAGCTGGTGCTACTTCAAAAACTGGTGTTTGCTAAAGCACCAAGAGGCACCTGCAGCACATCTTGGTACAGGAAAGGACAAGGGAATGTACAAGGAGGAATGGTCTGGCCTCGGAGGAGGGAAGGGGGCTCTGGGTTTAGGGCAGGAAGATCTTAATTTTCTTTTCATTTCTGCAATGAAGCTCTGGGCAGGCAGGCAGGCAGGCAGGCAGACTGGCTGACAAAGAGTGGCCTTTGAAGTCCCAAGAGATTTGTTGCTTCTTTGAAGCTTTCAATCTGTTCTGCCAGCCATTTGCTGTTGCTGCAGGGTACCTACCCAGGAACCAGCCTGGGTCCTTCCTCCAGCAGAGAACAGCACAAGGATGGCACTTAGCACCAAATAAACCATCTTCCATTAAAAAAACAAAACAAAAGTCTAAAAAAAAAATCACTTCAGCTCTGCATCACCAGATTAACAAAATGGTAATTTCCAATTTCCTCTACTATATTATTATACGTGTATATATATATATATACACACACACACATACGTGTGTAAAAAAGCATTCATGGTTTCCCCTTTGATTCAGTAGAGCAATTCTCTACATTTCAGAAAATCCTTTGGCAAACGAAACTCAACCTTCACAAAACAACACTTCTAGTGGGAAGGTAATTAGTCAAAAAAATGGTAACTTCTGATTGGGCTGCAGCAGCCTGCACAGTGACTGCTGAAGTACAGCAACTTAAATCCCTAAGTAGATGTAAAAAGACAAAAAGAACGAGGCCTGTTATTGTGGTGTATTATCACGGGATTTGATACAAAAGCCAGGAGGAGACAAGGACAGATGCAGCACATAATCACTTTCTCAGCCAGTGGGTCCTGGTCAAAAGCTGCTTTGGATCTGGACAACACTGGTCCAGAGACCAATATAAGCAAATTAGAAATAGTTACACTTCTCTGGAAGCTATGATTTAAACCTAATAACATGTGGAAACAAAACCACTTCATTTTTTTGGACATGCACTATTGCTTTGAAAAACAAAAATTAGGAGCAACCAAAGATGATGTGCAGCAAGCACACAGACTGTGGGAAAAACTCACCAGTTGGAAACGCTTACCTGGATGTACTGCACTGATTTAGACATGAACATGCTATTTAAAAGCCACTCTGAGTAACATCAGCAGCAGAAGAGCAGAAAATACTTTCTTAAAAAGAAAATAATTTAGAAGTATTAAGAATTATCTTAACAAGCTTCCTTTAAGAGAAAAACAAAGCACACACTGGGTGCTCTGCAGGATAACCACTGATTACAGCTGGGAATAACCACACACAGATTAAACAACAAAGTGTTGTGTGACAGGAAGGAGACTGAAATAATATGAAATATTCCCACTCTATAAAAATAGCCCAGGCACACTGAAGTTAGAAGCCCTCTGGAGTTTCCAGAACAAGAGTTGTCTCTTTCCACGATCAGCCCTCACGTCTCACTGTGCTTGTACCTATTTATATACTTGTGGTAAAAAATTACCAGTGCTGACTCCTTTCTGACATCCCACTCCCAGGAATAGCCACTGCAGCAGCTCCTGGAACAGCCCCATGGCTCCAATAACTTCTCTTGGTTAAAAAAACCTCTTATAAAAAGCAGTACAGCAGTCCCTGCACCGGCGCAGCGACAGCAGCACCGCACACGTGGCCAGGGAGATTCCACCTCTTTCCTCCTCTGCTGGATCCCTGCATCCCCCCAGAGCTTCCCAAGAGAGAAGGAGCTGCACAGAGCATCCCAAAACAGATGGGGGAACCCCTGGATTCAGCTTGTCCAAAGGCAGGGTCAGGGCAAGCCAAAGGTATACGAGAAAAGCCCAGGATTCCCTCCTTGCAGAGAGCTGGAGATAAAACTCCACAGCTCCAGAAAGGGACTGGACACCCCACTGCACAGCTCTGCAGATCCCATCTCTGCATCCACCCTCAGAGTTGACATACCCAAAATACCCAAACCCACCATCCTCTGGCTGGCTTGTGTTGGAGTAGAGCTTGTTTGTGGGGTTTTTCTGAGCTTCTTCTGTCCTTCTGGGGCTCCACCTGATCATACAGTGCACCCAAAACCTCAGAATCAAGGCCATCTCCTGAAAAAGCTCCCAAAGCAAGGCTCTGGGCTTAACGCAAGGCAATTCTGCTCAGTGCTGCTAGCATAAAAACAGGTCATTTGTTGCTTCAAAACAGCAGGTTCAGCATTTTTAAACCTTTGGAAACCTAGGTCTTGACACAGAGACTGAAGCAGTGTAAAACAGGCTGTAGGCTGGACACAGCTGGGAGTCAGGCTGGGAGACCTCCTCAGAAAGGGGGCTCTGCAATGTGGGAAACCAATAGTTCATCTCAGGTAGTAGTTTATCCTCAGTAAGAGCTCACAGATAAAACAGATGCCTCGATGGGAGATGTAGTGATGAGTTCAGAATCAGCAGACTGCTATCACATGGAGCCTCTCTTCACACCATTTCACTCCTCTTCAGCCTTAGAGACTTGCTCAGGTGAGAATAGGAGCACTTTTGACTTCCAAATCCTGCAATGCCAGTACCCTGTGGGTTAACCCCTCCTCACCATTCCACCACCAGTCCTGGAAAGGCACCACCTGCCCTGCTGTGCTCTCAAGTACCAGAGCCTGACAATAAAATCAACTTACTACCGAGCATAAGCACACACAGGGCACCACTTGGCAGAAGCTGCTCTAGGGAACAGATCTCTCTTCCTCCCCGTGCCTGAGCTGGTTTACAACTGCAGGAACATTCAGCTTCCTTCCATGTTTCAGCACTTTGAGCAGAGTCAGTGAAATCCAGGCAAACCACCCAAAGTGCACACCATGGGCTCGTCACTTGGAACAGATTGTGTGGATACTCAGCAGCACAGCACGACACCTACGCTGCTGATGGAGAGCTTTCACTCACAGCAACACACAACAACAATCCCCTCACACAGCAACTCCAGCACCACCCCCCTCACTGCTGAAACCATCGGTGAGCTGCCAACAGCTCAGCCTGGCAGGGGTGGTTTGGGGGTGCCCTGCTCAGGCTCACACAGTGCTCAGACACCCTAACTAGTGAGACACCCCAAGGTGACCACACCAGCACCTTGCCCCAAACTGGCTGTGCTGAATGCAGACTGCTGGCACAGAACTCCCTCCAGAAAGACCCCATGGAAGAGCTGGGTGCAGCTCCAGTGTTAGCAATACAAAGCCAGGCTTGGAGCATCTCCCAAGAGTGCACCAACACTGGAGCAAAATTGAGTTTCATTCCCAGCACAGACACATCCCAATGCCCTCCACCCAGCTGGGCATGGTGGACTACAGTAAACCACAATTAACATACACTTCAACCCATTGTTCCTGACAGTAAGAGGTGCAGCCAAAAGGGCTCCACTTAGGGAATATCTTTTCCTCTTGTTTGTGCAGGGATTTGAAGACCAGATTACAGCTCTCCAGGCAAAAGGAAGATTACAACTCAGCCTCAGATTAAATTCTCGGGTGGAAAATAATCCAGAGCCACCAGCTGCAGGGACACCTTGGTAGGAGCTCTGCAGTAGTGTTTGAACCAAGAAAGTATTGCTGTGCTTGGCCTGTTGCCTTCTCTGCTGCTCACAACCACCCCAGACCACATGTGGGCATGGGACACTGGGGACAGGCTTCCATCAGGGACCCACAGCGGTATCAGCCCAGCTGCACTGGCCACAGTAAACCAGAGCTGCAATAAGATTCTTCTGGATTCTTCAGTATTTTAGCTGGGGGGAAAAAATAGTGTTGAAAACTCTGGTGCTGCCCCACCCATTCACAGACCACATCTGCCTGTGCCAAGGCCACTGCGGCAACCCCACGCTGTGGGGCTGCAGCACATCCCCAAATTTGGTAACACAACGTGCACATAGCCATAGTTTTAGAAGGGAAATCTAGATAAAAAACACCCAGAAGCCCAAGAACCCAAGCAACCCTTTCAGCAGGTACCCCATAGCAGATGAACCACTCAGAAAAGGGCAAAACCAGCCCAACATTTGGCATGTGACAGCAACGCAGCTGCAGTCAAAAACCACATTATCGAGCCTTGCACACCCAGTTCAGGCTCAGCTCCCTCCCTTGCCAGGGCACCCAGATCCCATCATTCAGTCACCACAGACTCCCCCAGCCCTTTCTACCTCGACAGCAGCCTCAGCTCCAGCCCCACTCTGGACACACCATTCTGTCAGCCTCTGAAGCTGGAACAAACCAAGGTGTACCCCCTCCCAGATAGGATACAGTTTCACTCCCAACTTCAAAGCTGAGAGAGTCCAAGAGCTAAAAAAAATAATGGAGCATGACCATGGCTCAAGGGGGAACTGTGTGGACACCCTTCTGGCCTGGAGAGAAACATCCCCCTTCCTAGCAAAGATTCTCCTTGAATTTTAGCAGAAGCAAGAGGTTTGTAGTAGATGCACCTTCTTTAAAATAGAGGTGGAGGAGGTTGTTGGAGGCTGTAACCCACAATCAGCAAAAAAAAGCTCCTTTATTTATTGCTTGTCTACTGCAACCACACTTAGTGAGATCCATCAAACAAAAGTTTTATTTTAAAATGCTTTTATTTTTAAGTCCACCACAGTTATTTGCATATTACATGAACAAACCCTCAAAATGCACTTCCCTGAACCACCCCCACCACAAGTGTTCATGGGGTTTCCTTTTCAGGTTGTGTTTTGGGTTTTTTCGATGTTTTAAAATGGTGGACCAACCTTACTTTTGAAGTTTTCTTCGTGTCCCTTGAAGCTGTGGAGGCACCGGGAAGGGCTGTCCTGTGAGAGGTGGTGAGTGACACAAACCACACCGTCAGCGATGAAGGTCTTGCGGTTTACAGATGGATACCGTGCAATTTTTCTCCTACCAAACTAATCAAAATTGCATCGTGATCCACCCGACAACAGCAAAACAAGAGCTTTACCAAGCTGGCCAGTTTGGGGCAGTTCAGCCTGAAGACAAGTCCTCCTTTCCTCCACAGGCCGGGACAAGTGCAATACTCTATATACAGCTACAAGTAATGCAACAAATCCCCACCCATGGAGAAATCAGTGCAAGGCATCTTCAAATCTTCCATGAAAGAAAAAAAGAAAGAGGAAGGGGGGAGCCAGAAGAGGGAAAAAAAGCTTGAAAACCCATTATTCACCACAGATTCACCACCACCACAGTCAGTTTTGCATGGATTTGCACAGCAATTTTAGTAAGCTGGGATGCAAACCTGCAAAACTGACTGTAATCAGCACCATCTTCTCCAGCAACTGGCACTGGCTAGGATGCACTTTATCTAGCAGTACTGTAAGTGCCCACATTACAGTAGGTCCAATTCCAAGCTACCTGCACTATGAGCACTTTGATACTGCTAGGACACAACTACTTCCCAAGCAATTGCCTTCAATGGAAAAGAAACCCTTTTAACTAAAAGCTGTAATTGCTGAGCCAAAGCCAGATGGATGCAGGGGTTTTGGATGTGCAGGCAGCAGCTTGTGCCAGAAGGAGCATTTAGGGCAGTAGATTCTACGCTACTTCACTAACTGCACTAGATGCACCTTAACACAATGAGCATTTGCAGCGTGGCTCTGAGGCAGCACAACAATCCTGGTTCTGCCAGTGCTCCAGCACCATCACGGAATCGCCACAGTAATGCCAGAAGTGCTTAAACTGCAGTAGATCCTAAACTCTACCTGCACTGTAAGCACTTTTGCACAACTCGAGGCCCGTCACAAATTCTTCTGTTTCAAGGTCTTGTTTCAGCACAGCTGAAGCATCACAGAAGCATCTTGACTGAAGCACAGGAGCCAACAGTACCTGCCAAGAAAGAAGACCAATATTAATGTTGCATAACACAGATATGGATTTGCTACTCAATTTAGGAGGGATTTCTCTTATTAAAGCATAGAGCAGAAATGGGTTCAGAGTTTTGTGAAGACAGTTTAACCGAGGGCACACCAAATGAGGAAAGGTTTGCAGCTAGCTTTTCCTTGAATAAAGGTAAAAATAGCTTATTCCAGATTTTAATAGCAGTTGAAAAGCACCGCAATAGGTATCAAAACATCCCAGTTTCCTGCTCCCATGTGTTACTGCAACGAGAGACATTTTAGCTGACCTTTCTCCTGGAGCTTTACCGAGGGTCTTGCATCACCCAACCACCAAACATTCTCCCCCCCAGAAGCGCAAGAAAAGTTCTGACACACGATCCAGCACCCTCTGCATCAGATAATGGATTATCTGTATTTCAGATGATGCGTGAGCTGCGGCGTGGCACAAAAGCGACGGACCCCCCGCACAGGAGGAGAGCGGGAGGGGGAAAATCGCCTTTTAACAACTTTCTACTTCCCTGCGGGGCCGCGCTGTCAGAACCCGGCCTTACAAACCTGCGGGGTGGGAAGGGTCCGGTCGGGGATGCCCCGGGGCAGCCCCCCGAGGGGCTCTCCCCGAAGCGGAGCCGCTGCGGGCGCCGGTGCCGGTGCCAGGGAGGGATCCCGCTCCCGAGGGGAATTATCTGCCCCCGCGCCGCCGTTATCTCCCAGC
>JAHLSL010000024.1:6687510-6702599 GCA_025920805.1 Petroica traversi | reverse complement strand
GCTCACGGTTCCTCAGGGATTAGGAGTAATCATCTTTTTAAAATGAATAAATAACATAAAATCGATCGATAACCAACAGTTCTGCCCCGCTTCCCCCGGCGGGCTCTGCTCGGTTCGGCGAAAAAGCCCCAAAAGTGCCTCATGTCACCCCGACCATCGCGATCAGGAGCCAGAACAAAATGTCCCCATGGAAACCGGGCAGTATCTATCGGGGCTGCGTTCGCACACAGCGAGAACAGGGCTTTTGTGTCGTGTCCCCCCCGTATTTATTGCTGTTTAATTTCTTTATTAGAACGCTGCGGCCCCGTTGCCGCAGGTTGGAGGGCGAGCTTGGCGAGCGAGGCCTCAGACAAAGCGGCCGATCCAGGCGCGGCCGGAGCGGGACGGGCGGGCTCCGCGCAAACACGGCTCCTTCTTCACTTCTTCCACAAACTGCAATTTGTTTCTTCATTATCCCTGGAAATCCTCAGCCTGGCTGCTCTCTGCAAACTCCGTGTTGTAGTGCCCGGGGTTGATGCGGAATTTGCTGGCTCCTGGTTTGGAGCTGCACGAGGATCACGTGTAATGGAGGACGCAGGCAAATTCGAAATTTAAATTTTCTCCGGATTAGGCAAAGTGCCTTTCGGAGGTCCCGACCCACAAATGCTAAAAGAGAGCAAAATGCTCAACACTGAAGCCAGCAATTTAGCATGCGTGTGAATTTGTTATCAACAACCCTGCAGAAACTGAATAGTGAATTGACACAGCGATGGAAAACTCAAAGAGTCCCAGTAACTCATATGTGCATAACAGGGAAAACATTCTCAAAGAAAAGATACTTCATGTCTAACTCTGTAAAACAAAACTTTTTAAAAGTAGCAGCAAATAAGGACTAAACATGACACAATACTAGAAAACTTATATAAAAATGTTTAATATGCTGTGCATTGATTTTTAATTCTTTAATATAAACATTTGTATCATAAGCATATTCAAATCTTATCTATTAATAAAGTTATATGTAAGGGTAGGAGGTTTTACTCAATTCATGCTGCAAATTGATTATCTCTTTTTTGTCAGTTCAGAAATAAATTAGTCTTTCAACAAAGAGAGCCTGAAGATGGTGAAATAAGTCTACATGAAGTGTTGCACAGATAAGATTAAATGGTATTTTTACATCCTCCTGCTGACCTTTGACTTGTGTTTTTGTGTATCTTGGAAGGGAGTCCTGGGGTCTGCAAATGCATCAGTTGCTAAAAAAAGTAATGGCCAAAGAAAAACTGCCAGAACTTTTTTTTAATATTTTAAAGGGTGTTGTGTAGTAAAAGCAGTTGTCTGCCCATGTCAGCTGGGCAGAGAGTTTTGATGGCCTCTTCAAGCACAGTGATTTATAGCTTGCAAGGTGGTGCTTGTAAAATACGTTACTGTGGGAAGGTTTTGTTTCAGGTTAGGAGGTCTGTTAGCAAAACTAAGCAAGGTACAACCCTTAAAGAGAGATGAGAGAAAAAAAAATTACTGAGAAACACGTTGAGGTTTTTTTGTGAAATTCTATAACCTCACTCTTATACTCACAAATATACTGAAATTTGGATTTTTTTGCTTTCATGTAGTGGAACCACATTAAGGCATACACGCTGAGAAGATATTTCTGTTTCCTTCACTGTGGTTTTCTTCTCAGTGCTGCAGATAATTTCATTCTCTCCTTGGTTACTGACTCATTCATACTCTTAACAACTGTGATCAAGGCTTGCCTTGGGCTCTCTGCTCCACTTCTGTTCCCTACCAAAATCACATTTATTGTCTTACCTTTTTCGTACTGGAGAAAGCACAGTGAATTGTGCTGAACTATCCAAATGCATAAAAGAAAAGGAAATCAGAAACAACTAAGAGGGACAAATCTTTGTGAAACAAATAATTGCTTTTCAAAACAAACTATCCAAAGGTCAGTTCCTATATGGAAAGATTTCTGTCAGATTAATAAAATCTAATTTATTTCTCAAAACTTTGAGAGTAGTTGAAAGCCTGAAGATCTTCTCCTAAACTTGCAGAACACCAGCATGAAATCAGTGTCCAAACTCCTATTTTATAGCCAGGTCTGGAGTCTTTCAGATACCATACTTTATATTTTTGAAAGAAAATGTTTGGAGAGATCAGGTCATCTTAAAAAGAAACAAAAAACCCAAAGGAATATTTAAGAGAAAACCCTTTAATCGTTAGCTACAGAGTTATTCCCCTGATAAGAGGGAGGCTGCAAACTCTCTCTGTGAATTCTCACGCAGTCACAACTCTGGTAAATCTTTGCAGTAGTGGAGTTCCTTAAAGGTCTGTCTTCATTTGTCTTCTGTACACTTTGGATTTTTTGTGCAGCTGTGGATTACCTGTCATGTGCTGCTGAACTGTCTTTATTTCAAAGCATTCAGCTGAAAAAGATATAGAATGAAATTTTTGCTCTTATGAGGATAGAATAAAAAGAAATACTTTGAGATTTTCCTCAATGTCAATGAAAAATTTAATTCAATATTAGTTTTGTGAGTTGTTGCTATGTGCTTGTACTTGTCATGAAAAATGACTGATAATAGAGGTTTTACTACAAAAGATTTCACACTTTTTGTCATTATATTAGTAAAACATTTGAAACTGGCATTCACCTTTTAATTTCTATTTGCTTCATTTGTAAAATTATTTAATAGGGAAAAACAGGATACCAATAGTGATATATATGTGTGTGTGTATATATATATATATATATATAAAAGTGAAATATACTTATAAAAACACTAAGCCCTCTTCTAAATAAGACCAACCTACAAATAAAATAGGAAACAAGGGTACAGTAATGGCATAGACTTCATGTCTAGTTTTACTTTTTTTTTACTGTATTGATTGCTGTAATAAATAATGTAACATTTGATGTATTCCTGACATGCTGTAAAGGACTGCTGCATACTAATATCTCAAACCTGTCCTTTTAGGAGCGCTTGACAATTTATTATAAAGATGTTTATTATAACAAAATTTAAATGTATAGAATGCACTCGGCCTCATTTATCTTCACAGTTTGGTAGCTAAGTATATTAAAGTCTGCTTTTAGCTTTCTAATCCTTTTCATTTATTATGTATCTGTATTACTTTGTAGCAGGCTGGAATTACATTTCTGTAAATCTCTTTTATGCAATTTCTATAGGATTTGATTCTGAGTTGCCTCCACCTTCATTAATATCATGGGAAGTTAAATGAACTCATCCTTTCGCAGCACTCAGTTCTTCATATATTTCTTTCCATTCGGGTGGGTTAAATCCTGAAAATTAGATATAGGTTGTCAAATTGAAAGGCAGCTACTTTGTGGCTAAATGAATCCTTCTTGTGGTACAGGATTGGGCCACAGGAAATGCTGAAATTAGAGGTGTTTCTCACATTAACTTGCTGAGAAACAAGACTTATATCTTTTTCATGTCAAAATCAGCTCTTGGAAGGCAGGGTTTTGAATGCTGGCCATCTATTTTCTGTTTCAGATTCTCTGGACAGTCTGTCTTGTTAAACACCTTTTCAGACACCCCACGCATCCTCCTGTCTTTTTGATAGATTTTACCTGCCCACACTACTGCATTAAAGTCATTAAAGTAGTTTGAGATTTGCCTTTCTCATCAGAAGGTTTTTGTTGTGTAACAACTTCTCTCCTTCATTTCACTCCAGATGGGTGAATTCCTCTCACACACAGGTTTCCAAATTTGCCAAATAGTATTTTGATGACTTTTTTAATTTGTGTATATAACACAGCATTTTAATTCATGCATATGCCCCTGCATATTAATTCTGTAGTAGAGTTTCTATTTTGTAACAGTGCACAACTTCCCCTTTTGTAAAACTGCTTAATAGATTTTATTTCTCCAAAGCTGGAAATCAGAATATGTTGTGAACTCTCTAGATTTTGTATAAATCTTAATATTTGGGTGAGCCTCATAATCCCAATACATGCTTAAGCCCTTAAAACTGTGTAATTAACTTAAATGAGGAGTATGTTTGCAGACCATGAAAGCTGTGTCTTGAGGAGTGATGTTCTTTCCATCAACACAAGCTACAAAGGCAGGCTGCACCATGAACCAAATAATACACATTTTATACACATGATGGGTAATTTGGACATGAGTGCTCCTGCTGATGCTTCAGCACATCTGTGGGTTCAGCGCAGGAAGAATTGGCCCCAGCCCTGCACACATCTCTGTGCACACGCTGAACTCCTCCTTCAGGGCAGGGGAAGTAAACAGGACTGCTTTCACCTGTTTTTTTCTGTGCCTAAACTTAAAAATACACTCAAGTAATTTCTAAACGAGACATCTCCTTCCAAAATATACTTCCCTTACACCACGTGGCTTTTTAGAATTGAGTCAATAAATTACTCTTTGACTCCAAGTTACACATAAGATTCGTATTTTGTTGAGCTCCTGTTACTGCAAGATGATGCATTGCCTGCATTTTTCTCTGAAATCCAAATATATCATCAATATTTGATGTAAGGAGCTGATGAGAAGACCCAGGGACCAGACCTTGTCTTCATGTTTCCAGCATGTCCTGTGGTTTGGGTGTTGATCCAGGGAAGACAGGAACCTCTCTCCTGTTGATCACATCATCTGCACTCAGGGGAGTCAAGCAGGTATTCCCTTTTGAGAGCTGTTTCTGTCTGGCAGCTCTAAGGAGAGGCAGAGGTTTAAGTATTTTACACATAAGAAATCTGGGCGTTTACACACACATACCTAATCTTCATGCACAGCAAAAAAACCAAACCAGCTGGGACTTTTTTCCACTCTTGAATTCTGACAGTTGCATGCAATAGGAAATGCAAGGAATCTTCTTTTTTTTCAGCAGAAACATGAGGAAGTTACAGACAGAAGCTCTTGGGTTGCCTGTTAAATGTACAAAACTCGTGCAGGTGCAGGGCAGGCTCTGTAAACCACCTGCAAGTGGCAGAAAGCTCATCCTTCACCCAGCACCCAGAGCATCCCTCAGGCCCTTTCCTCTGTGCAACATCAGGTGGTGCTTCAGGAGCACTGATCCAAGCAGATGTCCTAGACAGAAATCTCTGTTATGTGTTCATTAAATTCAAGATCTTGGCAGTTAGGATGAGCTCCTTGGAGCAGGACAGTGTGAAGCAGGTTTTACATCCATTTGGGGGAGGTGTTTCATTATGCAGCTTGTCAAAGTTCCCCTTCAGTGATTTCCCTTCCAAACACTTGTGCAGGAGCTGGGCACTGGAAGGTGCATTTCAGAGGTTTGGTGCCTCTTACAGGAGCATTTTGTAAATTCAGGGACCAGCTGAGTTCACAGCTTAAAACACTTTGAGATTCAGGCTGGCTAAGCACTAGGATGTCACTCCAGCCTGCAGAGCAGCTCAGGATTAGGGCATAAAACCATCTTAAACCTGCTATAAATTCCCAATTCTATGGCTACAGTCATAACACAGGATCTCACCTCTCATCCCAAGGCAATGCTTCTTTCCAGTGCATGTGTCATGCGTGCTCCAGATCCCTGCTAAGAAGATAAAATATATTAACAGTAGTTTAACACATTTTGGGATGTGCATACTAAAAGGATGATCCTGTTACCCTGAGCTCAAAATGTTCTGTTGGAAAAGAGCAGCATGACAGGAGGTAAACAAGCCTTACCACGAGGAAGAATGTGTAATTGATCTCAGCATAGTGGGAAAATGTGCTTGCTGGGAGTAATAAAGTCCTCAGATCAGCCCAGACGGGAAATAAGGCTGAGGATGGATACAGGCTGGAGTTCACATAAAAATATGCAAAGATGGGGTTTCAAAAAAAAAAAAATCCTTTTAGGAAGGAACCCCTTTCTGCCTCGGGGCGAGGTATCTAAAAGTCTAACAGAGGGAAAGGGGTGTTATTCCCCCTCTAGAAACTGTCCCAGCTGCAAAACCCTCCGGGAAGCGGCTTTTCCCGGCTGCCGCAGCAGCCGGTGTGGCTCTGCCCCCAGGCTGCAAACAGGCTGAAGTACAGCACTAGGGAAGAAGAGAATCCCAAAGGCGGAATAATATCCCCTCGCTTTAACAACAGGAGGGAGAGGGACACCTGAGGTGGAGCCAGACGCGCCGGGCAGCGCTGGAGGTGGCAGCGCAATCTCCGCGGGAGGCGGTGGCGGCGCAGGGTGCGATGGAGCCCGGGATGCCATGGGAGTCCAGGATCCGGCACCGCAGGAAAAGCTGCTCTGCACAGCTAATGAGATTGGCTCGCAGCCCCGGCGATCCGCGGGCGGACACAGAGCCTTCCGTCCGTCCGTTTGTCCGTCTGTCCGTCCGTCCGTCCATCCTGCCGCTGCCGCTGCCGCCGCCTTCGAGCCAGGACACAGCTCCTGCCTCGTCTGATGTGCAAAAAAGTCCTCCGTCCGGGCATGGTCTTTTCCTAGAAATTAGGGTGTGAGTTTGGGAAAGACATCCCTCTCCCTGTTTGCATAAATTTACTCCTGCCCTGTAGCCTATTGCCGAGCAACACTTCTGTGCTGTAATTTCATTAACCCACAAAGAACATGAAACTGATGTGGACAAAAGGTGTTTTTCCATGTAAATCTCAAGACACCAGGTCCTGTCATGTTTAAGAACTGTTTACTGTGCAACTCCTTACATGAAATTGTTTCCTGGTTTAACATGAGCCATATGCAACCAGCTATGGCAGATTTGCAGTTTACATCACAGACTTGTCAGTTTTGCAAAAATCAGCGAAAACACACAGATTATTGTGATTCAGCCCCTGAAACTCATTATATTCTACCTTTAATAATGCTCCCCGCAAGTTTTTTGCAAGAATAAAAAGTTAAAATTAAAGCCAAAGTGTAGAAGTTCTTGGAGGCAGTAACTCTTAAGGATTTGCATTCAACTGAGTTAATAAATAAATCATCTCATTCTCACATCCTCCCATTACATATGCCCTTTTATTAACTCTTAGAGAAAAATCAGACATGGTTTTCTTTAGACTTTTATGGAAATTATAGATCAATTCTGCAAATACCTAAACATGCAAGTAATTTGATTTATGCAAACAGATTCACTCATATATCTAAATATTTGCAGAATGAGCCTTTCAAAAGTATAAATCAACTAAAAATATTGATATGTATAACTTTCCTTGTTCAATTAATTCTTGCTAGTGCTGACTAGCAAAACCTGGGCATTCGATAGCAAAAATGCCTTTGAACAGCAAAAAATGATGAAAATTTTGTTGGCTTCTGCCTCCTTCAGGATTAGGGTAGAATAAAGTGAGTTTAGTGCTACAGGCAGGACTCAATCTGCAAACAACTTTGTCACCATAGCCACACTCATTTGTCACAAAATACTACATTCAGAGATTTGAATCTATCACAAATATTTTATTCTCCCATGAAATCATTAAAAGAGACTGAAAAGAAACAAGTCCAAAAGAAAGTAATTGAAATATTAAGAGTCTTAATATCCAATTACAAAACAAAAAGCAAAATGTATAGCAAAATTCATTTACTAATGATTTTTTAAAGTCTCCAAATGGATTTATTGAAAAACTTGGGGATAAAAACCCAAACATGCTCAAAATTTAAGGGCAGAAAAGAAGAAAGCAACTAACATGCTGGGGTTTCTTTCAGATCAGTGTGTGTGTTCACATGGAAACTGAAATCCTTACAAGATAACGGCAGCAATCATTGTTAACCCTGAAATCACATCTATCAGCCAGGAGACAGTTGTAGGAGTTTCATGAGCTCTGCAAGGAGTGAAACTCTAACTGAAATATATGTTATGAAAACAAATTCCCTGCAATTCCAGCTCAGAAATGCTTTTGAGGTACCTTGTGACAAGGCTCTGGGTCACGACCCAGGTCTTGAGAAGCCTGAGTTAGGAGATGTTAGTTTTCCTTGGGGCTTTGTTTACCATGGACTTAGACATTTTGTATTATTAGGAATCTGTGGCTTATGAGGACATTCTATTTATCTTACCAGTCTTTTTTGATGGAAATGCCTGAATTTTCTTGGAAACAGGGATTTTATTGTGGATTCCTGGTGCCCCTTGGAGAGGCTTATATTTCTGGACAATAGTTTTCCTTAGTGTCACTACCCTTTCGATTTCCCAATGGTCACAAGCTCTCAAGGTCGTGCAAAGTGCATCCTTTTGTTATAATGGACCCAGAATTTCATATTAAAAGGCAGAAAAAAATGTATCTGTTTAGTGATTTGAAGTCTATTTTCTGCCATGTGCCTCTGTGTTAGATTTTGACTGTTCTGCTTAAAACAACTCTGTGTGATTTGTTAAGAACATAAAAGTTTTGAAGGCAAAATACAAGAGTACACTCACTATATATTTTTTTAATTTACATGTAAAACTGAAATGCAGATTCTGCTGCAGGATTTTCCACATGAACCCCTGTATAATTTAAGCATTCAGTGCATCAGAGATACTGTACCTTACACAGAGTGAAATGTAAAGTATTAAGAAAATATGCCTTTCTGTTTTGTTTATTTTGATTTAGCTTGTCTTTTCCTCTCTACATTACTCATTTAGACAGATCCTCTTCTCTTAAATTCCTCCTGATGAGTGTTGCATTAAAAAATGCTGATGACTGCCATGGCTTGTGGCATCACTGTAATTTGTGACAGTGCTTTGCTTGCCCAGAAGGGAAATAGTTCCTCTTTTTACTAACCAGAGAGCACAAAACTTTATGAAGACTGAAGATTCAGTGAGAAAAATACGAATTCTAACATGATCTTCTCCCCTTTAGATTTGCCTGTTGGCAATCTCCTTCCACCCTCTGTAACAGCAAGTTTTGATTAAACGTGAAAAAAAACCCGCATTAAAGCGCTTCAATTCTTTACTCTCCGTTACAAGATTCCGCAGAATTCCAGGTGAATTTATGCTCTGTGGTGTCGGAAATGTGGGAAGTCGCTTCCCGAGGCGCTGGCAGCCCCGGCTGGAGCCAGGGCAGTTTTTCTGGGTGTGAGGTGCCCCAGGGCTGCAGAGGTCACTGCTGCTTTGGGCTCCTCGGGGGCGGCTTTGTCCTGCAGCTTCCCCGGCTGGAGCACAACCAGTTCCAGCAGGATCGCATCCTCTGCTCTCCCCGCAGCCCAAAAAAAAAAAAAAAAATAAGATTGTTAAAAAGGTCACGTGCGTCAGCGGCTTTAAAAGTTTGCTGCCTTCAGGAGAGTTTGCCCCTCTCAAAAGTGGTGATTTTACGGATTTCTTTAGAGGTGGCCAACAGCTGCAATGTGAAATGTGTCGACTTTTAGCATCATTGCCTAGGAAAAAATTCTCACAACTGGTTTGTTAAATTATACGATTTTAAAACAATCTTTCTTTAAAAATAAAAGTGCTTCACTCTCCTGATATAAAAACAAACTGTTAAAGCTACAGCTTTTTGAACTGTGGTTTTGTTTGTTTGGGTTTTTTCTCCAAATCTGCTGTTGCTTTTTTTTTTTTTTTTTTTTAAATGAGAAATGAGAGAAAATCTGTTGATTTCATTTTTGCTTACAAGCAGGATCTGACCATTTTCATTGCCTAAACTTGCTCCACTCACTCAGCTCTTTCACTTTGCTCTGCAAATACCCGAGTAACATTTAAACACAAACAAAAATGTGGTAACTGCATATTTTACACACTTTTCTCGAACAATTTTTTGAGCAGAAAACTTAATTATAATGTTCTGCATAAATTACCAGGCAGTCCCCTGACAAAGCTTACCAAAGTCAATGGAATTTTTTCTCTTCACTGATTTCAAGTTGAATTAGAAAAAGTCTTTGAATAAGATTTAAACAACAATAACTTTTACAAAAATTCCTAACAAAATATGCCACAATAAATTACTTTCAGAGAGTGTAACATGAAGTTCACACATAATTTTATTTATCTATTTTTTTTATGTGCTAGTTTTCTATATTGTTCAGTCTTCTGGGAAAAAAAAGGCTACTAGGTTAAATTGCAGCTTTTCTTAATTAAGAATTTAAGACCAGTCCTTTTTTTTTCCTTTTGCATTTTTACTTGAAATATTTTCAAGTCAAAGTAGAGCTCATTCTCTATTTATGCTCTAACATGCTGCTGCATTCTAGTAACGAAAGAAGGCAACAAATTCACTAAATCCTCCAGTTCTGACAAATCAGGTTATTTTCCCATCTGCTCCTGCTTGCCGGGATCACTTTTTAAATCTACCTCTCCAATTCCCACAGAGAGAAGAGGAGGATTTCCATTACCTCAGAATTACATTTTTCATTTGTAAAGAAGTGATGAATTCTTAAAAGATTTTTTTCACATAGTTTTTGGGATTTCTTTTAAGAATATGGATTTTTCTTAGAAATCTGAATTCCTTTTTAGTTTAGATCTTTTCTTGAGCTCTGGATGATGCAAGCCATAGGCATAAACAGCTACACAAAGGAAACTGGGATTTTATTGTGCATTCCTGGTGCCCCTTGAAGAGCTTATTTTTGTGGACAATAGTTTTCCTTCGTGTCACCACCCTTTTGATTTCCCAGTGGTCACAGGGTTCCAGGGTCGTGAAAAGTGCATCCTTTTGTTCCTCCTAGTCTAAAATTCTGTATAAAAAGGCAGTTAAAGGACCTTAAATTTAATCAAGGCATAGAGGTATTTCATGTAGCCGAACTTAAGTTGTAGGATTTGTTAAATTGCAGTT
The DNA here is from genome assembly GCA_025920805.1 of Petroica traversi. Classification (NCBI taxonomy): domain Eukaryota; kingdom Metazoa; phylum Chordata; class Aves; order Passeriformes; family Petroicidae; genus Petroica; species Petroica traversi. Next base: position 6,691,974 of record JAHLSL010000024.1, on the reverse strand, counting down.
AAAATTACAGTTCAAGAGAAAAGGTTTCATTAAACACACTGTTCAATATCCAAACTTTAATACATATTTATCCATAAAGACACATAATTAATCCTGGAGTATTTCTTAGCATTCAAATAATGATTGCCAAGCTGCAAAAATTCATCATTATTTTAATATCTAGCTGTAATTAAATTGGCAATTTAAATTTGTACTGTCTTTTTAAAAGGACTTCACTATATATTTGTACCCTTATTGAGAAACACTAACTATTTATTTTCTTTAGTATCTAAATATCATGTTATTATCTCTTCCAGTTAAATCATGGTTCTTAAGGACCCCCTTATGACTACTGCAAACCAAATTTCAGACAGAAAATTTAACAGCCCACTTTTGAAATTTGTCAAGAAAGGAATATTTCTTAAATATGTGTATTTCATCCTTAAAATAAGATTAATCATACTAAATAAATGTTGCTGTTTGCAATAGTCCATCAGTTGAACATCCTCACAGCACACCCCCATCCCTGTGTCAGCTTTTCTGTTTTGGATACAAGGTGGCTCCTTAAGGGGAGGTGCAGTCCAGCATTTAATTGTTGGAATTTGGGGCTGAAGTGCCCTGCCCTGGGTAAGGTCAGCTCTGAAAGAGAAGGACTCTGGAGGTCACTCCCCTCCTTCGGGCACTTCCACACCCTCTGAAAGCTCCCAGAGTCCCTGCAAGAGCCACAGAAGGGTGGAGAAAAGGCAGAAGCTGGGTAAGAGCTGGAGCAGGGCTGCAGGGGATGGGGAAATGATCAAATACGAGGTTGCATCCTGGAGGAGATGGGCTGGGAGGGAGCAGAGTCATTCCCTCACTCTGGGGGGTCAGATAAGACTCCTGGTTTATTTATTGGCCCCAAATCTTGGAGCCTGCAGTGCCGTGTCAGCTTCCTCTGTGCTTCAGGAGTCAGGCTGATCCCATCCTTAAATTATGGAAAAGGAGTCATTTCCCAAGGTGAAGTGTTCTATGGAAAATGTTTTACCTCTGAGTAAGTGTTGCTCTGTTTAGTTTCCTAATAAATAATTTTTTCTTAAAGTGGGCAAAGCCTGGAACAGTTAATTCTGAAAAGCTTCATGGCACTTGTCAGTGGATGTTCTCATCCTCCCTTTTCAGCCAAGTTCCCATGAGGCAGGCAGAAGTTTCTGTGATCCATTCACTTTTTTCTTTTTTCTTTTCTTTTCTTTTTTTTTTTTAAATCCACCAAGATAAGGACGTTTTGTTTTGCTTACAGAAGAGCAGGATGCATTTCCCAGCATAAACACTGCAGTTTGTAAATTAATGGGTTTAGTACTGAAATGTATACCAAAACTTTCAAAATCTTCCCTGAAAAACAAGATAAGAGAATCTGAAGCTATTTTCTGGATCCCTTGTAGTCCCTTCCCTTTCCAAGAATTCGAAAAGAAAAGACAGAAAATTTAACAGCCCACTTTTGAAATTTGTCAAGAAAGGAATATTTGTTAAATATGTGTATTTCATATATGTTCCTTGAGACTCTGTAGTCTCAAGGAACAATGCTGAATTTCCTAAGAGCAGTTGGAGTGCACCTGGAAATTGGAAAAGACCAAGTATCCACATCCAGAAGACTTTTTCATTTGGGGTGTTCAGATATCTTGTTTCTTTGGAAAAGGTATTTCTAATTTATCAGAATTAGATTAAATCAGTTTATCTATCAGCCACTGGGATGCTCAAATATTGGCTATATCTAATCCAGACTGGAGAGTCATTACCAGATTAGCAGGCTTGAATCACTGATATTTAATGCTGGATGTATTTTTTCTGGTTGAATGTATAGATCACACTCACTTATGCCATAAGAAGAGGATTTCCTTTGCAGCTGGTGGCTCTGACATTTAGTGAGTGAAAGTTTAACTTCTAATGAAGCAGCAGTGACTGCTCCAAATTGTCCTGTCTTGTTTGATGACCCAGTTTTCCTAAACCCAGCTTGCCATGTGTTCATCTCAGCCTGGTGCTTCCAGCAGCCTGAAGGGTAATTCAAAATAGGATTTCCTAAAACAAAAATAAACTATCCAACAAAAACATAGATTTTGGGGCTAAGAATGGTTTGTTTCTGTTTTGTTCAGTGCTTCCATGTAAGACAAGGGCAGAAGCTGAAAGAACTGAGAGGGGAGGCTTATTCCAATAAATGTTTATATACTGAGCTCTTGCTCAGTCACTACTTATACAAATTGCATCTGCTTCGTTCTATCAAGGTGTTAATTATATCCTTGGCTAAATAAATGTTGTGGCTGAAGCACATAATAATATATGTCACACATTTCCATGACATAATATATAGATGAACCTGCACCATGTACAAGAAGGTCACATATAAAATACACTTCAAACCATATAATTACATTTTAAATATTATTTCTATCATTTAATATTTAAAGTTACATACTACAAAAATTATCATCCTTTATTGCAAGCCTCAGGAACATATTTTATGTTTGTTATTCTCATGAAAAGCAAAATACCTTTAAGGGAGTATGAAGAGCTGTAATTGCTCTCCTGTGCCCTTTCAGCTGTGAAAGGGCAACAGTGGCTCTCCCACCTCCATTAACCCTGTCAGAGGTTCTCACAGGGCTGTTCTGCATGAGGATGGAGTGCAGAATGGGAAGCAGTTTTTTCCAACACTCCCTTTGACTTCTGTGTCAAAGAACCAGTACAGCCCACAGAAATCAGAGTTGTCAGGTAGAGACATCTCCAAACCCTTCTGCTGCTCTCAAGGAACACAGACCTGCCCGCAGTACGGGGAAATCTTTACTAAAAGGAAGCAAAGAAAATTCTTTTTAATACACAGTGCTGAACCTCCTGAAAACCTGGGAGCTTACAGACCAACACAGCTCTTCACAAATCAGACATAAGAGGGTCGGGTGAGGGACACTTTCCAAACCAAAACTGCTTCTCCAACCCACTTGGGTAGAAAGGAAAAAAAAAGGTAGAGAGCGTGCAATAGCAGCCACTCTGTCCTTAGATCTACAGGGTCAGCAGTCTTTGGCAGAGGACTGAGGTAACAAGCTGGAGGTAGAAAGATCTCTCCATTCCCTTCCACATTGTGCTTGTCACTCACAAATACAGGGCTTGACTGGATGCACCATGTTCCTATAACGTAATGATGGGATTATCTGTCCTCAGAGCATAGAGGTAAATGCTGCTATGTAAGATCTGGTGTCTGCTGATTTTTTTTATTTTTTTTGACAGAACTGTCCATTTCCATGGCAGAGGGGCTGGTTCTTGTTGATCAGTAAGGTCCCTTGCAGCCCAGGCCATTCTGTGATCCTGTGGCTGGTGGTGTCCTTTCCAGCCTTGTTTGGCACTTCTCTTTGATTGCTCCTGCCCAGCTTTTGAGTTACCTGAACAGATATTTCTTGAAGCAAATCTCCCTCTGGCTTGTAAGGCTCCCCTACCCAAGCTGCAGGAAGCAACGACTTCCTCTGAGATCTGGCTGCAGCAGGAAATTGGATGAATTTCTCCTTCCCTTCTCTCCTGTGCCCCTTCGCTATCAGTTTAGCTCAGAGGTCTAATACATATTGTAAAGAAACCCATTTTTAGGGAAAGACTGAGAGGGCAAGCTGCCAATCCCAGAGACTAAGATTTTGAACCAAAATTGTTGCATTTCCAGAGCTTTTCATCAGCACGTGGCTGGAGAGCTGCTGCTTGAATGTGGCAGGTATAACTCATGTCAGTGTCTTTGAACTTGTATCATTTATCTCTGTAGTAGAAGCTGCACTGAGTACCTGTATCCAACTCGGAGTAGTGTTTTGGTAACTCATTCTGTTACTGTTTAATTTTGACTTGATTTATCAGGCAATTTCGCCAGCACAAATTATTTTTGTAGGTCACGTTGTACACTGTCCCACATAGATGCACAAATCAATTTATGTGACAGGTATCCAAAGTTTTGAGATGCAGAGTTACTGTCCTGAGGTTTCTGTGGCTTGGCAGGGCTGGGTGGGTACCCAGGTCGGTGTTGAAGCAGGACAGAGGTGCAGGCTCTCCTTCAGACTCTCTTCACTGAGCTGAACTGGCTGATTGCAGCATGAAGCAATGGCTGGAGACTGAACAAGGAGGCAGAAAAGTTCAGCTGAGGATGCTGGAGGAAATTAGAAGTGCTTCTTTTCCTTACACAATACCACGTGATCTGGGCATTTGAAAATTCAAACTTTCAGTGTCTGACTTAATGTGTATTTGTAGTTTGGTTTTACTTTGTTCATTTGCTGCACTGGAACTCAGCTTGCCTTTTAATGAGGCAAATGGGTCATGGCTAATTGTGTTAATCAGTAATGTGGTCAGAAATCCTGTTTCCAAAGTTTGGAGCTGAATTTTGGGATACGCAGTTGGAATGAGTCAAAGGTTAGCACTATAGTGTATAAATAATAGTATTTACATTCTCTGTTTCCTTCCTTCCTTCCTTCCTTCCTTCCTTCCTTCCTTCCTTCCTTC
>JAHLSL010000024.1:6636972-6673500 GCA_025920805.1 Petroica traversi | reverse complement strand
CCGGGAGATGCCGTCCCGGCCCGGGGATCCCCCGGGGAGACGGCGGCGGAGGTGCCGCTATCGGCCCATCTCCAGCGCCCCGTGGGAGGTTGTAAACTTTCCTGGAGATCCTTCAGCGCCGTCTGCCAGATCTCCCTGACCGCGGGCTCTCTGTGTCATTTTGAGTCACCTGCTCCGCTCTCATTGTTTGGGCTTTCGAGGGTTTGCCCTTCTCCCCTCGCATCTGCTCCCTCTTTGGTGTCTTTTTTGGGTTTTTTTAAGGAAGTTGCATGGATAAATTCCCATCCTACTTTTTATAGTGGCTCTAGGATGCTGTGTGAATGTAACTCTTGGATAAAAATTCCTCTGGGACCTGTGTTTTGGGTTCTCAGCCACAGAACCCGACAGGGTACTTTCCCTCTCCCCTTTTCCACCTCCCCTTTCTCCAAAAGAAACCTCCCGACAATGGGTGATCGACCCGGGAAACTGCAAAACACTTGTAAGCTTGTGACTCTGGTATCTCCAGTGAGCATCTTGGAAAAATCAGCACAAGGATTTTCTGTAGCTCTTCCTGAGAGACTAAACCACTTCAGGGTCTTCATTGGCATTTTCTGGAGCTTGTTTACTTCTCACAGGTTTTCCTTAGATGTTCGAAATATTTTTCACAAATATAAATTCTAATTGTTTGAAATACAATTTGGGAATCATACAGGTCGCACAGCAAAACAAACTTTACAAGTGCAGCATGTAGGTCACTGTCCTTTGTAGGAACGACAAGTGAGGTTTTAACTCCTATAATCAGGCTCCTGGAATATGTTTGGGCAATAAATAGAATTTAGAGTCCAGGTTACTTTCCATTCTTTGGTGCTGAACAGTGGCACTTAGGGTATCCTGTGCCGAGTCATTGAACTTGCACTTTCATAATGGGAAATCTGTTGTCTAGAACTCAGCAAAGCAGCTCAGAAGCTACAGGAGGGTATAAAACCTGCTGCTTTAAAGATAAAATAAAGATGCTGTGGGGGAAAGCACCACGTTTAATACTTTAGTGTGCATAAGAAATGTGAATGCAAATGAACCCAAATTTTTTGGTGAGGAATAGTTGAGTGAATTTCTCCTTTCGGCATTCTAGGGTACGTGTAACTTGTCATTTCTTAGATCAAGCCTGTGGAAAACTGATCTGTATGGAATAATCTTTGTGTTTGTAGTGTGTGTGCTCCATTCTGATGGAGACAGTGAAAATCCCAGCCAGTGACTCCACAGTACGTCACAGCTTGTGGTTCAGTCTGAGACTTTGACAAAGCTGACAAGCAAGATTCTGTCAACAGTACATTTAATCACTATTTTCTGTTATTCTTACTCATTTGTTAACCTTTTAAACATGGATAACCAAAATATTGAGCTGTTCTTAAGTTGTGTTTTTTCTTATTCCAATGAAATGTAGCGTTGATACTTAGCAAACTAGATTAGTTGCTCTGGGTGATTCAACTTGAGAGATGAAAACGGAATTTTGAGTACTTGCATTCAGAATTGTGGGGCTGTAGCTGCATAACTCGGTTCATCTTTCTCAGAAAATGTATTTTGTATATTTTTTTAATGGACAGGTTAAGTGCATTTTAACAGAAAGAAAAGTTAATTGAGAGTGGTGTTTTCTCACATTTATGAGAACGCAAATATAATTTTATGGAGAGTTCTATAGATGTTTCTCATGCACAGTTTTTTTCCTACAGTCTTTAAAAATACATAAATAGCCTAAATGCCCAGTGTTTAAGAAAAAAACAAATCAAAAGAATGAGGGGTTGGAAAGAAGATTTTTAGGTATCCTTGTAAAATGCTTTCAGAGTAATTTGATCTGATAGTGAAAAGAACGTGAATTTCCTTTTTGGCCTGCTTGAGGTTTGAATAATTTAGTGTTAAATTATTTGTGATTGTGAAGTGTTTCAAAACATATTTTTGCTTTTTTTAAAAAACATAATCATCCATGTATCGAGTAAAGATTTGCATTATTTTTAACTTCACTATGAGCCTTAAAAAAATCTAATTATGCAGAAGTACTTGAGGAAGTCAGGCTGTGTCAGGTTCTGGTGCTGCTGCAGTGATGTGCCTGTAGTGCACTGGGAGGTTGAAGGCAGCGAGCTGTGAGAAGGTTCTTTATAGTCTTGTGTCTTGGAAAGTTGTTTTTCCTATAAATTAAATAGGATGAGAGCCACTTAAAAATTTTTATGTGTGCAATAAATTACTTTCATTTTCTAAAATACAAACTTGCTGCTTAAATTGAAGGGTAGCTATGTTTTAATAGTAATTCTTGTTCCTGAGAGTCAGCAGGACCTGTGCACGTGAACAAGGAAATTCCTGATCTTCCTTTTAATAATTGGTACTATTGATGTCAATATTTTAATAATATAATCTGAATATAAAATGAAACAGACCCAAGTGTTTGTGTGTGTGTATATACCACACTGTTTATACAAAAACAGATCTTCTTGCATTTTACATTATTTTGTGAGTATATTCCTAAACACCCCTGTGTGATTTATGTTGAGCTATTGAACGTGAGATGTAATCAAGAAATCTTTTTGGTATTATTTCCTGCTTGTCTTTTGTAGGTCTTTTTCTGCTCCCAAATACTATTTAATTTTAAAAAAATTACCCAGATTTTTAATTTTTGAATATCCGTATGTATGTATGTATCTAGCTATCTAACTCTATCTATATGTATATCTATATATATGCATCTGTCTCTTCAGGAACCATTCTTTCTCTTCAGAAGGGATTACAGAATAGTCTGTTTTATTTTTTCTTTAGATGAATACAGTATAATAATTCTTTTGTGCTTAACACTTAAGGACTCCCTATCGCCACTGCAATAGGGTGTGACTGGTTTATCCAGATTGGCACATTTTTTGTGCAAATCAGCAAGATCCGAGATCTTTGCATTCTTGTTCTGAGTGTGCGTCAGCAGCACGAAGTGCTCGCAGTGAGAACAGAAAGCGAATGAAGCTGTTGGGAGAGCAGGGACCAGGGGCAGGACTGGCACCTTTTGAGGCAGGAGTTTTGCAGTAAACAGTGCAAGGCCAACAGTTTCAACTCGGTCTGTGAAAATCTGCTGGAGCAGAAGGCAGCAGGAGTGTCTTTACTTTGTCTGTCAGCAGGAGGACGCGCTGTCGGAAACTTGAGGACGTTCCTTTGCTTTCGGTTAGAGCAGCAGTGAGTGATACCAGCATTATGAGCTTCTGACAGCACTGGGGAGCACCAGCTCTGCCCATGCAAATTCCAGGGAGCAGCCGTGCATTTTCATGCAGATCTGTGCCATTGATGCCCAGTCCAGATGTTTTGCAACTCTGCTCTTCTTATTTATGACTGGATTTTACACTTTTTTTCCAACACAAATATCAAACTCTACGGTGGCTTTTCTTACTTAGCTGAGTTAAAATGAAAAGAAAGGCTGAGGAGGATTTTATTGCACTTGTGGCAAATTCTGATAGTAAGGCTCAAATCTCCAAAGTAAAAAGCTCTAAGAAAGTATTTCAGAAGAAGATGATTTTTTAAAATTATTTCTTGGTAGATGTAGAAGCAAATGAACACAAACTTCTTAATACTGAGCCGAGAAATTCTTATACTCACGGGGTATTTTCACTTCTGCTGAGCAGTGTCTGCCTGAGTTGGGCACTGTGACCTCAGTGTTACATTTTAAAATGTGTTGCTGGTAGCACATCAAAGGGGTGTGATGCATACTGAGTTTAATTTAAAATTACTTTTCTGAGCTGAGAATAGCAGTTCTCATGCACTTACTGAAACTTGGTGTGGTACGGCCAAACTAACTGTGGGTCACGGAGAGATGGCTAATAAGATTTTATTCCTATCTGTTTGAGTAGCCACAAGATACCTCTGATTCCAAAAATGGAAACATTTTATCATCTCATCTCTACTCTTTACTCATCTGCCCTGAGACTTTGTGAGCCTTTACAGCCAAAACCTGTGCTGGTGGCTGTGCTGGACTCTGGGTTTTCCTTTGCTGCTGTTTGTGAAGTTCAGTAGCATGAAGTTCATTGCATGTACAGATATATTTATTTTCTACAAATTCCTGTAATAAATAACTATAAAAATGAGTTGCAGTAACTTTTTCCCCTCTTGTCGTGTTTTCCACATATTTCTTTTCCCTTTTCTGCTTTTGTATGAGCATCCAAAGTTTAATTTTTTGTTATTTCTTGCTGAAAAAAAATTCATAGAAATTTGGCAAAATACTGCCTCTGCCAGTCGCTTATTTGTTTGGATATATTGAAGTAGCATAAAGAAAAGGGACAAATCACTTCCAAGCATCCAAAACTGTTTTTATAAAGCTATGTTAATTTGCCTTTTGTTGATGTTAACATGCTGATTGCAGGTTTTTTTCCCCTGTAGCATTGAGAGGATTGCAGTGGCATTGTAAGGTCATTTAAAATCATGACAAGCTCAGTCGGACAGAAGAAAGTCTCCTCCAGACAAAGGAAGTGTGGGTTCTGTCGGTCGAATAAAGATAACGAATGCGGGCAGTTGCTGATGTCGGAGAACCAGAAGGTGGCGGCACATCACAAGTGTATGGTGAGTGACCGGCAGTGGGAGGGAGCCGGGAAAACGCTGCTAACACGTGGAAAAGCCAACCAGATTGGAATTGGCACACATGATTAACCTCTGCAGTTTGGTGGGTTTCGTATCTATAAATTTCTCTATCACTTATAGCCTTGAAATTTAAAATACAGATTTTGTCTTTGCAATTTCAGCTGTTCTCGTCAGCACTGGTTTCCTCACACACTGATAATGAGAGTCTCGGTGGATTCTCTATTGAAGATATTCAGAAAGAAATAAAGAGAGGCACAAAACTGGTAAGTCCTTATTTTGGATCTTGAAATTGGAAGACAGTATTTTCACACCTTCTGTAAAGTTTGCAAGGAAGTTGTTCAGTGTACTTAATCTGTTTATTATTTTCTGTTAGATTTCTGAAAGAAACCCACCTTCTAGGGTCCTGGGGAGGGTGTTATTGTACCTTTACAATATTTGGCTTTGCTGCCAGTATCTGGTTTTAACCACCAAATACATTGTTTGCCTCTTTTACATTGATTTAAAAAATAATGCTGTGAATATAGATGGCTTATGAGGTATGTGGGTATAGTAGTCATTACAGCTCCACCAAATTAAAGAGATTGAGCAGCAATGACTTTTTTTAATTCCCGAGAAGCTAATTCATGAGAATTTATTATTATTATTATTTATTTAGAACTAGTTGTTTTCCATTTGGGGAATTGAGTGAGGCTCTTTTTCAAATAATTTTAACATAAGATCAGTTTGCTCCTCACATTAAAACCTTTCAGCTTAGTTATTTAAAGCACTCTTTGTATTTACCAGTTCTTGGACTTCTAAGAGAAGTCCAAAGTATTATTGTAAAGCTACAATTTTGTAATAATAGTGTAATATTTCATCCTCTCTTTCATTTGAATCTTTTCCAATTCAGGGAACTTCATTTCCTCTAATTAGCAGAAGCATAAAGAAATAACTGTTAACAAGTCATTCATGTTGTAGTTAGGACTTTCCAGAGAACATGGTAGTAAATGAAGCTACTGATCATAAAGAAACTTTTTGATTTTTGTGTCTCTTAAAGGGTTTTAAAAGAGGGTTTTAATGTCTTTGGTGGTGTCTCTCTTTTTGCTTTTGAGTCCCTTTATGTTCCTTCCATTGCATTGGCTCCATTCTTGCAGCTCAATAGCTGAGTGTACTTTGCTTTTTGGTCAGGTTTTTGTAGAAAACCTAGATCTGGTCAATCTAATGGGTTTGTAGTCCTGAGTTGTTTCCTCTTCAGAGAAAATGTGCAAGATAATTTTAGATCTTAACTTAGGTGCTGTGTCTCTGTAGCTGTCAGAAAGCTGCAGCTCTGAATCACTCTCTGGAGGAACTTGTCTTTCTCCATTGACGTGTAGGAAGTTTAAAGGTAAATGTTGATCATTAGCCCAAGTCCCTTCTCTCAGGTCTGCTTGCTGGTCTAACCTGCTCTAGTATAATTATTTTAATTATCTGTATTTCTAATATGTGTGAATTGAAAGAGTTTTTTTTTAAAGAACATACCTAATTTGCAGCTTATCAAACTTCATATATACCCAATATAACTTGGGAGCTAGTGACCATTTGGACAGCAGACACATGCCAATGGAATAAGTATTTTATTACTTATTAGAAACATGGATAAAAATGTGAGTACTCTGTTTTACAGACACATCATGGTGTTCATAAAAAGAAAGTTTTCTTTTAGTCATTTTTGGCTTTCAAAAAAGCTGAGGTTCTGACTAAACTTGATTGGCTGGATATTTAAGCCAAGGCTTTTCTAAAAGAATTTGATCACCAATTATTATATATAAAACCATAATGTATAGCAGATTTATGATATAAAATGCTCATACAAATTAGATAACAACTAGGGAACAGTATATAACTGTACCATTTCAGAGCTTGCAGAGGAGTAAATGGAGATGATCCAAGGCTTTGACATTTTTACTGTTCAGTTGACTTCGTTAAAATTGAAAAACAGGCTGGGGGTATATTTGGTAACTTTGGTGGTATATTTTTTGGTATATTTGAGAGTAGCAAGGAGAACTTGACTAAACGAGTGCAGTGGACAAAAAAATGTGTCCAAAAGATGTATATCTATGTATGTATGTATATATCTAGAGAATATACTACACTACATGCTTAGATTTTAAATTTATTGTAACGTTTTGGGGGCATGGGCAATATGCAGGATACAAAGAAAAAGCTCCAGTCTTGGGAGGTGAATTTAATGGGAAATCCTAACGTTTTTAGGGAATATTGAGTCAGTAGAGAACAATATTGAGAAAAACCTTGTCATACTGTCAATTACTTCCTTTCCTACCACAGTACAAGAAGGACCATAGGCAATTTTGAAGGCAGATAGCTGCTGTTATCTGTATCTGATACAGGAAGAATTAATTAATGGGAAAAAAAAGTAAAGCAACAGCCTCACTTTTAATATTTTTTGCAATATAAGTAAAGAGCAAAATTTAGTTTAGCTGAAATAAATTCATTGTGTTTACCAAATATTTCACTAAATTAAGTGTTTTGGAAAGGACTTAAGGACATAACTGTAGAAAAAAAGGTAAAGTTAGCTGCTGATGCTGAGGAAAATTTGCAGGTCATCACTCTTTCTGTCTGCAGGACTCATTCCCAAATGGGTGTCATTTTTTTTCCTTCTTGCCTTCATAATATAATTCAGAATTAAACAGATACAATTATGATTTTAAGTTTTCAGGAATGGTTGTTACAAACAGACTGTCCTTGGGAGAGGGATATTCAGGTGAAAAGCTGTGTCACTTTCATCATATACACTCCACAAAAATAAATTATTTCTTTTTTTCATTGAGTTGATAATGGTGTTGATAATGCATCTGATGGTTATTGCACTGTTGCACACTTGGAACAAGTTTCTTAATTTTAAAACAAATTATGAAAAACACCTGAGAGCAGGAAGAGTAATACCAATTGCATAAATCCATTTGTTTTGTCCCCAGGAAGGGTAAATATATTATTTTTGAACTCAGAAGTACTAAGCAAAAAGTACCATGAATTGTGCTTTCTTTTGCTTTCCAGATGTGCTCTTTATGCCACTGTCCTGGAGCGACCATTGGCTGTGATGTGAAAACGTGTCACAAGACATATCACTACTACTGTGCTTTGCATGATAAAGCTCAGATAAGAGAGAAACCTTCACAAGGCATTTACATGTAACTATTATTTATTCATTATGTTTATTTTTTTTTAATTTGTATTTTACATTCTTTGTTTAAAAAACAAACAACAAAGCAAAACAAAACCCCACTTTGGCATCTAAACAAAACTGTTGCAAAAAATTCTAATTATGATTGTGGCATTCAAAATAGTGATGTGCTAGAAAAGCATATTTTCACTGCAAGATTTGTGTATCAGTGAGTCTTACAAGTGGGAGAAAAATGTACTGGCATTTAAATTTAAAAGATGAGTAAATAATCTGTGATTCGTGACTGACTTGACAGTTTTCAACTACTTTGTTTATAGGATTTTATGTCGAAAACACAAGAAAACTACGCATAACTCTGAAGGTAAAATTATTCAATATAAATTTTTCCCATTGTAGAAAGATACTTGGTTAAATTTAATTTTTCTGGAGAATATAAATGTTTTCAGTAAAAATTAGAACTACATTTTTTTGAGAAACAATGAGTTTGGAAGCCCATCTGATTTCTGTATTTTCTCTAAAAATTATTGTTTGAGTTGGATAAAAACTCCAACCATAAATTTTAGGATGTTCAAAAGATATGATGCTCCATAAAACCAGAGTTTGGGTAGAAGTTGTACATTCCCTTCTTGGAAGAAACTGGCTTATATTTGTAAAGTATTCACAATATTAACATCTGAAATATTTTGTCAGGTAACAGCTGATTTTTACTACTGCTAATGTTCCTAAATATTCATTATTTTTTGACTTGTAATTAGAGTTTCACTCGAAAAAAGAAGCACCCAATAGTAAATGAAAAAGGTTGTGATGAGTTCACTTACAGATAAGTTTCTGCATCATATTGATTTTTAAAAAAAGTTGTATGGATCCATTCATGAAAGCTATGTAGCTTTGCAGGAAGGGATAGTGAAATGCCACAAATGTAGATATATTGTGTGGTCTGTTAAAATTCCAAACTAGTTGTGCTATTGTGTATTTATTACGGTATTTTTCTTTTTTTCTACTGTAACTGAATTTGGGTAAGCAAACAGTGGGTAGTTTACTTCTTGCATTGCTTTCACCTGAAATGTCATCAGATTTAACTAATGAGGAGGATGCAACTGTTTAGTGAAGATGAAACTTCATCAATTACTTCAGTATCTATGCCAAATGTATTTATAAGGTGATATATTGCTTTTTATGCTACAGGTAGTAGACTTAATAATGGTAAGGTTTGGATGTTATTTCAATGTTCAGAAAGATTTTGAAGGCAGCAGAAAATACCAAAGAAAATGGATTTTTATTTTTAAGTCTATTTACTTATTTATTTTTGTGTGCCTATATGTAAAACTCTAATTTTACTGTTACTGGGTTTAAACAAGAAAAATAATATATATGTTATAATTAGCTCTCCAAAGAGAAGGGGTCACGTTATCTTGTAGTTTGGCAGTTCATTTCTTTGTTTTGGGGGCTGCTTTGAGTGTTAGCAGACACAGACTATAAAATATATTTTGAGTCCAGAGAGATTAATCTCTTTAACTGATATTTTAAAATAATCTTTTATATTTACTCACAAATGTCTCAGTGTTTGACATTTATTTAAAAATGTCTCCAATTCTACATGGAACTCAAAACCAATGGATTACTTTTTCTGCTTGGGCTTCCTTGCAGGATTTGAATTTGTGCTTTTCTTTAAGAGTTTTCAGAAACCATTATCTCCAATTTTACTGTGTCATTTTCTAGCAACAGAGGCTTTTAAATTTTATATAGATATATAGGGAAAAATGAGTGGGTTTTTTATTAAATGTTGATGATGGTAATTTATTAAAACATTAGACTCATAAAGAGACTCTTAGATTGAAGGTAAGAGAGAAGAAATACACAGTGTCACTCAGAACAGCTGAGGCCACAGAACCCAATAGGATATTATTTAGCACTTAACATTGCACACTTTTTTTTGTTTAAAATATTTACTACTGTCATGCTTTACTCTTCTAGAAATAACTTTGCAGTTGTAGAACTATGTGTAGCTATACTTCACATTTGTTTTCAGTTTTTTATTTAATATTTCACTGAAATGCCACCCAGTGTTCTTTCCCAAAGAATGTTTTCTTTTTATTCCATACAGTTTTGGAAACTGTACCCATAAAATAGTTATTATTTACAGTTGTGGATTTGATAATGCCATTAGCTGGGGCTCTTTTGTGATAGACCTTAAAGTCAAAGAAAGTAGAGATCCATATTGCTTATGCCTGATACAGTGCTATAAGTAATTTCCATAGCAATGGTATTTTGCTACATTGAACACTAACTTTAGCAGACAGAAGTTGCAGGGTGGTTTTTTGAGTTTCAGAAGGGACTTGGGAGGATTTTTTCCTTAATACTTAAATGCTGGAGTTTGCTTAGTGAAATGGCAACTGGAAGGTGTTGGATGGTGAGATTAAGCTTTGTATATGTATTTTGTTTGTTTCTTGATGAAAATGTGTATGTCAAGGAGGCATTTAAATGTGAAAGAATGGTGGTGTGTGAAACCAGATAAAGGAACTTGGCAGAGAAGAGTGGCTGGACTAGGCCACTAACGTGATGTTAACATAGTGGCTTAATTTTTTTTAATCTTGTTTTAGTTTCATTTTCATTAATCTTTGCTTAGCAGTGTTTTCCTAATAGAACAGTGAAAGCTTATTTGTGGTTCTGTCAGCCAGTGTGGGAGCACGGAGGCACTGGAACCATCAGTTCTTTTTAGTGGAAACTTAACTGCTCCTGCCTGGGTTGCTTTTTGGTTGTGGATTTATTATTTTATTGGGGGTTTTTTCTTGCTCAGTTTAGGATGTTAGTGGGTTCTCACGCTTGGTTCTTTGTATGCAGATTGAATTGTTCCAGTCCAAGTATTTTTATTCTGTCACTTCCATTAGTGGATGTTCAAGGAGCTTTGAGGAGTGCTTGGTTTGTCCAAAACAGTTCGTTTTCTGTAGGAAGCACTGGTGTAGAAAAATGAGATTTTTCCTTCCCTTCCCTAGAAAATGGTTGCTTCTGGGGGCATACTTGGCCAAGTCTGAGATCTACTTCATGTACTTTTGTTAGAAGTTCTAGTTTTAAAAGACTGACTGTTAAACACTTAAGAACAGTTAAGGAAAATCTCTTGAGGCTGCATGGAAATGCTGTTGATGGACCTATGTTGGAATTAAGTCACTTGCTAAGACTTAATGAAAAGGACCTCATAGATGTTTTTTATTGCTGTTATGAAATTCAAGTGGTGTGAGGATTCATCAGACTTGGTATCTGCTCATCAAGGCAGAATTAATGAGCAATGGGAATTAATTTTTCTTCACTTGACAGGAGTTGCTGAACTACCTTCTGCTTTCTTTGAATATAAAAATGTGAAACATGGCAGCAGAGTACTGTCCTCTTAAATGCCTTATCTGTTTCAAGAGATTGTTGGTTTTATCTAATTCATCTGTATGGCCTGGCCTTTAGGTGACATAGAATAGGAAACTGTATTTGTCCTGTGTTTTGTTTGTGCAATTCAGAGTGATTTTTCTGTGCTGTGTTCCCATTAACTGGAACAGGGACATCTAGACTTTTGCCTTGCTGGCTACAAATTTAACAGAATAACTGAACTTCAGATAACAGCTTAATTCATCATTTTAGGCAAGCTAAGTTTTCAGTGCCTAATAGGTTACAGAAATTGGTGCCAGTGCTTTCAAATTATCACAGCTAACTATTAGTTGAATTACTGTTCAGTTTGATACAATTGCATTTATTCTTTTTGAAGAATGGAGTATTGTTGAACTAATGTTTTGGAACTGTTTGTTGGAATTTATTCCAATGTACTGGAAATAATTGTTGAAAAATGAAAAAACTGGCCTCTCAGTTCCCTGCAGGTGGGTTCCCTGGCTCATGTGTTGAATTTAAAACAAATTCAGCTGATGAGGAATAATTTAATATTAACTAAGATAAGAATGTAATTTCATTCTTCTGTAACACAGTGGTAAGACAAAGACTCACCATGACAGCCGTGTGACTTCTCTTGTTAATGTTTAAAGCAGATGCTTGAGAACTGTGGGGTCAGAAAATAAAATGTCTGTAATTTCTGTTGTAGCTGTGCTCAAAGCCTCAGGGAATGATGTTTCCACAGTGGAAATAAGGGCATTCCCTGTCTTAGCATCCTTTTCATGTTATTCTAAAGATCAGACATGGAATCTGTGCTTCTCACACTGCTCAGTAAGTTGAGTCAGGATGATATTTCTCTGAGACCCACGTAGAGATGCTGCAATCTATAGTGTACTGAGTACTTTTTCAAAGTGCTGTGAAAACCAGGAACTCGTAGGAAAAACATCTGCACTTTTTGGCATTCTAGTTAGGTAATGTTCTGATTCATCCTTGGATTCTTCAAGCAGTTTTTGTTCCTGGTTGCATTTTCTGTAGCACAGGTCCCAGCACAGCTTTGCCTCATGTTGTCTGGCAGTAACACAGACAGGTGTAAATGTTCTGTAATGTTGCAGTTTGGGGTGGTTTTGATTTTAATGGTGAGAAAGTCCTTCCAGGCTCTGCTAACTCAGCCTGCTTGGTGTCTGCCTCCTGGAAAGTGCTCTGGGTGTGGCATCAAATGTGTGCATGGTATTCCCACAAAAACAGTCAGTGAATTAGCAGTGTCCCATTATAGACTAATGAGGGTTTGTGCAGAAGCATCACACCAGGGTTTTCTTATGGAAAACCACAAGGCTAATGTAAAAAAAAATGTGAAAGTCATGTGGTGAATGATTGGTCCTGTCCTGTGGTGCTCTCATTGTCCCTCCCATCTATGCAAGGTGTTACACAGAGAGGTTTGGTCAACAAATTCATCAGACCAGGGGTCATAAGCTTTGTGATTGTGCAGATAAGCCAAGTGCATCATCTGTCTTCAGTCTTTGCCAGTGCTTCTTTGCTTGGAAATGCATTTAAATTGTGTGGCTAGTAAGGACTCTTTTATTACTTTTCTACGTTAAATGTACTTAATTAAAGAAATCGTCTCAAGTACATCATAAGAAATAACTTTTGGATGAGAGTCAGTAGTTCTTGGAGTATCTGGGGCTTTTGGAAAACCCCTGGACCTAAGGAGTAATTTAATTTTTTCCTCTCCACTCTTAACTTTAGTTTAGAGATGTTTCATGTAGCTTATTCTGATTGTTAATTTCATATCATCTGCTGATAAAGGCTATTATTATTTCATTATTAGTTTACTTGATTTTCTATTTGCTTGCAAGGGGGTTTCTGCAAATCCCTGGTTCTATTTATTGCTTATAGATGCACCTACATTTTTGTATTAACTACTGGGCCAATAAAGCTATTTTGGGGTTTTTTTCATGTTCCTTTCCAATTTAAAGCAATGATGTTGGCTCATATGGTTTATTGGGTTTCAGCCATAGTTTCAGGAGATTTTTCTCTAGCATGCTGAAGTGCTCTTTTCTTTCTCTGTTACAATTCATTTCTCTTCTAAAAATCTAATAAGATTGATTTTGTTCCTTGAATTTTTAGTTTCTCTTTTATCCCAAATGCACTGTAAAACTTTACCTGCTTATGTGTGATTTCAGATTTATATAGCAGCATGTCTCAGCCACCTCAATGTTCTATGCTTTGGCTTCTTTTTATGTCCAGTCCTACTTGCAAATATATTTTGCCAGTAATTTTAGTTTTTATCTTCCTCATACAAACTCAGCCTCCTTTGTTTCTGGCTCTCTCACTCTATTGTTTAAGGTTATGTAGGATGTCAGTAGAGCAGTATTTATGGTACACATTCTCTTTTTGCTTGTTCTTTCACAACTTTAAATCACGTAATTCTTTATTACTTTGCTTTAACCTGGCTTTTGGGAAGGGGTGATTTCATGTGTATTTCAAGCTGATGCAATATGGATCAGTGATATCTCAACCTCTTCTCTGCCAAGCCTTATTTTAAACAGCAAAACATCTTGATCCTTTTTCCTTCTGGTCATGATCAAATGAGAATTTTTAGATTTCTCTCTCAAGCTGAATCTCCCTGTTAACAGTTGATGTATTACAGCATTTTGTCAGGCTTCTTTCTGTGGTACTTTACTGCTCATGGATTTCTAAAATGCAAATTAGGGGCTTGTTGCTGCTCATCTGAATTTACAATATCATATTCCTAGGTGCTTTTTAAAATGTAGATCACTTCCTTTTGATTTCTACCCTTACCCCCCCTTTCTCAGGCCATGTTGTGTATTGGGCTCTTTTCAGATCTAGCATTTAGGGATTTCTGAGGGAAGCTCATAGAAACCTCCTTGGAACACTTTAGATAAAGTTACATTAAGAAAATTGTCATGATTTAAAAAATCAATGCAGTAATGGGATCTGGGAAAGGGGGGAGTTGAAGAAGGAATTCTAGGGAGTGTCAGGGGATTCAGAGGATGGGTGATATCCATGATAAAGCATCACCTGGTCAGGGAGGAGTTGAACAACTTTTTGTGTTTTCCTTAGTTCAAGCTGACATGAGAAGTTGGAAACACCCAACCATCAGATGCCAGGGACACAGGGTAAGCTGGCAGTGGGCTTGAGGGGAGGGGTAGGACACCCAGCAAGCTGTAAACCAAACATGAGGACCATCCAGGGCAGATGTGTTTGACAGCTGGTTACAGTCTCCCTGTTCTATTCTGCGAGTTCAGGGTGCTGTAAAAAGGAGAGGAACATTAATGTTTTGGGGTGTCAGTGTTGAAGGACAGAGGTGGTAGAGCAGATCTTCACATCTTGGTGGTGTCACTCCATAGATCCACATCACTTGAAGTAGGAGGTGTAAACCTTCAAGGACCTGTATTTCAGTGAAGGGGTCATGTCATGTAGCATCTGGATTTTAATGATGTCTGATCGTCTCTGAAAGTTGTAATTTTGAGCACAGAAGAGGGGTTGTCCTTTGAGGAAAGCTGTGCATTCTTCATGGTTTTTTATCTTACATACTATCTGTTAAAAATACAGCATTTTTACTTTTCAAATCCTAAATATACTAATAGTTATAGACTAAAAATAGCACTTAAGAACTTACTTTATTAGGAGACTGACATTTCTTATTAGAAATTGGTTTCCATAAGGTTTGCTTGGTTTTTAGCAATTATGATTCACTTCTGGTTTTGTACGTGGGACTGCAAAGAGTTCAGCACATGCTTTAATGTTATTCTAGAAAATAGGGGTGGACTGAGGTGGAAAGCATTTTGACTGACAAAATTGACAAGGAGCTTTGGAAAAAAATAAGGAATGGCCGTGAATGGATTTTGTCTTGGCTCATTAAAGACAGTAGGGAAGTCCATTGAATTATTTTGGAAGGAATATTTTTAACTTCTCATGGATGTCATTTAAAGGGTCACAAGTTCAACAGTCACATTTCTGTAAGATTATTTTTCTAGAATAACTGTCTATGATTTCTGTAAATGTAAAAATAGAGACAAATATTCACAAATTTCTTGGAATAATCAGTGGAGATTCCATATGATGAACAAGATAAAAGAGAATTCTTTTTGAAGGAGGTTTTCGGTTTGTAATAAAATTTGCTTTATGCAGTTTAAGAGGTCTGTGTCTAAATTGCATGATCTTGCTTGGGGAATTTAGCAAGTGGTGACAAATGAAAAATAATATTAGGCAATTCTGAGGAAAAAAAGTAAAATGTGTTGTGTCATTACATAATCTGTGTTATCATGTATTTAGTTTCTTCAGAGTAAAATAAATGGTGCTTTTGACTTGTAATTAGAAAAGAGTAGTTTATATATTGAAGTATAGAGATGTTGTAGACAGACTGATATGTCTTGCTAGCAACTTGGGCAAATCTATATAGCTAAATAATCTGTAAGTTTAATTCAAAATAATTTGCAGATCTGTATAAATTTCAGTATAACCTGTTGTGATGCATTTGGGTGAGTTTCTGTCCGTCCTTATAACTGAGCAGAAGCTGCAGCATTCTTGAGGATTAGTGACAGAATAGATGGAACTGAACAGGATGTGCTTGTGTGCCAGGCTGGGCCAGGGCTTCAGTTGTCTCTGCTCCCACTTGGTGGCTCTGGAATATTTTCAGCACTTTGATTTCAAGTTTTGTGCAGTTGAGTCCCTGTTATCATGAGATAGAAGTGTGATCTGATTTTCATGTTAATAGGTAAGAAAGATGCAAAGCAGCATTTAGCCTCCAATTAAGCTTCTGTCTGGATACTAAAACAATATGGCAATATACATCAAGTGAATGTTCCACATCTTCTGATCACCATTTCCTTCTGTTTGGGGCTCATAGGGATGTTTGTGGTTTGGATTTTGAGAAGAAAAGTCCTTGACTTTTTTTCTGTAAACAAGTCTGCTGAAATATGTTCATGGTTCAAGCAGGGGTGGGTGCTGCATATTAAAAGAAAAAAAGAAGGATGCCCGGTGAGTAGGAAAGTTGTTAGTGACTGAATGTTAGTGACTGGTTGTTAGATGTAGTTATCAGATACAATTTAACTAGATCATATTGGAAGCAATCTTAATCTTGCAGAATTGATCTGTATCCTCTGTAGAGCTGTGAGTTGTGCAGAGAACAATGCCCAAATGCTGGACTCAGGCCTGTGAACTATTCACAGCTCAGCAGTTTGCAAAGGAATTTGTCAGACCTCTTGGGGATGTCTGAATTAAAAATGTGTTCTTATATTCTTAATGGTCTGTAATACTTGGTATGGGATACTGTCAGTGTGGATGATTTCCTCTAAACTGGAGGCTGCTTTTGGCTGCAGATGTAAAAATATTCTGTAATGACATAAAATGTTTTAAAGCTTGATGTTAATGTTATGACCCAATAGGTGAATTTTTTCTTAAGTCAACAGGAATCAATTAATAAAGCAAGGAGAGAGGTGTTATTTGGGTACACTGGCATACTATCAAGGCAATTTACAATGGAGTTATGCATCTTAAAATAATAATAGCATATTTAATGAGTGAAAACACTTTCCAGTTTCAGTGTAGTTTAAATGAATGTTCTTTTCAGTGAAGGTGAATATGTGTATCTGAGGAAATCTTTAGGTCTGAATGTAGAAGTTGTAAGAAACACTAAACCTTCTTATAGTATAAAGATGCAAAGCTGTGACATATAAAAAGTAATGTTTTCAGGATCTGCAGTTGCATGTTTTTAATAAATGGGAAAAGGTGCTATTTTTATTTCTGACCAAAATTCAGAGAATACGAGTTATGGATTTTTTTGCCTGGTTTTGGTGGATTATGGGGTTTGGGGTTTTTTTGGCTTGGGTTTTTTTTCTTTGTTTGTTTTTTATAAAATTGTGGAGAATCTTATTTAATGATGTTTTCTGACTTCTAAAGCAGATTTAGAAGAAAATATCAATGAACATGAATTGGAGCCTTCACCTCCCAAAGGAAAAAGGAGGGGTCGTAAGGGAAAGCCAAGGAAAACAAATTTAAAAGGGCAATCAGAAGACACTAGATCTACGTCCTCACATGGCACAGATGAAATAGAAAGCAGTTCCTATGTAAGCAGTAAATATGCTAAACTTCTTAGAAGTCAGAATTGCGTATTTCTTCTCTGAAATATAATTTTTATTAAAGTTTGCATTTGTCTGAGCCTCCAGCTGGTGGCCACAGGCTTTTAAAAATTGCAACCTTATTTGTATCCCAGCAGTATATTTTAGTAAAATGTTTTTCTTTCAGAGAGACAGGTCTCCCCACAGAAGCAGCCCCAGTGATACAAAACCTAAATGTGGATTCTGTCATGCAGGTGAAGAAGAAAATGAAGCTAGAGGAAAGCTTCATATATTTAATGCCAAAAAGGCTGCAGCACACTATAAGTGCATGGTGAGTATCAGTATTGTTGTTAAGCAGTCTTATTTTGTGAATTTTGTCTGAATTGCTATTTTGGATTTTAATACAGTACCCTCACATGTAATTATGCTGAGTATTGTCTGTATGCTGATGATCTCCTTAAGCACTGAAGTGTTGCAAAGTGAGCAATTCATTTATTTTCACTGCAGGCAATATGAATAAAAGTTGGCTTCATGCTAAGAGATGGAATTAGCTCAGGGAGACTCTTTAGCTTATTAAAAATGCTCCCTTAGCGTCTAAATGCATATGAAGTATTTAAAAAGGAAAACAGAAAACAGTTTTAACTAAAAGAACCCTTTCCAAGAATAAAACAGCTTCACAGGCATTCAGGCACAATCTGAGAAGAATCCATGAACTTCATTAATTTTATGACCTGTGGATTTAGGCTGTGTGACCTAAGAAGAGTGTGGAATATGGAAGTTCTAGAAAGCTCCTGCCTTTAGCTGATCACATTTGTAGAACTGTCAGCCTGAACTGGATCTGATTGCAGTGAACGTGAGCAATCAGTGCCATCTTACATATCACTCACTCTGTGAATGAGCTTGGGCTTTGGGTAACAAACTTCACTGGTTCATGCTGCACCTCCAAATGAATAAATAGTCCAGGCAATCTGTGACTCATTGAATTTCTGTACCCAGTCTCACTAAACAGAGGTGCCAGCAGCCTTGAGTCTTGCTCTAGCAAAGCTCCTTGTTACTTTGTGTACCTGAACTTCAGTTTTAAGGCAGTTAAAGCTGAATATACCAGAATGGTGATAGAAGGGATGCTACTCTGTCCTTCAGCATCATCCCTCAGGACTTCACAGCTATATTGACATCAGGTTTAAACCTGAATTACATGTGTGTCTCAGGGAAGGAAATGGAATATTCCTAAAAAGTTGAGTAGTGTAATTGATAATATTGCCCATTTGCTATTTTATGTTTTCATCCTATCATTATTTCTCGTCTACTCCTCTGTTTTTAAAAATACATTTCTCCAAGGCAACAACTCCAATTAAAGCAGTCAGGTGGGGATCAGAAGGAATACTTTAATTGCTCAGCATAAGATTTTTCCTAGTTTATTGGTAAAGCACATGCTGTCTGAGATCATGAAACAGGATGTTCAATGCTCAGTTATTCCTGCGCAGAAAAAATTTCCAATTGTGTTGGTGACTTGACATTATTTTGACTTGCTTGTTTTACAGTTGTTCTCTTCTGGCACTGTCCAGCTAACAACAACTTCAAGGGCAGAATTTGGTGATTTTGATATCAAAACTGTACTTCAAGAAATCAAGAGAGGAAAAAGAATGGTATGTACCTGCAGAATGTGGTGAATGTGTTAGTGATTCTGCTAAGGTGTGTATAGCTCTGCCACCTTCCTTTTATGGAACAATCTTTTCCATCTGTTAATAAACACAAAATTAAAATGCATTGTTATTTGTGGGAAGGGCAGCCAGATAGGAATCACCTTAATTTAATGGTGTTTGAGCAGGTGATATTTGGGATTCTTAATGACAATGTACATAATTGTTATTATCATGGAATCATATGATTCATATTAGCCATGCTGTAACTTAGGAGAGTAACAGTTTGGACCTGTGTTACTAAAAACACACTATGTGAAGCTGCACATCAAATTAGAGAATATGCAGTTCTTGCAGTGAATATATTCTCTAACACTGGAAACAAACCAGTGTTCCAACTGTTCTGGTGTTTTAGTAGGAAAACATATTATGTTCTCAGAGATGGAGATGCTGGTAAAACATCCCACTGTATTTAATTAAAACTCAGGATGTTTTTAAAGTGCTAAGAAATTTATGGGGGATCAGAGAGAGAATAAAAAACTAGCAATATTGTTCCTTGAAAAAAATAATTTAAGACTATTTATATATTAACCTACTAAATTCAGGAGCAATAAAATGGCCTTGGAAATGCAATAACATGTATTGCAATCACGTAGCAATTTTCTGTGCAAAGACAGGTAAATCCCAGTGTTCATATTTTAATGGGTTGGTATCTTACAGTTTTTGGTTTATCATGTCTCATGTCTTTGATTAACTTTTATTTGGAAGGATGATCTGCCTGAGGAATTACTCTGTTCCAAAATGTTGGCCATAAATATTAGGAACACTGAACTGAACACTAAAAGACAAAAAACTGAAAGGCTGAACGTTGCTGTTCTCTTCTTTCCCCTGCACAGAAATGCACACTCTGCAGCCAGCCTGGTGCTACTATTGGGTGTGAAATCAAAGCCTGCATAAAAACATACCATTACCACTGTGGAGTAGAAGACAAAGCTAAATACATTGAGAATATGTCACGAGGAATTTATAAGTAAGGACCTATGTAATTGTTGAATCTATACGAAAGTAAAGATATATCTTAACACTTTTTCTGCCAAACCTGGCTAGTCTATATGTTCTTTAAAAAGAGACTATTATTTAATTTAAATGGTATTTTTAAGTAGCCATCGGCTTTACAAAACATTTTGGTTACTCTGCTAATTTAAAGATTTCTGTAGTGCTGTAAATAGAATGAATGAGAAAATGATTTGACTATATATTATATTTTCCTTCTCCAGTAATCTGTAATTTAGATCAAGAAAATTGATGTCACGATTCCTTCATATTGATGTGTTTGTAGCTTCCTCCCGGGACTTTTTGGAGCCCACAACTTTCCATGCCCTCCTGAAGAGCAGTGGCTTGGCTGCAGCTGAGCTGCCTTGCTGTGCCCACGAGAGGGCATCCACTGAGCAGCACCGTGGCACTCCTGGGAAACTGGGATTGCTCACAGTTTCCTTGGCTGCTCATGAACCTTGTTTTCCTACTCAGTTTAACTGATGCCTGACTGAAAGCTGTGAATGACTTTGACTTGTAGCACATATCAAAACTAATTGAGAGATAAGTCAAGTTTTGATGGGTATTTTCAGTGTAAATCCTCACTGTTTCTTTTATTGTGCCAGACTCTATTGTAAAAACCATAGTGGAAATGATGAAAGAGATGAAGAGGATGAAGAAAGAGAAAGCAAAAGCCGTGGCAAATCAGGCACTGACCATAATGACATTCCTCAGCAGCAGCTCAATGGAAACTAGGTATGGAAGTTACTCCTGACAGATCTGTTACCAAGACTGAAACGCAATATACAATTAATGTAGTTTATTGCAGTGAAGTATTTAAATCTAGTGTATGCAGAGTACTTTTTATTGGCATACTGTAGAAGAGTGGGGAGGATTTGTTGTTTTTTAAATCCAGCTGACTTTGTAACAGTGTAAGAAGGGAGGCCCTCATTTCTATTGCTAAAAGTAGATGTAATGTCAGAGCTGTGAAATGCTTTTCTGTATGATTTTAAATTTACTATTGTTTTCATCATTTTTTAAACAGGTTCAAGGGACAGAGTTATAGAACTGAGAATGGCTAAGACATCATAACTACTAATTCTTTTAAATTGTTTTCTAAAAATCAGAAAAGGGTTAGTAACTTTTTACTACCCTACTCTGTTAGAAATTTCATTGAACTGCCTGAAACGTTCATGTGTGTGAGCCTTCAGTAAGTGGCAGAGTTTTACATGTCAATATTATGTAGTTTGTAGTCTGCAGTGTCTGGAAAAAAATGAAACACTATATAAATGATATGTAATATGTACAGTGTCAAAAGTTAAGGCAGACATTGAAATGAAGTAAGATCTATATTTCTGGACTGAATAAAAACCTTAAGATTTGGAATGTGTAAGTTGTTTAGTGGATTCACGCAATGAGAGAAGGTCTTAGCTAGTTTAATTAACAACATGGACAAGTCCGTGGTGGCAACGAGCTGGTACTTTGTGAATTTTGCATTTTCTTCCTGCACAAGTTCCGGAGGCTGTACATGGGAAAGCAGCACTGGTTTTGCTTGGGAAGCTCCCAGTAGGGAAGGACTCAGTGTACACGAAGCACACTTGAACATTTCAGGTTGTTCCTGTTGTGATTGCTCATTCCGCCCGGCATTGTTTGCGGGAGATTTACTTGAGCAGCTGTTGGTTCTGAGCTGTGAGCTTTAGAACTCATGCCAAAGGGCTGTAGTTCATTCTTTCCCCAAAAACCCACCTCTTTCTGTGTCCTGATTTACAAAGAACACTTCACCAAGTGTGATTAAAACCTTACTATACAAATGTTTGGACTTTGCAGCCCAATCTCTTTTACTTCAGAGAGTTACAACTCTTAACTCACAATGGAATTTAGCCACCATATCTGACGTCCATACCTCAGGTGTTCTCTGTTGTGTGGAACACTTCATGTTTTGTCAAGAATGTTCATAAAGGTCCCATATTCTGTAAGAAGAATGAGGAAACAATAACCTTTTTTGCTAGATTGGTATTTATTTTTTCATCACATGACCACTATATGAGAAACTTCGCTCATCATCCTTAATTGTTTCAGTGATTTTTTTTTTTTCCTTTCTGTGACAAGTCAACAGTCACATCATGGAATTCTACTTGCTAGAATTTGATGTTCCTTTAGGGAATGATCAGCTCTAGGCTATACCAAACCTAACAGAACAGTCCTCTGACTGCTTTCAAAACACCTTGTCATTTCTAATGGCTACAGGCTTCTTCAATTGGTCTGTTAAAGCACATCCTCAGACTTACTTAAATAAAACCAAAAAGCTGAATCTAGTCCACATGTTTGTCTGTTGCTACTGCATCACCTTATTGTTTGTTTAGGGTTTTGACTTGTTTCACTCTGAACTCCCAACAAAACTTCTGGATTTGAAGGAAGGAAACAAGCAAAAGACACTGATTTGACTATAAACTGCTACAGTTCTTCTGTGATTGGTATTGCAAAAACAGTTCATTTGTAACATGAGTTTCTGTAGCATTTTTTACTTGTATTTTTAAAAGATTTAACGTGTGTCATTTGTCTTCTTATGCATTCCCTTAATGTCTTGAGGGACTCAATTACTGTATATTGGAGTTTCTAACATTTTACCTGTTAGAATTCAATCAATTCTGTTTGCTTTCCTGGAGAATAATCCCGTTTGGAAAGAAATATTGCTGTGTACAGAAAATATTCAGTTACTGCTCTAAACATGATGCCATTGATCATTTTTATTTTGTATTTGTAACTTTCAAAATTAAAAGCGTGACTTGAATTGCAATGACAGATCGATTATTGAAATTGTCTATCAAGGTGTTGTTTCTCCTAGAATATGAACATATTTCAGCCACTCAGAAAAGTTTTAGAATGCAAAACAGCATCCTTCAATATTTAAATTACTTCAGTTTGTGCCTCAGACATGGCCCTCCCATGGAAAAAAGGCACTTTGTTTGCAGCTACTGTATTTAACTAAGTTTGCATGGGGTAGATCTGCCAGCATACTGACTGTACTTGAGACTGAGCTCTTAATTCATTGTGTGTCAGTGGCTTAGTACAATATTCAGTCCAATAACTCACCTGTTATGGATAAATGACCCCATTCCATGCCTTGAAGAACCAGAACAGCACTTTACCTTCGGGTAGCAGAAAAGTGAGTGGCTGGTTTCCCTGTTACCCCCGTGTGCTGAAATGGCCTGGTGAAACTGTCATCAATTCAGAATTCATGGAAGCAAAGTCAAAAGCAAAAACCTTTTCTTACAAGCCTCAAATTTGTCATAACTGACTTCAACTCATGTATGCTGGGTAAAAGTGCCTTACAATGTAAAAATTGTATTTATATGTTCCCAAGTAGCATCACTTGCTGGGGAGTAATTCTGTCGTGGTGTTAATATTTAGAAGAAATGTACCTCAGCAGTGAATTTACTGTACATCTCCTACGTCCTTAATTGTAGTTTTAAAAAGCATGACAATGTATCATAGTATACAACATTTACATCATTTTTTTAAAAGACAAAATACTGCCATTACTGTCTTTCTATGTGTATTTTAGCTTGGAATTTCAGACAGTCTGAATTTTTGGGGGTTTGTTTTGGTTTGCAGGTTTGTTTGGGTTTTTTTTGGTAAAGCAATGTAATCTTTGCAAGCATATATTGAAGATTATTCTGGAGCATCTACTGCCTTCCCAGAAATGTTAGAAGTAATGAAAGTGCTCTATAGGTGAACTAGATATGTTTAAATTAGCTAGTTAAATTAATACAGTCAATTCATTACTGAGATATTTTTTTTACTGGGCACCTTCTGCTTTCATCTCACTATCAGAGAATTCAACAACATGAATTCAACAAAACTTGTCTTAAAAAACTGGTTTCACTTTATTTTTTTTATTATTTTATTTTATTATTGTTACTTTTTGCCTTTGGGCATTTGTTTTGCTCACAAGATGATTGTGTGCTGTTTAAGATGCCTGGAACCCTCTGAGAAGGGAGGTTTCTCCCCAGCTCCCTGCACCTCTCCATTAAGAGATCTCCCCAACTCAGCGTGTCTCTGTGGTCTCACAGATCTGTGGTTGTGTTATTCCCTGAAAGGACTGTGCCAAGGAAGGACAGGCATCACAAGGATACTGTTCAAATATCCTGAGGATACAGCTGTGCAATGCCAGAGCCCCCAGGTCAAAGCCTGTAGCAGTGGGCTGTGCTCTCCAGGGCAGGGGCAAAAAGGCTGTGCAGTGTCAGTGCAGCTCCTGAGCCTGAGGTGAGCAGATCTACTCCTTCTGCAGGGGTTGATCCACAGCAGGTTCTGTGATAAGGCTCTGGTAGGAGTCACACCTACACTCCACAAAGTCTCAGCTTTAGGTACAAAGAGCTGTGCTGATCTACAGTGGTTTGAGTCTGCCAAATCTGGCCCTAAAATGTAGTGTAACTGAAGAGAGTTTGCCTCTTACTCCTGCCTATTGGAAAAAGAACTTAATGCTAAAACAGAGTGAAAAATGAAGAGGTGATAATCTGTTTGAAATATCAGACTTATCTGGCAGGTGATAATCAGAGCATTCCAAAAATATTAATACGCTGAATCAGATTGACAAGAAAATTAATCCTCATTAGATGAAATTAATCTGAAGAGAACTGAAAGTACATGATAGCAATTAGTAACTCTTCTTCCATGTCACCAGAGTCAGATTCCACTATATTAGTGATGGAGGTGAAAAAAATCAGAAATACAGCCCTTGATTTATGTACTCGGTGAAGCAGTTCCTATACATGCATATGTATGCACAGCCATTAGTCAGCAGTGACATCTCAGCCCTTAACGAATCCTGGAGAGCTGTTGCTTGTCAGAAAGCACTCAGGTTAGGCCAGCATTTGCAGCTTTTGCTCTAGCATACATTTACATTAGGTGTAAAGACAAGGAATGTATGGAAGAGGGTAAATGCATTCCTATCTACAATGTTCTGTATATTTTGTTCCTGTTATATTGGCTTTACTTCCAAAGTTGTAGTTTGCAGTATTAGTTTCTTTTTATTGGTATCCTTGCATATATATATTCAATAAATGAGTTATGAATTTCATGTTTGCATATCTGTCCTTTTTCCGAAAGTGTAACTTCTGAAGCTGTCATTTTAATGCATAAATGCAGTATTTCCTCTTGAGGTTACAGGCCCAGGAAAACATTAACAGGAGAGAGGTGAGAAGGCATCATGTTTACAGTGTGGCACTTGGTGGTAACTCTGCATGTCTCTGTTCCTAACTCTGCACTGGGTAAGCTGCTTTGCATTTACCACTGCCTAATGCAAAGTGACTGACTTGCTGGAGGTTCCCTTTCTCACATTACAAGATTTTTTTTTTCCCCGAGAGTGAATTAATTTAGACTAAGAGACCAAGGGAATGCAGAGTATGTCTTGGTTTCAGCTGGGATAGAGTTAATTTTCTCATAGTAGCTGGCACAGTGCTGTGTTTTGGATTTGGTGTAAGAATACAGTTGATAACACTGATGGTTTAGTTGTTGCTAAGTAGTGTTTATACTAAGTCAAGGACTTTGCAGCTTCTCCTGGCTGGAGGACACAAGAAGCTGGGAAGGCACAGAGCCAGGACAGCTGACCCACAGGGAAGTTCCCTCTGCCATATGGTGTCATAGATTGGGGGGAAAGCTGGCTGGGGCTGCTGCTCAGGAACTGGCCAAGCATCTGTCAGCAGGTGGTGAGAGTTGGGTGGTGCAATACCTGTTTTGTATATTCCAATTGTATTGTCATCATCATCACCACCATTATTATTTTCATCTTTTTCTGCCCCATTAAACTGTCCTTATCTCACCCCATATGTTTTCTCACTTCAGCCCTTTCAGCTCTCTCCCCCATCCCACCAGGAATGGCAGTGCCTGAGCAGCTGCACTGGGGCTGAGTTGTGGGCTGGGGTTCCATGACAGTGCAAGTTGATCACACTGCACACAAGCAGCTGCATCCAGGATGCACTTTGGAACCATGGAGATTTACATAAGAGATTTACAAAGCAAAGGATCACCTGGAAATCACTGGATTTGTCTAAATATGTAACTGCCTAGAGCAAGACAGCTACACTTCTCAGCAATTTTAAAGTATCAAGAAATGTGCTGGGAAAACTTCATAGGAGAAAGGGCACTGTTGCTCTGTTGATGAAGATTTTATTATTATGTCATCACCTTAAATGAGTTAATTTAGTGAGCATAGTAGATAATTACAGGGATCTGAGAACAATCATATCCTGTCTGCACAGACTTAGGAAAAAATTGTTGAGCGTCATGATGGTCAGGTCTTGTTGATGAGCTCACAGAAACATAGAATATCCTGAGTTGGAAGGGATCCACAAGGATCATCGAGTCCAGCTCCTGGCTCTGCACAGAACAACC
The DNA here is from genome assembly GCA_025920805.1 of Petroica traversi. NCBI lineage: Eukaryota > Metazoa > Chordata > Aves > Passeriformes > Petroicidae > Petroica > Petroica traversi. The sequence goes on along the minus strand of JAHLSL010000024.1, from coordinate 6,647,254 downwards.
CCAGAGTGTAATTATTGATGCTGTGATCCACAGATATTCTAGCAAAGGTTTCCTGGAAAGGCTATTCAAGACTTCTGTTCCCAAAGTTGATGATGGGAATAGTTTCATCACATGCCATGATGCCATGGAAGTTATTACTAGATGCATATTTACTTTATTTGCTGGATTTTTTGTTTTGTCACCTGAGATCTTTGAGGCAAGCGCAGGATGTTGTGGATTGCCTTCTCTGTTCCATGGATGTGATTTCTCACTGGAATGACTGGACACTTGTAGCAGTGGAGAGGTGACCCATAGGCACAGGAGGATTTTGATTGCCCTCGTGTGAGGGCAGAGCTTTGAGGGCTGTCAGGTCCTCACTTAGACAAGCTCTGCTTGCTCTGCCCTGTGTAAGGGATTGCAGCACAATCACTCACAACCACTGTGGTTGTCCTGTGCCTAAGTCAGACACCCCATATGGTAAAGTACTTCCCAGCATTAGAGACAAAGGGCTTGCTGTGACCTCTGAAGGCTCAGCTTCTCTCTGCTTCCTCCTGCCTGCTCAGAACTCAGGGTCAATAGTTTAAACTGGATAATTAATGGAAAAGGCAATCTTATCAGTGAGTGTCTAAAAGAATGATCAAATTTTGTTAATCTGCACCAAGTTAACAAGCTCCTTGAGCAGAGAAGAAGCAGTGAGCCCAGCTTTATTTTAAGTGACTCTAATGACTATGTAAGACAGCAGGGAAATATGGTCTGACCAATTTAAAAGGCTACAAAAACTGTTTGGAAAACCCTACTCAGAGTAATTATTAAAAAATTCACTCTGCAGGGATGTGTTGAGGGGGATTTTCTTCAGTTCTGCTCTGATTTGAGATTACTTGGTATTTTCATTAACAGCTTGGATGGTGTATGCTGATTAAATTGTAGGGAGCACCAGACTTGAGCTAACTCTGACTGAGCAGAAGACAAATACAATTGAAAGTGAACTTGACAAATTCAAAAGAGGTAGCATGTGATGCAGTAAGTCCAGCAATGCATTTGACAAAAGCATGTTTGTACACTTCAACAGAAGCTGCGATCAGCTGAACAAACACAGGATGGGACAGGACAGGCTGCTACGGTAGCAGTTGAGCAGAAGAGTTCTCCTGGGGTTATAGCCAGTCACCAGCTGAACATGATTCAACTGCATCCTGTTCCTGAAAAAAAACCCAAATGCTGTTATGGAATGTATGAACAGCAGTGTAATCTGTAAGATGCAGGGCGGGCTCCCTGTTCCTCGTGTGGTTGCAGAAAGCCTTTCTTGGAACGTGGTATCCAGCTGTGGGCACTGCACTTCCTGGAAAATGGGGATCAGCTGGAGATGACTGGAGAAAAGCCATGAGAGGGGTGACAGGATGGATGACAGGACTGGTTTCAAGGTGATGGGAGAGTGTTTTCAAACCAGCTGGAGGTGGGTGCAAAGAAGGACATAAACGTTTTCTCCCACTGCTGCAGGTAGGACAAGGAAAAGAGATTCTATTACAGCAGGACACATTGAGCTGAGACACCCAAATGGCCTGTTGGGCTTGACACCAGCAACAGCAAAGCTTGGAATACCTTTCCTGGGCAGGCTGTGGAATCTCTGGAATTTGAGCTTTTAAAGGAAGGGTACAGGGCTGGCACGGACAAGGGCTGGAGGTGCAGGGGATCAGGGCAGTGCAGAGCTCACAGTTCGTACCCTGCCCTGTGACCGTCTCGCTCCCAGGCCTGCGAGGGAGTCAGAGCTGCTCTGGAGCAAACACTGCACTGGCAGAGCTCTGGAGCTCAGCCCTGGCACTCACAGCCATGTGTTTCTTTTTTCATCCCATCTTTTAAAATAGCTCTTGTGGTAGTAACATCTGTGGGCACACTGGCAGCATGGCCCATGTCTGCAGAGTTTGTACAAACTTTCCGACACCGCCCAGGGCAAGGCACTCTCCATGCTTCCATTTGAAATTTTTGGGAGTACTTCAGCTTTCACAGTGCATGCATCCCACACCTTAAATGTACAATTTTGTTGTGCAAGAACAAGCAAAGTGACAGCAGTACATCATATGAATGTGTGGGATTAGTGCACACAAACCACTTCTTAATTGTGTGTGTGTGTGCAGTGGGATGATACAGAGTTTGGAGTGGCTGCTCTCTTGCCCAGTTACTGTGGCAGGAATCTTAACCCTTTATCTGAATTTTTGCCAGAGATGGTATCTTACTTTGTTTAAACTGGGTTCTCTGCTTTTATTTTTCCTAAAACAACATTCCAGCTGAGAAGAAAGCAACCAGGGCTGGTGCTGCCCAGTTTTTCATACCCTGGGTAGACGTGCAGGTTGCTTGGCACACATGCAACACCCAATTTTAATCTGCTGGCCAAAAGAAATTCCATATTCCTGTGCAAAGGCTCCCATCAGGCTCTGCCTGCCAGTGAAGAGCATTCCAGAGGCTTTGGGCAGGGGGGGAAGAAACTCCCTCCCGAACCATACACTAAAAATAGGCTGATGCTGTGCAAACAGCTTTGCTGTGAACTTCCTTCTGGCAGGCAGCCATGCAGCTGCCCGAGAGTTTTAAGCCTAAATACCTCTCCAAAACAGAAAGTCACTCAAGTTAAGCATAGTTAGCAATGCTTTTAATCTTACTATTCCCTGCTGCGTTGTCTCAGTTTCAGCATCTTCCACCGTGCAGGTAGCTTATTCAGGATCTAAGATGAGGGATTTTTTTAACCTAAACCGTGGTTGAGACTGGCACTGTCAATCCCTGGAGTCTGCAAAGTTCAAAGCAGGAAGGAGGCCTTTTATCTAAAACTGAAATGTTCAGGTGACGCATCCAAAAAGTGCTTTCCTGCAGAGTGAGAAGTGCAGTAGCTGGGCTGCAGAAGGTTTTAAAATTCTCTAAATTGCTGTTAACTAAACATCCTTAAATCCTGCTGTGGCGATATTAAATTGGAAAGTTGGTTCCTTAAATAAGACTACTTTAAAAAGAATAAACACAAGACTCTGGGCAGTTGGACTGAATGACAGCAATGATTCAGTCAGGCATTGAAGCCTATGAGGTATTTGAGTTTGCCATATTTTCCAGTGTTTTTGCTGCTTATTAGTGCCAACATTTTGCCATGTCACATTCTTCTGTACATTTTGATTATGAAGACTGATGTTCCAGTTGCAGTATCAAACTTCCTTCATTTCAGTAGTTGTGGTTTGTTTAGACATAACAAGATTCACATTTTCCTTTATCATGATTTTATAGGAAGAATATTTCCCAAGGCTAATTAAGTCTCTGGGTCATTTTCAGCTATGAAAATGATCAAGAATCACTGATAATACATTAGTTTTGCATAGCTGGCTTTTTCCCCTCTCAATTTTCTGTTATCAAATACTCAGTTTTTATTTGAATCCTCTGTATCCAATTATCTGGTTTGTGTGGCAATTAAACAGAAGATCAGTGTCATTGTGTTTTACATTCTCTTTAAACTCATCAAGAGCAGGACCACACTAGTTTAAGTTTGTAATTTAAGATGTATTTGGCGGGTGTTCAAAGAGACAGGAGCTCCAGTCTGTCTCACTTCCCCTTAGAAAGCCTTTCTGATGCTGCCAAACAATATTTACATCAGCAGGGAACTGAGTTTTGGAAAACTTTTCCAGGCTCTGAAGAAACCAAGAAACCTGAGACTTTGATAAGCCTTGGTAAATTTAAAAACTCTTGATGCTATCACTGTGTAAAACTTGTATTAGCCCAGCAGATATCACAGGTTTACAATTTGAGGAATGGATTTCAGTTAAGAGATAAGAACAGAGGTTTGGCCAAAAAAGTGTTATTTGGAGCAAAATTCTCCTATTGTCATCTCCATTGAGCACTTTATGGTATCTTACATTTCTGCAGCCACAGGTACAAGTGCTCTGTTCTGCAAGCATGTGAACATACTGTTCACTAAGTTGGGTCAGCATCTGCAGCCAGACAGCTTTAAAAAGCATCAAGCTTATTTCTTTTTCTGGGACCTTCAGCTTTCTAGCTGTCTGGAGGGTTCAGGTGAGGTCCTGTTTTCTCTGTCTCAGAAAAAAAAGTTGTTTTCTCTCCATGCCATGGAGTCTGGCAGCCTTTGAGAGCAGTTCTCCCCCTTCCCACCCCTGTTTCATGCTTTTTGAGGATAGATTTCTGAAGGAGCTTTTCACTGGATCAAGCAGGTTCTGGGTGGGTACCAAGAGCAGGAATTCTAGCTCCTGCTGCCTGGTCATTTAACTTGGGACTCTAAAAATTAATTTATTTTCCCTTTTAAATATAAACTGAGTTCTAAAAACACTCTTCAGCTGAACTATTGGACTCTGTCCTTGCCAGGCACCTCATCCAGTCTTGCACCCTTAACACAAATCCAGATTCAGATCAGGTTTTACTAGAGCAGCATTTCATATTTGAGGATCTGAACTACAATCTTGCCAGCTCATACCACTCAGCTCAAGACTTGCAAAGGAGAGGGGAGTCCTGGAGTGCAGCTCCCTCCTGGCCTGGTGTTTGTGTCTCATCTCCACTTCCCTTGTAATCTGCCCAGAGAAGATTTCTGAGATACTTGAACGGCTGCCAGGATGTGCATGGGAGGCAGGGGCTTGGCATGTGAGCCCTGACACCTGATGCTTGGTGTGCACTGAGGCAGTGCCAGCTGGATCTGCCAGCCCTAGCAAGTGCAGCCCTTCTGTCTCGGCAGCGAGTTACCTGATCAGGCTGCTGGCTGTGCTCTGTGCTGCTCTTCCTCTTCCTTCTCCCCTGCTACTCAGACAGCCTCCTGCCTTCTCTCGAGTTTCTGTTCTCATGCCTGTCAGCCCCTTTGTCCATGCTGGTGTCAACAGGCTCCAGGTTGTTCTTTTAAGCAATCCTTGCACCTGGCTCACCTGAGTGTGGCTGTACAGACACCTCTTCTAAGATGTGCGACACAGCAACTGTTCTACAGCTTTTTAGAAATGCTCCTGGGGTTTGCAGGCAGCTCCTGCACTCAGGTGTCTGGTGGAAGCAGATAAATTTTTTCACTTCTCTGAAAACAACTGAGCAAGGGGGTGAACCCCACAACTCTCCTCCCTCAAGTGCCCTTCTCCAGTGGGAGGACCTGCCAGCACCAACCACCTGCACTTGGGAGTAGTCCAGCATTCCCTCAGGCTTCAGTGGAAGGTGTGTGCAAATGAGCTTCCAGTGCAAATACCCCAGGCTGAAGTCCTGCTGCAGGGTTCCCTTGGTTTCTTGCTTCATGCCTCAAGCTAAGGAGTGACTGAAAAAACTGAGGCTGTGTTAACAAAGTTGTTGGCTAAAATAAGCTGCTGGACAAAGAACAAGAGCACTTCCCATGCACAGCCCATCTACTAGAAGTCCTTTTACTCCTGTGTAGCCCTGGGTGTTTGCTGTACATGCATGCTGCAATGTGGACACCTGTCCTCTCCTGTTCTCCGAGAGACCACTTTATTTTGAGAAAACCAGCAGGGCAACGCAGCTGTCATCAGTCACATTAATTTTGGTAGAGTTTACACTGACCTGTACCACACAGAATCTTTTGGGTCACCCAGGTACCTTCTAGATGTAAGTGCTGCTGAATGAGGGGAGCAGAAAAGGTTCCCTTGGAGAAAGTGTACCTCTCACTGTTCCTTGCTGTACAGTGAAGGAAGGAATCTGAATGTTGTAACTTCCAAGGCCCTGCTCTTTGTTCTGCTTTGCTGTTGCATGGGATTACTGGGGACCTCAGGTGACTCCTTGAGGGTGGGAAGGGCAGTGCTGCAGTCAATGGAGGTGTGGGAGGAGTGGAAGGAGGTCAGCCTGAGCTTTACCGTGTCCTCACACAGGTTTGCAGTGCCATGTGACAGTGATAAACACTGGTGTCCCCCTCGCGTGGCAGCAGGGATGGTGCTCACACAGCAAAGGGTTGGTGCTGCAGCTCTCAGTGGCTCTGCAGCTGGTGCTGTGGTTGTATTTAAGAACTTTCTTATTTTCTTAGTCAGCAACTCCACCAGGACACACCATGCAGTGAGTCAAGCTGAGCTTGGGAGACAGCCATTCCCAACTAGAAAAAATAAAAATACCTTCCTGATAGTTCCATTGCTCAGGTTTCAACCCTTGTGCCAGGACAGGTTCAAACAAACAGCGCGTCCTTTGGGCGGGTCTCTGGATTTCAGGTGTGCCTTCCTCTTCATCCAAGCCACTTCTCACAGCTCTCCCGTGCCAGGGAATGAGGACTCTGGAGAGCAGGGAGAGGAGCAAGCGCAGCCCCACAGCTGCCAGGGGAAGGATCACCACTCGTGCTCTGTCACAGCCGTGGGGCTTGGGCTACCAAAATCTCAGGTGCCTCCATGGGCACAAGGCCCCACGGCACAGGCTGTGCTTCAGGTGTGGCAGCGCTGAGCCCACACCCTGCTCCAGTGACGGGATCTGCCTTTGCTTGTTCTGTGCCCTTTTCAATAATCCCCGTTTCAGTCCCTGGCTGGCACAGGTCCCTCCTGCCAGGCAGGGCTGCAGGGTGAGCACAGAGCCAAGCGCAGCCTCTCCTCTCTGCTCTGTTGTGTCTGGTCCTGCTGAGCCTGGGCTGCTGGGATAATTCCTAACGGATGTTTGCAAACCAAAGCTGATAAATGCCATAAATACCAGCCCAGAGAGCAGCCTGGTCTGCAGCAATCCAGGCTCTGCTTCTCAGGATGGTTCATGGTTTGTGATCAGCCGCTGCTGAGTATCCTGCATTGTGTTATTTTTGTGTCACTGAGCAGTGCACTACTGAATAAAGAGCAAAATGTCTGTAATTCCCCCAACCTCCATCATGGACTGTGAAAACCTTTTTAGTGAAGAAAGGAAGTTGCCTCCAGCTCCAGAGAAGCACATCAGTTCAGGGATTTGCTTATCTTAGGTTTTTTTTTCACATTACGTAAATTGTCTCTTACTGGCTGGGCAGGGAGAGAAAACTTGATAAACTCTCACCATGCAGGAAATCCCAGTCTTGAAACCAATAAGTAGGTAGGCACCACTTTCCAAAATCAATGGAGATTGTCATCACTGAGAATCACCATGATGACAAATTTTCTCAGGAACAAGAAAAAGAACATTATTTTAAAAGGTATTTTGCAACAAACAACATCTATTCCCTATTTCTTAGCAAGGGTGTGCCTCTTTTTAAACTATGTTTTGGTACATCTGGCTTCCTCTCCCATTTGGAACATTTCGCTAGAAATATATTTATATGCTATTTAAACCACTTGTCGGAGTGGAGGGATTTCTCTGCAACTGTGAATAAGATGGGATGCTTGTGCAATAAATTCACATTCTAGTGAATGTTCTCTATATAATTTAATCAGGTATTTCTTTTTTGTTTTCCTCTTGATTAAAAATTATGGTGCTCCTCTCAGGACTGGGTTAATATCCCTGGAATTCTCCATTTTCCCCCATTCTGCCTGCACAGGCAAATTTCTGGTCACAAGGGAGTCCTGCTGGTCTAGTTAATCTGCTGAAGATTGGCTGTACTCTTTGCTTTTTTTAGGAGACTTGTTTTGTGAAACAAAACCAGCAGATAAATTCTGCTAATTCTCTGTGAGTCACCCAGCAGCAATGGCAAAGCTGGGAGGGAAAAATGGGGAGAAGAGCAGGGGATTCGTGAATGGGCACTGACCTGGAAGATCTGACCCAGTGAACACCATTTCAGGGGCTTCCAAAAGATTAATACTCAGTTGCCACCTCCAGGTACCCCACCAGTGGAAACAGGTGGTTACCAAGAAAGGTTTTAAAAAGTCTGTTAACAAAATTATTTACAACTGGTGCTCCCACAGGTCATGGTTCACTGGGCCTGAGCACTGAGATATGCCTGGCTGGCAACAGAGGACAAATAATTATGAAATCAAGAGTCTACTCAGAGGCAAAACACTCTGTATGTTTATTACATTATTTTGCCTTGTAAAAAGCTTTGCATACCAGAGAAATGAAAACTTTGGCTTTCTCAACTTATGCATCATCTAGACAGAAAATGTGCAGGCCCCAGGTACCTCTGAACCCCCTCCCTCACCCTGCCCTGCAAGCCTCAGTGGCCTCACACCAGCAAGAGCAAAACTGGTCATCTACTAAATCTGGTGCTGATCTCGGCTAACCAATTTCCTGTAATATCAGCAAATACTTTTGCTTTTGTAAATTGTTTTTCCCTCCATAATGGGGTGCCAGCAGGACCAGAAATGCTTTGGGTCCGGGAATGTACTGTTTGGCAGGAGGAACAAAGAAATTGCTCATCCAGAAGGGCAAAACAGGACTAATGGTTTAGTTTGCTGGGGAGAAACCGCATGGAAGTCAAGCCAACAACTCCTGCATGCCATCAGAAAGGTGCTGTGGGATGCTACTTTTAATGGCAGTCATTGATATTAGTCATTAATGTCTTCAGTAACTAAAATACAATCAGATCCTGCAATTCTTCTGAGGTTGCAGAGTCTCTCCACAGGTACTGTCCACTGCCCACTAATGTCAGGCTCTCCCTGAACCTGACAGGGCAGCTGTTCTTCCTGGCCTTCTGGAAGCAGCCCAGCTATGACACGTTTCTGATATCCCTTAGCTGCAGGGCAGGTTTCATTCTGCTGCTCCAGGCAACTCAATAAAGGTTCCTTCCACCCACTCCAGTTAACCCGCCCAGACTGTAACAATACAGCACTCATGGGGGATCGTGCCCATTTACTTAATTAAAATTTGCTTAAATTGGTTGTTTCATGCAAAGGAACACTTAATTTCATTTCACCGTGTTTTCTGAGCCAACAGTAATAATGCTAGATGCATATCAGAGGGTGATTGCTACAGTTCTTTCTGAGTAAAGTTATTTTTAAGAATCATTATCTTTTTCTTGACACCAAGATTTTATGCAGCATAAAATAAAACTTGGTTTCCACTCATCAGAGAAAGAGGAGGAAAGTTTTCAGCTGCTATATAAGAAATCACAAATTTCAATTTGCACTGTTGTATTGTCCTTAATTGTCCTTATGTCCACACCTACAGGAAAAGTTGACACTTTTTTTTTCCTTCTCCCATTTGAGACCACTGGAACTATCCATGCCTTTTGCCTGTGGAGCCCCTCCATGGACATGTATACCTGAAGGATGTGCATCCCTGTCCCTGGTCCTGGAATGTCAGCAGATTCCATCCTGTTCCCCCCTGGACACAGGAGTCACAAAAACACAGAATCAATTAGGTTGGACAAAAACTCTGAGCTCATCGAGTCCGACCTATGGCCACAACACCACCTTGTCAACCAGACTATGGCACCAAGTGCCACGTTCAGTCTTTCTTAAAAACCTCCAGGGATGGTGACTCCACCACCTCCCTGGGCAGGCTGTTCCCATGTTTAATCACCCTTTCTGTGAAGGAGTTCCCCCTAATATCCAACCTAAACCTCCCCTGGTCCAGTTCAAGGCCATGTCCCCTTGTCCTGCTGGTTGCCTGGGAGAAGAGCCCAACTTGCACCTGACTGCACCCTCCTGTCGGGGAGTTGTACAGAGCAATAAGGTCCCTGCTGAGCCTCCTTTTCTCCAGGCCAAAACCTCCAGTTCCCTTGATGCCAAAATGATTTTTGTCTTTTCTTTTAAATACCTTTTACAGAGTTCTATGTATCCACAAGTATTAGCATGCATACTTGTAATCCTTCAGTTAGTCTAGCACTTAGTGTTCTGTAAGTGTTCTGCAGGCCCTGAGACTGAACACCCCAGAACTGCAGAGCCAGGAAGACCAAACATTCTGCTGTCTTAGGAAGCCAAGGTCCCCTAGAAGGACAGATTCTGTAAACTGGAGGTGAGCCCACCCCAGCCCCATTATTGGGTTCCCTTGTTAGAAATGCGTAAAGTCTGTAACTTTTAGACGTGATTGACACAGTATGTGCATTGTGACGTGTGTCACCTGGGTGAAGTGATGCATCCAACGGGATCCTGATTAAAATACTGAGGTAACGACCCCCAACCCTCTAACCATGTCTAGCCTTGTTTTTCCTAACACCAGGAAAAAGGCATCACTCTCAGCCCTTCCTCATCAGACTTGTGCTCCAGACCCTTCCCTTCTGTTGCCGTTCTCTGGACTCGTTCCAGCACCTCAATGCCTTTCCTGAATTGAGGGGCCCAAAACTGGACACAGCAGTGTCACCTTCCCACGTCGTCCTGAGGGGACGAGGAACGCACATCGTGCTGCGGGCACGGAGGGTCGGGGCAACTCCCAAGACCAGGAGTGGGGACATAAGAGCCGGGACAGCTGCACCCTGCCGGGGTGGGGACAGCCCCGCCGAGGGATGGGGACAGCTGCGGTGATGTGTCCCCTGTCCCCC
>JAHLSL010000024.1:6607759-6636176 GCA_025920805.1 Petroica traversi | reverse complement strand
CGGCTCCCTCGGGGTGGGATCCGGGGGGATCCGGAGCCCGAGGGCGGCGGGCAGAGCCGGCGTTGGCGCCTCCGGAGCGAAGGTGGAAGAACTTCCCCCAGCGCGCCACAACTTCCTATTCCTGTTGCTGTTCCCGGCGTGCGGGAGGCTCTGGTCGGGAGAGCCCCACGTGTGTGAGCTGGGTCAGGTTCTGCAGAATCAGCATCCTTTATATTTTTGCGTAATTGCCGCATCTGCTAAGGCGCTTAATGCTCATTTTTATTAATCTTTTTTAAGCAAGAGCCAGTGCTGGTGAAGTGCGTGCGGTGTCTGATGGCCGAGTGTTGTGACGGCCGCGAGGCTGCGACAGTAAATCCCTGCAGTCCATAAAAAACCTCATAAAACCTTTAGGAAAGACCCATTCCCTGCCAGATGCAGAAAGGAAGGTTTAGTAGACACGCTGGAGATAACGATTGGTCTGACCAAAGGAAAACCCCATGAGTTTTGGGAGGGACCTGCCTGATTTCTTAAAATAGCAGCCTGCTGGGGGCTGCAAGGACCATGAGCTCGAGCTGTGTGTGTGTGTAGCTCACACAGGGTCAGTTTTGGATGGGAGGGTGGAATAATAATGAAATTCCCCAGATGAAATACTCATTAAAGATTAATCAACAAAACCCCCATGTAAACAGTTGGCTGACCACTGGCCAGGTAAGTGTTTCCACAGGCACTGAAATAGGATTTGAGTCCTGCAGGGGTGCTGGTAGCCAAAATGGATACTTAAAATGCCTGCCTTGGCGAGCTGTCGGCACTAACCTTCTGTTTTCCCTCTGAAATTCTTTTTCACATAGTATTGTTCAGCTTCGTAATGAGAGAGGGAAGTAATTAAAAAACCACATTATTTTCAAACTGCAGTAGGGTTAGGGTTCAAGGAAGACTGTTTGATGTGACAGTGTGCCCTGAACCTCAGCAGTATTTGGTGTCATTATGTATGTTCTAATTAATACTCACTTGCCATTGTTGCAGGCTGTTTCATACAGGGAGTTTGCCCATGTGAAGCACGTTGCTGAAAGCTTAAATTTCAGTTTCTGGATGTTTTTGAATCTCCCTGTTTAGGAAACAGTGGTCAGAGCAGAGTTGCTTCACAGCAGCATAACTTGTCATGCTCTTGTCTTGTCCTGCAAACTGGCTCGTGCGTTTTGTTGAGATCGAGTGCTGTGGAGATCTGGAAGGTGTCCATGTCTGGAACCTCTGCTTGCTTAATTGCAGATGCAGGTTTTGCATTACACTAGGAAAATCAAAGGGGTTAAAAAGCTTGATTATTTTTGTAACGGAATATAGAGTTTCACTGAGGTGTAGTAACTTCACTTTCCTGCTCTCCACTGAAGGAGAACGTTGCATTGCATAACAACTCACAGTGTTTCAAGTAGCCTTTGTGAACTCTTTACCCTGTGTTCAGTGTGACTGTTTTTGGAGAGGGAGAAAGTAAGGTGGCTCTGATGAGTGTTGTGGGTTTGATAGGTTTTACTCAAGGGTTTGATAGTTTTTACTGAATAAAGCAAAGGACTTGAAGTCAGCACAGACTTTCTATAAGGCTTTGTAGAAATCTCACTTTATTTCCTTTTCAGATTGGCGATGATGAACAAGGTTATGACCTGGATTTGTTCTGCATACCTAAACATTATGCAGATGATTTGGAAAAAGTCTATATTCCTCATGGGCTCATCATGGACAGGTTTGTTTGACTTCAGACAGTACACTGATTGCATGAAACTGGAATAAACATCTTCCAGTGATAATTTTGCTGCTTGGAGGCTGTCTAAATAGATTACATTTAATTAGAGACTAGAATGTACTTTTTTTTTTTTCTTTTAAGGGTTTATACATTTGCAGTCATGCTACTCTTTGAAAATCGGTCATAATTCTCAAGCGAAATTTAGTAGTATGTAGGAATTTAGGACTTGCTTTTCAGTGCTTCTTTCATGTTTTACCTTCTTAAAAATCTAACTAGAAGATGTTTTGTTGTGTCAGTTCAGTCTGAAAATATAGTCTCTTAATTTGCACAAGGTATTAATAAAAGTAAGCTATTAATCACATCATTTTAGATTCTCTCATGTTGATGTGGTAGATAAATAATGTCCAACTTTCTCGTACCTTCTGAGAAAGACATCCTGTGCAAATATCAATCTGTCACTTCCTGTGGTTGCTGAAATCTTTGATTTCGTGCTGTGCAAGTTTCATCCTGTGTGATCAGAATGTGTTCATAAGCCTACAAGAATTTTTTTTAATTTTACTTCGTGTTTGAAAGTTGCAAATTTCCTTTATGAGAATGAATACCAAATTTAAGACTTTTATGGGTGGTGCTGGGTGGGTCTTCCAGGAGATCTTGTGACTAGGAATGCAACTAGATTTTGCATGGTTCTGATACAATGAACATCCCAATTTAAAAAGTTTATGTTTAAATACTAAAACTTTACACTAGAAGTCCATATAGAGGAAAAAATTGGACGAAGTACACATCACTGACGTAAAGTTTGTAATGGTTGGCTTTCTCTGAGAAACCTGCTGTCAGCTGGCACCCAGTAAATGCAAACCATGCTTTCTAAAATAAATGGCAAGATAAATTTAGAAACAATTATTGCAGAAAAACGATGCAGTGTTGCTGGTATTGTATTCTGCTTTCAGAACAAATTTCTGGCATTCTGATTTGGCAAATAAACATAAACTATTAAGTTTACAATTTGAGGGTTTCCTTGCTTGCCAGCTGGTGAGGGCTGCAGCCTTTGGGGTTGTGTTAGCTTATGCTGCTCTTTGCCTGGAAGCTGAAGCTCTCTTTGGAAGGAGCAGACACACCTTCATGTCTCTTATCTGACAGGGAAACGGTTTCAGGGTGTTGAAGTTTGCTTTGGCTGCCTGTGATGTAGGGAAACAAGTGCATTTGGCAGTGCTGCTGTTGGATTAACCTTGAAAAGCCAAACTTTGTTGACCAGCTATGTGTAAAAGTGACTGAAGTGGTAGGCAAATATTTCCAAGCAAAATGTGTTTCCAAGTTTGCTGCATGTGTTTGCTGCTGCTGGGAGTACCAAACGCTGCTGCTGCTGGGATGAAGGAATGAAATGTTATGACAGCTCTCTCTTCCTTGGTTTTGTTTAGGACGGAGAGACTGGCACGAGAAATTATGAAGGGCATGGGAGGACACCACATTGTGGCACTCTGTGTACTCAAGGGTGGCTATAAGTTTTTTGCTGATTTATTAGACTACATCAAAGCCCTGAACAGAAACAGTGACAAATCAATCCCCATGACAGTCGACTTCATTAGGCTGAAGAGTTATTGTGTAAGTATCTATGCAATTTTTAGCCAAGTTGACTACAAATTATTAACAGAGTTGGTTTAATATTGTTACTGCCCTAATATACTAATATTAAACAAATAATTAAGGGAATTAAGGGTCACAAGCCAATTTACTCTTTCTCTACCTTATTATATAATGTGTTTTCTTTTAGACCTTGTTATATCTTTACCCCAGTAAAATCATTATGCTGAGGAGAGTGACCCTTTACCTTTCCTTTACCTGTTCAACAATTTCCTCTCTGCCCTCTACTCCATCCCTAAAGCTGTAGCTCTAGACTAGTACAGAGTATTCTCCTGCAGCTATGATTACAAAAATTTATTTCTAGGAGTTTTTATATAGCCCAGACATCATTCTTGGACAGGATGACTTGAAAGCTGCAGAGATGGTTCCCTGACTCATTTTTATTTGGATGAACTGAGGAATGAACAAAATTAGTTGGTTTTGGCCATGAGGAAACACTAGGTACATAAACCTAGATTTGTGATTGATACCCTCTGAATATGGCATTACCTTTTCAAGACAAAGCATAGATTGCCTTGGGTTTAGATTTTTAGGGAAAGAATTTCTTTGATTCTCAACACAAATATTCAACTTTGTAGGGAAACAGAACATTCTGTAACATGAGGTAACTTCTAGGTTTTATTAGAAGGAAGCACAGGGTTATGTTGTGCAGGTCAGGGGAAGAAGTAGGTATTTGTCAGCACTGGATGATTCCTAGCTCACTGACAAACAAGCCTCACATTTTTCGCATTTCAGAAATTTATTATTTTTTCCCTAAGACCATCTATAAGATGGAAATAATGACTTTTTTTTGTTTCAGTTTAGAAGGTCTGTATTGTTTCAAGGTTATGCTGTTTGTGCAGTGCTTTTGCAGGACAAGCAGCCCTGGCTGCCCGAGGCACACACAGCTGCCTGTCCCGGGGTTACCTAGAGACCACACTCACATTTGCAGAGCACAAGGCATTAATTTAGTTATGTGCTTTAATGAGAGTGCAAGGCTGGGCAGAAGGGCTCATGCCAGCCTTTGGTTGTATCTCACAAGGCACTTTGTGTTAAAATCAGCAAGGGAGAGCAGTCTGAGCCTGCTTTTTCCTGTGCCTCCCAAAAGGGGAGTCTATTGCCTCCAGTCCACTTCACCCCAAAGGCCCCACATGCCCATATATTCTGCCTGTAAGAGCTGATGAAAACTGAATATTTCTATTACAAAATAATAGGTTAAAGAATAGGAAATTATTACTTCCACCTGGTTTTTTTTGGTGAGGTAATTGTGTATCTTCTGCTTTCTCCACTAAGGAACTCTTCCAGTAACTTACCTAGCTCATTTAAAAAAATCAATACAAAGACAACACCCTTCATGATCTCTACTTTTTAACTCAGAAAAAAGTACTGAATAAATAGTTTGAAACACCTGAAAAAAGTCTGTTAAAAAGCAGGGCTGCCTCAGGTATCTCAGGTGTTTTTTAGTTCATTTCTTTACTACAGCTGTTTTTGTTTATCCCCCCTCAGAACTACAGTGCCTTGATATTAATAGAGGAGTGAACAGCAAAGTAAGTTTTATAGAAATTAAAATGCTGGTTTTACTACAGAAACAAGTGGGTGAGGAGAAAAGCAGAGAAATGTAGACAGAAAGCTGTTGAAGCCAAACATTTTCCTTGAGGTGTTGGCTTGAGGGTTTTTGATTTTGTGAGCCAGTTCTATAAAAGAATGTTTTCTTGTTCTGCGTGAGTGAGAAGCTGCTGCTACGTGATACCTCCACTACACTATTCATGAGCATTTATTTTCTGTAGAGTCTCTTAGGTGGATATTAATACCCAAATTTAGGTCGTTTAGATTGCATAATTTGATAGACTGGATAAGATTATCCTATCATGGACATGAATGTAACAGCTTGGCAGGGTCTTCCTTCAGTAATAGTGTCAGAATGCTAAATCTGCTCTGTAGTTTTGATCTGTGCTTTGCTACATGAAGGGGTCTGTGTTCAGTGGTGTGAAAACCATCACAAACTGTAATGGACAGTTAAAAGTGGAGCTTTCAACTCTCTTGTTGCTGTCTCTGGATGTGATTATTTGATCATGCTGCCTGCCATTACAGGCTGCTTAAAAGATGTTAAAAATATCCTGGTCGCATAAATGAAACAGATGAACTTTTGTAATGGTTCTGTAATTGATGTAATTGAAGTTCTATTCTTGTTTCAAACTGATCATTTAATATTTACAAGCATATGGGGGTTTTTTTGTGTTGCAATGCAAAGTTCATACTGTACTGCACCCAAAATAATTCTCCAAGAATACTGACATGATCAAGCTATGATTAAACTTTGCTTGTAACTCCAGTTTTCCAAGTCCTTACTGATGAATTTTAATGATCTGGCAAGCTGTTAAGAAATGGAAAGGTAGTATTTATGATCAGATCCAGCTCTCAGTATTCTTGACAAATAGTTTATTCTGTTTGTGTTACAAGAAGAATGGCTTTTCACCAATCTCCTGCATTTAAGCATGGAAATGCTTGTATAGTCATGAAGGGCAGTCTGAAGACTGGGTGTGTTGCACTGTCACTGGTGAAAATAGGGATTTTCAGTGGAGCACATGGTAAACTCTGGTTAGGTTGGTCACAGCAGGATTCTGAATGGTCTCTGCTAACCAAACGTTACAGCTGATACTGTAAGGAACTTAAAATGCCACTTCAGAAGGTGATCTTGGAGTCACTTGAGTCAGGAGTTACAATCTTGTAAAACATTATTGTTTTCCAGCAGTGACAACAGGGAGGCAGTGAAAACAGATCTAAACAGTAAAACTCTTATGTGTTAAACCATGAAGCATTAAAGTCTTACCAGTACTGAACTCAGAAATAAGGCTCCTGAAGATAATTAAAACATTGCTTAATGATTAAACAAAGTTCTTGCCAGTTGAAATCTGGGTACAACCAATGTCAGAAATCTTTTAACTGTTTTTTCACCCTTTCATTGCTCAGGAACTTAGCACCTGCATATGACATCTAATATGAGCTATGAGACACTGTCAAGGTTTAAAGTCAGTTTAGTAAGTTTAATAAACTGCAAAGATTTGTGAGGCACTCCTAGCAGCTGTTTTTAACTTTCCTGTATAACAGTTCATTTATGTTTTTATCACAGTTTAGATTTACTGAAGCAAAATACAGTTTAGTGATGATGTACCTGTGTTGCTGTTCAGTTGTATAAGAACTATTTTGATTTGTTACCAATACTGGCTGTAAACCAAGCACAAGCTTTTCTGGCTATTTTTGTAGCTTATTGTTCTAAATAGTAATCAGTGCCTTGTTTGCTGACTGTTCTTGTTATGATTGCCTATTCTTCTTCAGAGTAAGACTTTCTAAAGCAATAAAGTTTAAAATGTAAATTACCATCTATATAGCATCCTGTAGCTTGGAAACCAGAAGTGCTTTTTGCCCTGTTTCTCGTAAGTCCTTGGTGTTTAGATACACATGTATATAAATGGTCACAGATGAGAGATGATGCTTATGTTGATGCAAATCTTGTCAGTCTTTAATCTGAAATACCAGCTTTGAAATTGATCACTTGTAATTTATTTGTTCATAGTGAGATGCTGTTGCTGCTGTGCTTCTGAAAGCTTTAACATTTACTAGTTGTGTACTTCCCAGTTTTGACATTTACTGCAAGAAGAAAATCAATTTAATTCTGGTTATGCTAATGTTCACCCTCCACTTTCTTAGAATGATCAGTCAACTGGAGATATCAAAGTCATTGGGGGAGATGACCTCTCAACCTTGACTGGAAAGGTACAGCTCTGTGTGTCTGTGTTGGGTTCCACTAAAGGAGTGGTGGGAATTCATACTGCTGAGATGTGTATGGTGCAGCCCACGTGGGGAACAGAGGTGCCCATGATAGTAACAAGGGGAGGAAATAGGAAAATGTAGATTGGGAATCTGCTTTTCTCCAGTGATTCTATGGAGATAATTGAGTCAGGGGTTAAAGCACTGCTGCTCCTGCTCTGTGAGAACATATTACTTTCCCCTTCTCACACATATGTGATTTTTAAGACATGTATGTCAGTGTAAAGGATGTAGGTATGAGAGAACTGTACATGTCTCTGCAGTAGGACACTCCTCTAGAAAAAGAGGAGTTGTATAGACTCTGCTTTGATCTCGTTTGCATATGTCTAGAATTTTCAAAATGAATAATGCAAAGAAGGTAACATGAGCTGTTGAGAGGAATCTCAGCTAAGTGTTATTAGAGCATAAGAAATGTTAAGCTGCAAAGCAGTTGCTGTTACACATGTAAACATACATAAATAGTGGTACAAATTTTTAACTGCACTGAAAATGAGTTATGAAGATTAATAAGAAATTGTGTGTTGTCTAGATACTAATGGGTTTGTTTTTTCTTTTTTTTTTCCCTGACAGAATGTTTTGATCGTAGAAGTAAGTATTATTTCACTTTGAAGTTCTAATGTGTGACAGGTAAAAGAGTGCTAATAGAAGTTGTTCTTAAGCCAGAAAACCTACAGTTCATGGTTTCAAGGCTTCCAGCTTCTGGATTCAGGCTTGAATTTTGCAAGTGGTCTCTGAATTTAAACTAAGGTGTTCTTTTGAATCTCAAATTGCATTCAGTTGCTATATTTAACCAGGAAAACATCCATCTAAAATGGTTTGTGTTTTCTTTCAGTTTTCTGAGATTCTGTCAATTCTAAAACGTCTGATTTTTTCCTCTTTTTTTTTCTTGAAAAAATAGCCTGAAAAAAGTGCTACTAAGCATGTCATTGTTCTGGATTCATCACAGCAAGCTAGGAAATTAAGCTGCAGAGGTAGAAAGAGATTCCTGGTATGAATATCCTAAAATATGTGAAAAATAGATCTAAGCCCAGTGTCCCTGTGTGTAGTTTGTTTAGAGGATGCTAATTCTTAATCACCATTTTGAAATTGCTAAATTGCCATTCCTCTGTCTTGTAATGGTTCTCTGGGTGATAGCAGGTTCAGTACAGCCCAGTTTGATTGCCTGGTAGGTGCTGTTGCTTAATTCTTGCTCTCATACCTCTGTCTCTATGAACACCATTGCTGATGTGCAGCCAACGTCACTTTCTGTGAGGACAATTGACAATTTCAGGATAGGGAAGCAGCCACAGTAGACAGGAAAAGTGGATGTGCAATCTAATAATGTGTTAAGGCTCCAAATTATGGAAATGGCATGTTTGTAAACAAAGAAACAGCTATGGCAACTGATTCATCAGCCAAAGGAAAGGATGTTTCCTCTCATAAAATGGGTTTCTATGTATTATTTTCCTAATTTGAGAAGGTTATATTATTCCACAGGAAGCACATTCAGTTCCAAAACTACCAAAATAGTATGTATACAGCAGTCATTGTGAGATCAGTGGCATTCTTTGAAGTAAATTTTGCTTCAGATAGACAGATGTGTTTAATTATGTATCTGCTCCATTTCAGATGAATGTAACCCACAGATTAGATTCGTTTCTTATTTGTTTAGTGAATCATCTGTCCAGTGACTTGTCTTACACGCTCAGATATGAACACTTACTGATCACCATTTTAACTGTCAAATTATAAAATGCACGTCTGTTGTAAGTTTAATGTCTTGAGCACTAGGCTTTTCTGTACTGCATCCCTTTAATGCCCCAAAAAATTCTGTACAAAATGGAGATTCATCTTCAGTAAACAGCTCATCGCAACCACAAAATCAGTAATAGGTTCTACTTTTCTCTTAGACCATGGAAGTAGTTACTTCTGTTTATTTACCAACTTTGATTTTTATCTATTTACCTGTATATCTTTAACTTCTCTTGAGTTTAATGATTAAAAGCACCGAGTGTTAATTGTAATGCTGACAGGTGCTCTGTTGAGCTTGTTGTTTGATTTTTAATTTAGTTGGGAGTAATGGGAAAATCAGCTGAAATCAGGATATTGCTGCTTCTTTTCTGTTTGCCTCCTTCACTTCAAATAGATTTGGTTTTAGCTGTGGGCAAGGACTGTCCCTCTAAAGATGGTGTGAATGTTTGAGTCCAAATGAGGAGGCCATTTCTGATGTTTCAGTTTTGAGCCAAATATTCTCTTTTTATTTTCTGTTTATATGTGCAGTGAATGGTATTAAAACGCTGTGTCAAAGTTTATTTTAGTGTGTTTTAGACTTCAGAACTGCACTCAGATTTCCCAGTGCAATTTCTTCAGGTATTTCTTGGCTCTGTAGAGTCAATTTTACTCCTTTTCCTTTAATTGCACTAATGGCTTGTTCTGCCTGTTTTCCCTTCTTTCTCTTCTTCCCGTTGAATACTCTGTAACTGAGCTCAGCAGTGAGACTAACAGATAATCTCTTATCATACTCAAATTAAACGTTGTCTCATTGCTGCAAGGAGCACAAGCCATAAAATACCCAGCAGGAGCCAAGAAGGTCATTGCAGTAACTGCTTGCTCAGCAACTGCTTCCGAAGTCGTGGTTATCCACAGCAATTAATCACTTTGTTAATGTGTGTGATCACTTTACCCAGCGTGGTTGTGTAAGCCCAGTCCGTGTTTCGTGCCACCTGGATTTGGTTGTGAGCATTTTTACAGGCTGTAGTTTGTCATATTTTCATGCTGCTGTGGATGAGCAATTTCTGTGGTAGAAACTTTGAAAGTGCCACTCTGGCATGTTTAATTTTCTGTCTAACATGAGTGTTTTTCTTTTCAGGATATAATTGATACTGGTAAAACAATGAAAACATTGCTGTCTCTACTTAAACAGTACAATCCAAAGATGGTGAAAGTAGCCAGGTAAATGTTTGATGATTATTTGTGCTGGTTTTCACCTTAAGGTTTAAAAAAAAAAAAGCCAAACCAACAAATAAAAATAAACATAGAACACATTTCCATGGAAGAGAAACAGGAGGGAACATTTCTGCAGAAGTCATATGAGATGTGATCTGTTGAAGTTACCACTTGTTTAAACTCCTAAAGCATTTTTGGTGTTATAAGCACATATATATGATAAGGGTATTGGAAACACTGATCTTTCCAGTCTTATTGCTGGAAGAATTCCTGTGCTTTAGAAGGGCATCATTTCTTTATGTCTGGAACACCTCTTGTCTATCATATTATGGTAAGGTTTGTGGAGTTTTATCACTGAAGTTCAAGTTTAGAAGTATCTAGAAGAATTTGAATCTTTTGATTTTAAAATAAATATCCTTTCAAGTTTGTAGAGGATTTTTCAGCACAAATTTAATTCATAAATGTAGTCTTTTACTAGAAGGCAAAATAAGAAAAATTAGTGGTTGTCACATACCTGTATGTAGTGTCTCTCCAAAGATGTTTGTTTCTGCTGGCACTGTCTGCAACTTCACTATCTTGCAGTGGTGTACCTGTGCAACAGAGACATTTTTTCTATTTTTCCTTCTATAATTGTAGAATTAAATTAATTTGCACACTAACATGAGTGAGTGTGTAGTGTGCATAGTGCAGCTGAGCTTTAGAGGTCATTCTTTGAGAGTCACCCAGCCATATGCTCTTCCAGGCTTTTCTACTTAGTTATACCTTCAATCAATTAATTCCCAAGCATTTCACAATTAAATAACCAACAAGAAATGTTGAGGATGATATTGTATTATTAACCAGTATCAACATTCCTCCTACTTCTTTTTAAATTACATCTGTTATGCTGCTGTGCTGTGGTTGTGTATTTTACAATAAAAGCATAATGATTGCTGAGGATTAGAGATAAAGCAGAGCTGGGTGTAGTATCTAATCACTGGTGTTGCCATAACAATGTCAGAGCAGTTGTTAGACTCACCAGAACAGCTCTTTCTGCTGATAATCTGGAGGTGACCTGCTGAAGGTGAGGCTGTTGTGGATTTCTCCTTGGCCACTTTTAAATACATGTCACTGAAAAGTGTTGTAACACTACAGTGTAAATCTTAAATATAATATAATTAATATGTGCAAAGATCAATTTCCTGTATTTTAAACCTGCTGCAGTAATTTGGGTCTGCCAAAGACCTGACCAGGGAAACATGATCATTCTAGACAGTCGCCTTATGTTCTTAGTTGCTTCACTTCTCTCTCTTCTGTTTCTTTTCTTCTTTGTTAATTTTTTGGTTGCTGTTTTGTTGTTGATTGGGTTGGGGTTTGGGGGTTTTTTGGTTTGGTTTGGGATTTTTTTAGTTTTCTATTCATTTTCCTTCAAGCAGTTAAGTAGTTGTAGCAGAGAGATGTGAACTAATGCTAGTATGATTTTGGGGTTTCTTTGATCAAATCCTTTACCAATTCTCAAAAGTTAAGTCTCCCAATGAGAAGTTTCAGAAACGAAAATCAAAACTGTGACTGTGGCAAATGAAGCCACTTCTTCAGGGGTGATCCTGGAGGGAAGGGGGTCTGTGAAAGTTATGCTGGTCCTGTTTGCATTCAGCCATCAGCCACTTTTTCCTCCCTAAGTCTCTGTTTCCCAGACAGACAATTATCAGGCCTGTGGGATTGTCTTATTAGAGGTAGAAGTGCTCTAGTGAATAATGAGTAAATCAAGCTAAGCTAGCAGGGCATTTTTCTCTACCACAGTACCCCCAGCTCTGTATCTCCATGCTTTTGAC
The DNA here is from genome assembly GCA_025920805.1 of Petroica traversi. Taxonomy (NCBI): domain Eukaryota; kingdom Metazoa; phylum Chordata; class Aves; order Passeriformes; family Petroicidae; genus Petroica; species Petroica traversi. The sequence goes on along the minus strand of JAHLSL010000024.1, from coordinate 6,624,281 downwards.
CCCTCTGACCCTTAATTCTAGGAAACTGGAGCTGTTTTGTATCCTCTGATCATCAGAATCAATTGCATTTTCTTTATGGGGGTAATTAGTACCTCCAGTCAAAAGCAGTAAAGGACAAGTTGCACAAGTGCAATTGAGGTTACCTTCAAGCAGCTGAACTGTTGTTTCATTTAACTTAGGCTTTTGTTGGGTTTTTTCTTGGCCCACATCCCACATTATCTTTGCCCTTTACCTACAAGGTAAATTGCACCTGAAGTTCCTAACATACATAAAATCCCATTTAGTCACTTGCACAGTGAAAATCCATCCATATCAATGTCTCCCAGCCTTTTCCTTGCAGACATGATAGTTGGCCTTTAGGCTGTGAACCATTCATGATTCTAGAAAGTTTTGATTTTGTCCTCGTGATCATTTGTACCTGCAAGTAAAATAATGGTTTAAAATAGATGTAATTATGCTGTCAGTTATGCACACTTAGGCCTAACTCAGCTTCTCTGTCATCAAAACAGTCTCATAAATTTGTATGTGGTGCTTTTCCATGTTTCAGTTGTACATTAATTTTATTTGACAGTTTGTTGGTAAAAAGAACTCCTCGAAGTGTGGGGTATCGGCCTGACTGTAAGTGACTTTTAACAACCATTTTTAATTTTTATGAGTATGTCAGTGTATTGTGTACCTTTTGTTCATAGTCCAGGGATGTTCCAAGTAGGCTTTCACTAATTATTCTTGATCAAGTTTGCTCTTATTTAGGTAGTTTAAATATATGGAATGTATTTTGAGACAGTTAATCAGGATTTGTAACATTTGCAGCATTTTATTATATTAAAAATCAAACTTTGATATTTTTGTCTAGGTAACACCTTTGTCATGAGCAAATTCTCTCAGCTTGCATGTAGTCTAATGCTTCAGTCAGTGAAATCTGCTGGATTCACCTTTTGACACTTTCAGGAGTGACTTGTGTGCCTTAGCCTTGCCACCTCCTGCCATTTGGCTGTCCCCAGCAATGTGGGAGGACCACACAGGGTAGCAGATCTGATAAAGGTTTACAGTAATGAGATGCCTGAATTGGCACTGGTTGTCTGGGCATCTGAACTGCTCCCTGCTTGTCCTCTCCTGTCTGTCCCAGGAGTGTTGTGAAGGAACAGCATCCACAGCAGGCAGGGGTAACAGAGTGACAGCTCCTCCTGCCCTGGGCAGAGCTGTGTGTTTTAACCCAGTTCCAGAGGCTAAATTCCTGTTACTTTCATTATGGAAGTGAAGTGAATTGAGCAGCAGAACCACATCCTCCTCCCCCTCCTTTCCAAGGTTGTGCAGTGCTCTGGAAGTGAAGCTTTTCATTGCCTCAGGGCTTCATTGAGGTGTTCCCCTCATTCAAGGACGCCCTTCATTCCTGGGATCTCATTATAGGCTTAGCTGGCTAATGGTGCCCTTGGAGCATCTTGCAGCAGATGACTTGTTTTGCCATCTGTCCCCAGAGAGCTGTCCAGAGCAGGACACGTGAGCTCTGAAGGAGACAACAAGGCAGCAATGGCTGGGCCTCCATTTTATCCCTCTGTGATGCCCAGTAAATGCTGAACATCACCTTAGTTTTTCCCCACAGCCTTTTATTTGAATTGCACAATTTATCTCACTGTTTTCCTCACTGCAGCCAGGGAGAGAAGAAAGACACAGCTTTCCTGCTCAGGAATCTTGCATTTTAGCACGAGAGGAAAAAGCCCTTTGGAAATTTTGTTTTAGATAATTTAATTTTTTGTGGTCAGTTTACACTATGTGTAGACAGAGTTGACTGGTGCTGCCTGACAAAGTGTCCTGCTAAAGCTGTTCAGACAATCATGGTTGATGTCCTCTTTTTAGGCAGATTTTTTGGTGATAAAAATCATAACCAAGCACAAAATACACCAACAAACAAAAGCCAAAAGCAAACCCAAAGCAGCCAACCCACACCTTTTGAAATCTGCAAATGCCCCTTCCTGCAGCCCTGTGTGAAGTACAAGTCCAGCTCCCAGAGGCACTGCCCTGGAATCCTGCTGTTAGGAGGACTTGTGCTCACCATTCCACTGCTGCTGCACTGGCATGTCAGACACCTAGGAAGTGCCAGGAAGGATTGGCACCTTTGTACATATTGCAAAGTCAGAGGACATTTTCAAGGAATTTTTCATTCTCATAGTAATATCCTGTCAGTAAATTTAAGAGCTCCCATTAATTTCTTGCAGACTAGCACCAGGCAGCTGTGTGGGAACCAATAAATACATCTATTTAATTTCCTTTAGTTGATAAATGAACAAAACAAGTTAAAATTGTCAAATAGCTCAAATACTAATCTGAGGGTACTTGGGTGGAAGAAATAAAATGAGTTACAGTCTATATCTATGAAATTCCATATTGTCTCTGTAAAAAGGTGTGGTGAACTCTAGGAAGTTCTTTTCTAACATGCTGGTGACTTAATGGTCTTTTTCAGTTGTTGGATTTGAAGTGCCAGACAAATTTGTTGTGGGATACGCCCTAGATTACAATGAATACTTCAGAGATTTGAACGTAAGTAATTTTTCCCGTATGTTTTTCTCCATTTAAAACTGGGAGGAGAAAGGAAGGGAAATCTCCTTACCTCATTCTCCATGCTCTGTAAATCATGCCTCATGTTCCAGTGATGAGAACAAGCCTGAGAGCAGCAGGGCAGTGCCTGGAGCTCTGATGAAACTGAAAAATTAATTTTGCTGTTTGCAGAGTGGAGGCTGCACAACTGTCAGCTTTGAAATAATGTGCAGTTTGTCTGAAGTTTCTTGTCTCACAGGTGTCTGCAACAAACAAATGCATTTGCTTTTAACGAAGAGAGAATTGGGAAGAAGTTAAGAAGGGCTCACATTTTATTATTTTTATCATTAACTCTTCATCTGGTCTCACCAGATCCAGCAGACAGTGGGTGGGACAATTAAGAGAGGAGGAAGAAGGCAATGTGGTGATTTTTGGACCAAAAAAAGGCCAAAGTTTCTCTGCATAAACAGTTTCACACGATTCTTCTCCTGAAGTGTGTTCAGCACACTTGGGTTGCTTTCAGAAGCTCATAATTGATGTCAAACCTTGGTCTTTTAGGTTACTTTCCTAACAGGAGCTTTTTATTTTATTTTGTTTCAGCATATCTGTGTGATCAGCGAGACGGGGAAGCAGAAGTACAAAGCATGAAAGCAGAGTTCAAGTGACAACAGAGCTTTGAAATGTTTTGTTTACTGAGTCCTATCTTTCACAGGCTTCAGCTCTGGTACACCAGCTACACTTGTAGAATGCCCCAGCCCCGTTGCCATATGCTTACTGTAATTTATTGCATGTACAGTATAAGAGCTCATCTTGTTCATTTATATTTTAGAAATGTAAACACTTAGTGCAATTCTGCACTCCTTATTTTGATTTGCACTATGACTCTACCAACTATCGCTGCCCCTGGTTGGGTTGTGCTGTTTGTGAGCTCCAGAGTCTAACTCTTGCAGTGGTAAATTGCTTAAACCTCATCAACCCAGAACTGAAATAGTTCAAGTACTGTAAATGTAAAACATTTTATGATAGGGAAGTCTATTAGTAATATTTTTAAAATCTGTAATTTAAGTTTTATATTTTAATGCACAGATGTGATTGTGATCAATGGATAGTTGCACCTTTGGGTGTTATAAAGCATGAGGAGCAGCCAGTTACAGTATCTGTAATCTCCAAGAAGCTCATCCAAATCTCCTGGAGTTGCCTTATTGCTGTAAAGGAAGTCTGGGTGAAAAGTGTGTTTTTTCTTTTTTTCTTTTCTTTTTTTTTTTTAAGATGGAATGACAAAGCAGAATGTTTGAAATGTAGTTTTAGTCAAGCTGCCTATTTCTGTTAGATTTTTTTTCTTTAAAAGTATCCATCAGTCTGTGGAATTGCCTTTAAAATTTAAACAATTTTAATATATTTGTGGAAAAAAAAGTATTGTAATGTTTACTTTATAAGATCTACAAAGCGAAGTACTTTAAATAAAGGCTGTCTCTTTAAAATAAGCCCCACACATCTATCCCACTCATTCTGTATATTGAAGTGCTCTTGAAATTTTCTTCTCAATAATATTTTTCAGAAGTGCTTGTGACAGTGAAGGCACTCTACATTTGTTACCTTTGTAGAGCTTTTGGTTAATGTAATTCTGTCTAAGAGAGGGATGATAAAGTGCTGTGGGAAGATATTTGAAACAATTGCACATTCTGTAACCAAACCAGATTCCAGAGAGAACAGTTGAAGTGCAGTCCTTTGTTCTGTCTTGGCAAAAATGAAGAGGTTCTATGTCAATTTAACATCCATGTGGGGGGGAAAAAAAACCCCATACCACCACAATCATTTTGTAAGTAATCATTTTGGTTTGTTTCATTTGCACTTCTGTTCATGTGGAGTCCAGTTCTGAGTGTGGCAGCCCAGCTCACACCTGTGTTTGTGCTGTGCTTTTTGGTTCTTGTACTTCTGCATGTGGATTCTCCCACTACATCCTCAGATTTAATGCTGCTCAGTGCCCAATACACAGTGGAGTTTTTGAAAGATTCCATTTTGAAAGATTTTTCTGTGGTTTTGAAGTTTGAGTCTGTACTTTACCAAGTACAGTCCACTACTGCCCATCCATGGCCTGCTCAGTTACAGCTGACCTAATACAAACGATGTTCATAGCAGACCTAAAATATGAATTCACAGAGTGTAATTCTGATCAAATGACCACGTTTGTGGGAGATCTATTTGTAAATCAGAATTCTCTTTAACAAATATTAGAACACTAATCATGATTATACCGTATGTTGTTCTTTCAAAGAGCTTTTCTTCCAATGCCCTACAAAGTCTGATTGTATTTCTCAATTTGTCCTAAATCACCTTTGTGTATCTGCCTGTTCAAGAACCTGTGCCTTGTTGCAAAAATATGCAGTTTGTCTCCAAGAAGAGGAAATCCTCTGTCTCCTGAAAAGTTTTCTTTTCATGATGAAGACAGTTAATCACATGGTGTGATTTGGGAAAGAGAGGAGGGGTTGGGTTAGCCATAACAAGGAGTTTATCTTTCAAACTTAGCTGGAGCGGGGAATTCCAGTCTGTTGGGGTCAGGTTGGAATTGCATGGACTGTGTGGCCACAGGAGAGCTTTGGGAAGATGCTGCTGGGCCACTCTTGCACCAGGAGGGATCCTGCAGCAGCCCAGGTCTGCCTTCTACAGCAGCAGCTGTGTCTGATGGAAAAGGTCTGTACTTAAAATCTTTCTGAATGTTCCCACATTTCAGGTGCAGTGGAAGAGACACGGGGTTTTTTTCACTTGTCAGATCAAGTTCATCTCCACGGAGAGATTCCTTACTCAAAGGCTTTTGTTGGTTTCTGAAAATAGTTCAGAGAAAAAGTTACCCCTCCCTCGCCCATGCTATCACAGTTCTGTCCTCTGCAGCTTTTCACAGCATCTGCGTGTGCACAACAGGAAGATAAATCCTCACTTGAAAAATGTTGGAACTGCAATTGTTAGTTTTTATTTGGTAATTTTGGTTAAAAGACTGGGGGTTTAGTCACACGTTTGCAAGTTAAACACCAGCTTTATACAACAGAGACATACATTGTTAAAGCATTATGAACACACAGAGGAATATCCTGTATTTGAACATTTATGTGGCATTTGAAATTCATTATAGTTCCACATTTTATGAATCACAAATGTATGCTGGAAAAATAATTTTGAATATTTATAGGCTTTGCTGCAGTGTCTCCCTGTGACATCTGGCATTTCTGTACATTTTGGTAGCTCAGACAGAAATGTGGTGAAGTCTCTCTGTGGACTGAGCTGGCACTTCACTTGTGGCTTTCCTTTGGCAATCCTGGTTTTGAAAACCAGGCAAATGAGGATCTTTGAGCTGCCTTGTAATTGTATATCCTGAGTGATTAAATGGTGGTGTTTCATTGTCTATTATGCTGTGACAATCCTGTCAAGCACGCACTAATCCAGCAGGGAGGAGCTGCCAGTGCTCACAGGGAGCTGCTTACGAGTCATTAAAGGACTGCCTGCCCTGCCCGACTGCCTTTAATTCCCGTGCAGGTTGCACCTTGCAAGATCAGATCTCCACTCTTGGCAAGCTCCTTTATAAGCTGAGACATCACTGTGGTCTGGTTTTTTCTTTCTTTTTTTTTTCTTTTTAAATTGTTACAGTATTTAATTACCCAAGCAGATGTAGTTTGATGAATATTCTGATGGGGAAAACACTTCCCAGCTCTGTAAAGATGCCAGCACCCAGTAAGCTCATGGTACTGCAGGCACCAAGGTGAGGAAGGCAGGGCTAGAAAAGCACAAAGATTCAGCACAATCTAAGAACTCGCTGTGAGGATTTTCATCCCTAGAGAAGCTGGAGAGGGCTCATGCCAAGTGATGAAAGGCAGCTGCAGGGTGTGTGTTGGGGACACATTGGAGAGGCTGCAAATGCCCTTCTGTGTGTGGGCTCTGCTCCAGTCAAACACCTACTGAGGATTTGAAACTTCATCTTGGAAGGTGGAAATCCTTGTGGAACCAGGTAGGAGAGACAGGCCAGTGATGGTGAATAAATCAAGGTGCAGGTAGATGAACCTGTTCCAGGAAGAGGCTGGTGTTTACCTAACAACTCATTATTAGTGGCATCTTTTATTTTGTCCCCACTGTAACCAGAAAGGGAACCAACCCTCGCGTGTCCTGCACATCTCCGGGTGAACTGCAGCAAATCATGGTACTTGTAAGATTCAGCTTCAGGCATCAGGGGGGTGGAGGGGATTCCCAGGCAATCTGTGCCCTCTGACACGTTGTGATTCCCCACCCCAGCCCCTCACAATCAGGAGAACACCCCAACAGATACTGTCAGTCTGTATAAATAAGGAATCGGCTGTTTCCAGCTCCAGCCCCAGCTCTCGTCGGTGGCTTCTGGGGTAGCTCATCCGTGCCCAATTTACAATCCTGAAATCTCAGCAGCGCCAGCGGGAATGTTACAGGATTGCTTTTGGAAGAGATTTGGGCAAACGTAGTTCTCCCACGGAATTCTACTACCCGTGGCAGTGAAATAACCCCGTTCAGTTCGCCTGTTCCAGAACCCCACGTCTCCCCATGGATTCTGCCCCGGGGGAAGGGCTGTGGATGGCGGCGTGGGGCAGGGTTTGTCCCGGATCTGCAGGGAATTCGGGCTGTGCCGCTGGGAGCTCGGCCAGCCCGGGGCTGGGGCAGCTGAGGCAGGGCTGGCAGAGCACAGGGGCTCGGTCTGGCTCGGCTGTCCCGCAGGTCGGAGCGGGATAAAATCCTCTCCCCGGGAGCACCGCCCGGGTACCGCGGACCGCGCTGCCGCTCCTGCGCCTCCGGGAAGCACCGGGGCAGCGATGCTGATGCTTCCTTCACGTGCCCGCTCCCATCTGAGGAACTGGGACGTGACTAAGCCAACCCTAAGGCAGGGAGGAGGAGGGTAATGTGTGTATGTGTGTGTGTATGTGAGCTTCTAAATGTTCATATCAGTGCCTTTATCAGATCTTTTCTCCCCGGTTCCTTTTCGTGACAAATTTTCCTCCTCCATTCACAAAACGCAAAATACCCTGTAGCAATCAGAAAATACAAGATGCAGAGTAGAAATATCAACTGTGGTGTAAACTTGCAATTAGAAAACCACCCTGTGCTTTCTAGAATAGCATAATCACAACTCCCTTCTTGCCGAGCTGCATCTTCCACACCCCCAGTCCCCCCCCGGCCATCAGACCTTTCCCGGCAGTCCTGCACACTCAAATAATTTATTTTCAGTATGAGGGGGAACCTATTTTCCCTCACAGACCTCAAAGAGCTCAGTCTGGACGGTTCATAAATGAATATATGCTCCATTGAATCATAGTCTGAGTAACCTTCAGTATCCTGTTACTTGAACAGCTACAAGGAAGGCTTTACATGAGAAAATCCTCTGAGCAATGTCGTACACTTTGCTTCAGAAAATAAAACACTTGAATTTCTGTTTTTCTTCCATTTGGTGTGTTTGTTACCAGAAACCACGGTGTCATCGGGGTGTCAGAGCCATCATTTGCACTGGTCATCACTGTCACTTTAGAAAACCCTCAAGGGAGAGGTGAGCTGGCTTCTGCTTTGCCATGTGGCTGATACCTGCCACATCTAATTTAACCCGAGATTTTTTGCTTTGTGCTGGGGGCAGCTGCACAGCTGGGTACTCAGCCAGGGTCTCCCACCCCGCTAGGAGAGCGAGACATCTGAAAGGTCCCTGCAGTGCAAAGAGCAAGACCTGAAGTCATCAACATCAGGCACGGGGAGTTGCTGTGTGCAAGGCAGGACACAAACACCTGCCAGAGCCAGCTCCAAACACACCACATGTGAGCTGAGGAAAAGCAGATGAGCTGGGTGGGCAAGAAGTGCAAGGAAAGCAAGATAATGCTGGATACCACAATGAGCTGCCAACCTTTGCCAAAAATTCCTTCTGCATCAGAGGTGAGCAGAAAAATGCTGAAGGTAGATAAGGTGGCTTTTTGGGTTGCTTTTCCAGTGTTTACAGGAATCTGAAACACCTTGTTTGACTCCCACACCACCACGCCTAATGGAGATACCTGGTACTGTGAGCAGAGCAACACAACCTGGGTCTTAGCACGTTGGGAGAGTTTTGGTCTGGGGAAAAAAAAAAAAATTAAAAAAGATTGGTGTAGAAACGTGTGAATTAGACTTGTTTAATGACATCTCCTAAGCCCAGCAGCCACACAGTGGTGTGATGATGTGCTGCACGTATTTAACTACCACAGTTAACTGCTGCCTTCTGCCTGTTTATAAAATCACAGTGAGAACAACTGAGGGAGCTCAAAGACTTTTCCTTTACGGTGGCCACATGCATTCCTGATGCAGCAAATTTCACATTTAAACAAAAAACCACATCTTGCTTTATCCTGCGTGAACAGAGTTTGCCCAGGCTGCTTTGCCTGTGTTGCTGCCCCTCTGCAGATGCCTCAGAGCTGCAGAGTAGGTCTGTGGGGGACTGCTCAGCCCAGGGATGCTCTGCAAAGGCATTTATTGCTTTTTTTCCCCAAGTAGTTTGCGCTCAAATGCAGTAGGGAAGTCAACTTGCACTTGGTGTCAGAAAAAGAAATAGCAGGAGCTTCCCCAGCTTGTCAGAGAGAAAACACAACTGGATGTCTGCCTCTCCTCTGCCCCTGGACTTTCTGTACTAATAATTGCCAATACCCTGAAGTATCTGGAGCAGCAGGGGACAGATGAGGTCCTGGGATCCAGGCAGCCACAGAGTCCTGTCCTGCACCTTCAGCCCTCACTGCTGACACCCCCTGACCTGGTTATGGCACATCCATCACTGCCACAGCCTGTGCTGCTGCTGCCCTGCACAGCCACCTCCATGGGTGCATTTTGCTCTGCTCCCTGGGATCCTCTATATTTTATTCTTGCCCGTTGCTCTGCAGACTCTGTGGTGCTTTTACACTCCCATTACTCCCACTTTGATCCTGCAAGAGACTGGCACCTAAAAGCAATTTTAGCAGGAGTCTTCAGTTTGTAAACATGGTGAAAATATCTTTTTCTAGCTGAGTAAAATCAAGCTGACCACAACAAAAATGGCCAAAAAAGGTAAAAGAAATTGAAAAATCTTATACTCCAATAGTAAATATCAATAGAAACCTTTAAAAAAAAACCCCAAAACCTGATGCAAAATTAATATAAATGAGCAGACAATTACCAACTTAATTGACCAATCTCCCTGTTAACCAAGTCACTCATCAAGTTATTTTCCTGAGGGAAAGCAGTGCACCCCTTGCACCTTCCCAGGCCAGAGACATTTCTGTTCCAGGGGTGGCTCGTGCCAATGCTCCAGCAGTGCTGATGCTCCCTGCACAGAGCAGGAGCTGGGACTGAAGCTGCAAATCAGCAAGAGGCTTTGCCCCTGCCCTACAACTGTTGGCTGGGATTTAGTAATGCCTTAAAATAGCTGAAAAAACAAATGTTCTGGAATTCACAAGCACCAGGAGGCTGCTGGATTGGGGCTGTTAATGATCCACCATCAGTGGCAGGACCAAAAGCTCATTCACACCACAGCAGAGGAATCCAGGCCAGGCAGGCACCACCCCAGCCCTGCCCAGGAGCATCCCTGACTCCGAGGTGGCCCTGTGTCTATTCCAGCAGGGTTTGCAAGCTTCAAGTGGTGCAGTGTTAAGGAAAATCCTTTCACCCTGGGGCTGGGACAGCTCTGCAGCTCACGGCTGCAGTGATGGGTCTGCAGGCAAATCCTCAGTTGGTCCAAACTCTGCCACGGCCGAAGAGGTGCAGATGCTGCTGGCCACCAGCAGCCCCTCTATGGAGGCTCTGCCTGAGCTGGGGTACCCTGACAGAGGCTGGGGCAGCCACAGAAATTTGGGGAAAGATGCTGCAGATGCAGCACAGCTCCACAGGAGCACCCCAGGCACAATGACAGGGTCCCTCCATCTCACCCAGCTGAAACTCTGGTCCCCACCAGCCCTTGCAGCCACCACTGCCCCCACACCCCCTCCCCAGGTGCACTCAGGGGCCAGCACTGCCCCCGTGCAGCCCCAGGGCCTCCCCTCACCCTGAGCCCAGGGCAGAGCTCATCCCCAGCTCCTGGACTGGGGCACTGCTCCCTGCCCAGAGCACTGGGTGCCCCCAGCAGTGTTGGGGTGCAGCCCCTGCCCCTTCCCCATTCACGACACCAAGCCCTGGTTGGTTGCTGCCTCTGCAGTGGTTTATTGGGGTGGGAGCCAGGAGCCCCCAGCAGTGTGGGAAGCATTGTGGGGGTGCCAGGGAGGGACCCCAAGGGCCAGACCCCCAGCTCCTGTGGCAGGGACCGATTTCCAGCCTCACTAAAGCAGCAATGCAATACTGGAGAGCAACAGGCAATCCCAAACTCCAGTATTTACGTGCTGCTAGAGCACTGCTGACAGCTCTCCACGGCCTCCAGACCCCCCTCTCTGCCCCAAACACAGGGCAAGGGTCCCCTGGCTGATCCTTTGCCAGGAAATGGACCCAAGAGCAATAGCTGAGGGGCAGAGAGAGTGTAGGATGTGGTCATGCCCATGTTGGAGAACAAAAAGGAGCTCCAAGTCCTTCCTGCCTGCAGGGCCAGACACACGAGCTCACAGGGGATGGGTTTGTAGCTGCAAAGGATGTGCACAGTACAAGCACCAAGAGAATGGCTACACATACCTGAACTAACGAGATACATGGGAATGTGTTAGCTTCCACATCTATGATAACCAGAAGCTCACTTTCTTGTCTTATCCTTGAGGTAATGAGGCAGCCCAGAATGGTCTGTATCTCCTTGTCCCTACAAACCATGATGTGCTGCTACATCTCCTCAAAGCCCACTGAATGTTGACATTCCAAATGGTATTTTGAATATATATATGTATATATATATAATTTTTTAAAAACCATGATAGAAAGAACTGAAGAACACTCTACAAGGAAGACATTTAACATGCATGCATTACCACCACAGGACAGGGGTTTTTTTCTTCACAGGTGCTATCAGACAGTCTGTAACTATAAGAGAACAAGAAGTTATACAGTGCAAACAAACCAGTTTCAGAAACAAGATCAGAAATTAACTGTTCCCCCCAGGCCAAAACCACACTTGGGTCTGGGTCCTAGCAAAGAATACACTTTCAGATCCAGCAGATCTGTTGCTTTTGCCACTGTGAAAAGCTTGCAGAACCTCCCAGCCCTTCCAAATGGTTGTGGGGAAATACTACCTTTTACTCTCCTCTTAGGTGATGTTGAACACCAAGGATTTTCCAGAAGTCACAATGTTAATATTTCGGATAAATAAATCCAGATTCCAGCAGTTGAAACCTGTTAAATTTTCCTTAAAGTACTTTTATTCAGCTCAATTTGACTTCTGAGATATATAAAAAAATCCTTGTTTTTAGAAAGATTAGATGATGCTTATTTACCACATGAATGGACAAACCTTATGTGACCAGAAATTAAAGATCTCTGGAATTTCATCACCTTCCTTGCCTGTACCAGAGCAGAAGCCATCAGAGCAGGGCAGGGAGGGGCTGCAGCCAGTGGCACTTACACTCCACCCTGCCAGGGCTGCACGGGAGCTGTGCAGACAGACTGATATTTTCTGTGTTTCCTTCCAACCCCCACCCCCCCAGCTGTGTGACAACTTCCTTCAATTCATTTTCTTAAAAAGCAGCATCACAAAAAAACCCTGAACAATGTCAGAAAGGACGCCTTGGGTTTGAATTCTTGTGCCATCCCCTTGTGCCCAACACGCAGCCGAGTCCCTGCCTCTTTAGCAAACTCCAAAATAGGAATTTCAAAAGCCCTTGAGCTCCATGCCAAGTCATTTCAAATTTTAAATCAAATATTTGCCAACAAAAAGGAGTGTATTTTCACCACTTCAGTGTCCTCAACATGGACAGCACCAGGGCCAACACCCTAATGAGCAGCTGCTACTTGGTGCAAAGCAAACACGTACCCAGTGTTAAATCTGTACAACCTAAATCAAAACAACCCCCCACATAATATTACCATTAATTACCTCTGTAACTATGTTTTACTTGACTGTACCTGTGCAATCTTATTTCTTTCATCTCTTCAAGTTACTCCAAAAGAAAAAAGCAACAGCAAACACGTTCAGCTTTAGAATCCATTTTGGTGGTGTTTGAGGTTCACATTTTAATTAATGTTTTTATATTTATATAAACCAGATTTGTCTAGTTCAACAACAATGGCAAGAGCTCTCTTCAGTAAGGAGGATTTTTCAAAGCAAGGGTTCAATACTCCTCCACCAGCACAGAGGAAAAAAAAAAAATCAACATTCACACTGAGTATTGGGCAACTAGAAATTTGGGATAGGTAGTGAAATATGTATCTGAGAAAAATGCATGTTTGTGACATGACAGCATAAATATTTTATGCAATAGAAAGTTCCACATTTGAATCATCCCATCTCACACTTCAAACTCAGTTTGTTCTTTGGAAACTCAACTTTAGATCAGAATTTGGCAGTGAACAGGGCAATTTGAGTTCACCTGAACATCTCCAAGGTATCACCTGCAGTACCCAGGCAGGGATGTGCATGTCAGAGGGACCTGCAGTTACTCAGAGGGATGCAGGTGCTGCAGGTATTTTGGAGCAGGTGGGATAAGAGCTTACCTTCCCAACTCACCTCTGAACACAGGCACAGACTTCTGCACAGACTCCTTGGACACCATCAGATCACTGCTTCAGTGGGAGCTACAAAGCAACAACAGAAAGGGTTTGAGAGGCATTGGCAGAGAGGGGCAGCTCCAGGAGGGGCTGTTGGGCAGTCCCCTTCCACACAGACAGGTGCAAGTATTTTTAAAATTAGAGAAGAAGAAAAAATAAAAAATCAAGCTTTCAGCTCCAGATAGGGCAGACTATGGAGCAGAGTAACTACATCCCTCCTCTCTCCATCCTCCCCATGCCTGCAGCTGGGGGTACTGGCACTGTTGGCTCAGTGGGACTCTGGGCAGAGACACCCAAGGCACCTTGGTAACCCCAAATCATAACCAGGTGCTGTAACACAAGGAGGGATGAGCCAGAAAAACCAGGGGCAGCTCTGGGCAGGTGGGAAAGCCACTGAGCACAACCACAGCCAGGAGTAAGCCCACCTTCCTCAAGGAAGGGGTAAAAGCAGCAGCACAAGAACAACTCCACTGGTTCTGGCAGACCAGAAGCCAAGGAAACATCTTAATTATGCTGGTTTAGGTGACAAACCAGGCCTAGGACAGGCAGGTGAGATGCAGAGAGGCTGTCTGGGGGTTGATGCTTTCGTGCCCCCTCTTGCTGTCAGGGAGAGGCAGCAGCCCAGGAGCACCTTCAACTTCCAACTACAGCCAGGAACAGGGGTGTCCTGCTTACTGCTAGCCCCAAACATGAGGAGAATTGCCCCAAAAGCTCTGCCTCAAAGCAAAAGCACTGCAACAGCCTTTCTGCTGCCAGGAGCTCCAGGCCCGCAGTGTATGCACCACCAGCTCTGTCTAGAAATAGAAACTTCTACCTGTCATCCACGCAAGCCAGCCACCTACAGAGGTTTAATTAAATCCCCCAAATAACTGGGGAATTTGAACATGCAGAAAACCACTAATGCAATTCACAAAACAATGCAGTTTCTGCTCGCCAAAGTATATTGGGTAATTAAGTAAAAAACACCCCCCCTCCCACTCCAATCCCAAACACACACAAAACCAAAACCAATTCCCCCTGAAATACTGGATTCCCTTAAAATACAACCTCATCCCTCCTCACTGACACCAACCAGAATAAAAAGAGAAGAAAAAAAAATGTGAGAAGGAGCACCATGGGAAAGAAAAGGTAATAAATAGAGGAGCTCATGACAGGACAGATTTGCATACAGAGCCTTTACTGACCCACACACTTTGGGGCTAGGTGAGCTCAAAGACAAATAAATATTAAGCGTTTCCTATATACAGGAAAAAAAAAGGAACAACAACCCCAGCGCTGCTATCAAAAGTTTTCCAGGAGACATACACAAACAAATTCTGAAGTCATTGTTCTCATTTGAAACAACTCGGGGAAAAAAAAAGGCATTTATTATTTTGTAAAGAGACTAAAGTAAATCATTTCGATACAACTGAAGGTCCCAGACACTCATTAGCGAGGCAAAACTACGGTGACAAAACGAAAATCAGGGTGTGAGTAACACCACCAGAACACCTCATAGCTGCCTGGCTCTGAAAAATCCCAACTCTTTCGCTGCTGCCTCCTTTTGAACAATGAGGTTTAAACAAAAGTCACGTCCTAATATTTACAGATGTGGCCAATAGCTGGGACCAGAGCCGGTGCTTGATCGACAGCCACCACATGGCTCCAGCTCTGCATTCCCGGCAGGAATTGCCTCTCAGGGCTGCGGGAGAAGCGGCTGCAGGAGCCCGAGCAGTCGGACGTGGGAACTGCAGGCAGCGCATCTCCCAAAACCCCGCTCAGCCCGGCCAGGACTCGCTCCTGGGGGCACAGAACAAACGCAGAAAACACATTTCCTGCCCCGTTGTTGCCGCAGCCGAGTGAGAGCGGGTAATTTCTCACGTGCTTCATCCAAAAAAAAATTTTTTTTCTCACTAATTTGCCCATAAAAGGGTCAGGGAGGCAGCACACAGAGTCTGTACAGCCCAGCAGGTTTTCCCTCCAGCACGGCGGACCTTCCCCGCGCTGAACCACGGCATCGGCCGCTCTGAGGTGGGGCCGAGCACCCGAAACCGAACTGCAGCTACAAAGGGCAGATTCAAATAACGCAAAAAATGAATTCGTTAACTTCACTCGGTGTGAAACTCGAGCCCCACATTGTTACAGCAGTGTTTACCAAGGCCAGGGTGTTAGTGGGACGGGGAGCTACTGGCGCTCAGAAAGGCCTGCGGGACAAGACTTCAACTTACAGCACTCCAGAAAACCAGTAAAATCCACAGTAAAATTCCAGGATCCACAGTTTTTTCTCAACACTGCTGAGGAGAAGAAAAGTAAGATGCTTCTTGTTACTTCCAAGTTTTAGCATTGTCATCTCATCCAGTTCTAAACAACAAGGGTCAGATCTGGAAGCCCGATTCCTATAAAGTTTATTTGTTAAGAACAGGAAAAAAAGCAAACAAAAAAACCTATTTCTTTTCTGGTCAGATGAACAATAATTCAAAACATAACAAGCACAGATTTTTTTTTTTTCCTTTTTAGATCTGGGTCAGTTTGCCTGAAGCATTACTTAAAGCTTCCCTCTTATATTTCATAAACGTTTACTGCATTAGCAGCTCAGTTTTACTGTATTTCCCACCAAGGTCGATTAACTAAATACAGACTTTTGCAGTTGCCGGTGAGTTCTTTGGATTCCTTCAGAACAGAAGATGATGAAACTTGGCAGATGGTCCCTCACCTACACTTAACACACATACAACACGCAAGCAGAATTTCTGCTTTTTGTGGGGAGCAATTAATGTTTTAACCTCGGAAAACTCGCTCTCCAAACGCAAAAAAATTGTCTTTATATACCTGATGCACATACGGGAAAAATATTCTAACTAGGATCAATTACAGAGGGAAAAGTCCCAGCACTGAGCATGTTGCTCCATCACTGCAGCTCCCAGAGCGCTGCGAGGCTGCCCTGGGAAGCTGGCCCTTGCCAGGATATTCAAATTTCCTGTACAAAGCGAGCAACCAGCGAGGGGAAAAGGGAAAAAAAAAAAGCAAAAGCTGGCTGCCAATTGGGTTTTAAAAAATATTTAAAATTATTTCGGCGAATTATTCCGTGGTTACACTAGCTTTTTTTTTTTTTTTTTTTAAAGTAGAAAACGATTTTCTACGAGCGGGGGCGCGCAGACTCCGCACCGGGCCGGCAGCCCGCGGGTCCCCGCGTTCGCTTTAAAAAAAAAAAAAAAAAAAAAAAGGGAAAAAGGAAAAAAAAAAAAAAAAAAAAAAAAAAAAAAAAACCCCCGACCCCCCTGCGGGGGGCGGGCGCGGCTCGAAAGAAAAAAATAAAGATTTAAAAATTACTAATAGAGAAGAAGAA
>JAHLSL010000024.1:6589400-6602759 GCA_025920805.1 Petroica traversi | reverse complement strand
GGGGGTACGTGTGCAGTGTGTGTTTGTGTTTGTGGTGTGTGAGTGCGGTGTGTGCAGTGTGAGTGTGTGTGCTCTGTGTGTGCAGTGTGTGTATGGGTGTGTGCTCTGTGTGAGCTCTGTGTGTGCGGGGCCCGCCGGCCACCTTTGCGAGGAGCATCACAGGAAGATTCACCTGCTCCCGGTGTGGGGCCATGAGGCGAGATCATGTGCCCCACAGCCGCCCAAAGCTGCGTGCAGGGAAAAAACCTCAATTAGGGAAAAAGTAAACAGAAGTTTGTAAAACACGAGCGCTGCACGGGAGCTGCGGGGACGCTTCACTTTGCCCTTTGTGCGAACCGGCTCCTTCCACTGCCTCTTCCCTCTTATAAGCCAGCCCGAAAAGGGATGATGCTTTCCCAGCCCTGCTTGGGTAAAACTTGATGTCTTGTTACTCAGTGTGTGTTTCTGTCTGTGCACTCACGTGACATCAGAGTGAGACTTGAAATCCTGCTTTTTCCCCCATTACTGTGGTACTAAGTTCTCCACAAACACTAATTCTCAGTCTGCGTTTCTCTGACCTGCAGACTTTCCCATGTGCAGCCAGCACAGGGTTCTAACCTGCAGGATTTCAGAGTGCACATCCTGGGTGTGGGACGGCTCGCAGGGAGGATGGGCTCTTTGGAGACACAATTCTCTAGAGACTTGTAAATGTGAAGAGTCAGAACTTGGGAGAATGGTGATTTGTGCCACTGGGGAGCCTGGCAAGCTGAGGCCTGGGAAAAGGGATGCTGAGGCAAAATGATCCCTTCCAAAAGGAGAACTTGGATCTGGTGGTCAGAAACTTGCAGGTTTGTCACATTCATTACTGGAAGCCGGGTCTCTTGTTGGCCTGGTGGGTTTCTAATCTTTCTGCAGTTTTTATTTCTACCCCCACCCGAAACAGCAAAAAAACCTCCCCAAACCCTGTTGCTAAATAATTGCTCTGTTCTCACAGGTGAGCAGCGAAGCTCAATTAATTCTGCTTTGTGAAACGCTTCTGATCCTCTGATGGAAACATGTAGGGGCAAAACACTTTTATTTTGCAACTTGCAAAGGCTGATAAGAGTGATGAAAACGGAAAAGCCTCACCACTGAGGGGGATTACAGCCCCACGCTTTTTCCACTCGAGATCTTAGAGACGAGCTGGTGGCTGCTGCTTTTCATTTAGAAGGGTTTTTCCCCCTCTTTTGAAAGAAACGCAATCACTACCAAGTATTCTAGAGGGACTTCATCTTTAAACAAATAATGTTTTTCTTGTTGGGTGTGCACTATTATTTTCTTAATTATTCCTGGATTTCTGCCTGTTCCACCAAGAGTTTTCTCAGATGGCAGAAACAATTGGTCCTTTTTTATTACACTAATAGCAAAAAGTATCCCTAATAAAAAGACTCTGTACATCCCATAAACTCAAATGGGATACATTTTGCCAACAATCACACTTCTTCATTGAGGCATCTTATATGCTGCTTTTTTTTTTTAACTTTTTTTCCACATTACTATTGTTTACTACTCGCCCTCACTGGCTGGCTGAGTCTTGGTGCCAAAACGAAACGAATCGAGTCATTTATTTAGCACCAGAGCTCTCCCACTCACCCTTAGCATGAATGTTGAGATCTCAGCAGATGTGGTAGGGAATGAATGGGCAAAGAGATTCACCTACACAGAATCACATCTACTTGTGGGTGGCCTCTAATTAATTTGGCTTCGAGGCTCTGCTGCAAGGTAGATGGGTTAGGAAGTCTGGCCAGGAGTCATCTGGTTGAATCATACCTATTCTATGGAGAACTTCATTGTGTAGCTGCGTCTGACTCCCACCCTTGTGAGAACTAATTAAAATTTTTTAAAAAGCGCCCCACTCTTATTGGAAGTCAAATATAAATGTCAGCATTTCGGATGAAATGGTATCTTGGGAGGCTCCTGCACATTTAATCAGCTGGTTGCGCCATGTATATCATGGCCTCAAAAGCTGCAGTGAGAACCACGAAAGGCACTGGCTTAACATCAGCAAAAGTGTTTGCCAAGCTTGGATTATGTCACTGCTTTATGATCTTGCTTTGTAAAGGGAGAATACTCTTGGGGAGAAAGGACTCGGCATGCCGGATCTACAGCGAGAGCAAGGAATGAATGCTGCTCACAGGGGCCGGGGGGAGGGCCAGGGATTCTGTTTGCTGGGGTGTTTTTGCAGATGGATGCTGTACGGTTGCTGCCCCAAGCAGAGATGCGCCCCACGGATCATTGGGGCTGAAAGCAGAAAGCCCAAAATACCCCAGCGGAGCTGTTTGCTGCTCGTCCTCCCACAGGCACACCTGTGGGGGCCCTGCCTGGGTCCTGCTTGTCACCATCCCCCAGCTCTCAGGGCATCCCCATTGCCCTCCAGGGAATGTGGAAATGCTCTGAGGTCACTGGCTGTCTCTCGCCTCAGGGTACAGACACCCAGCCAGGCTGGGGCTTGTCAGACACTCCGAATGTGGAGGTGGCAGCCATGGAACTGGTTAAAAAAATAAACATCCCGCACCACACATCTGAAATGTGCCCTGCTGAGATGCTTCTGCTCCCTGTCACAGGGATGAGCTGTGGCCACTCCTTCTGTGCTGCAGGCTGGTGGTGAAGGCAGGAAACTCTTTGAAGAGACCAATTCTGTTTGCCCAGCACCAGCCCAAATACTGGGCTTGCATCTGCTGTCTGCGAGTGGAAGGAGACTAAAGAAAAATCTTGGAGGTCACAGGCCCTTTGAGGAGGGCTGCTGATGATAGAGATGACATTGGAGGGGACAAACAGCTGAAGTGAAACACCTCTTCAAAAGCAGCCCCTGGGGTCTGAGAGCTGTGCTGCCCACGCTGCCTTTGCTTTCCTGTTGCAGCAAGAGCCTCGTGCTGGTCCCCGCCTGCCTCTGCCAAAGCATCCTGCCCGGCCTGGAAACTTTCCACTGCTACCGGGCTAATAAACTGTGCTGCTTCTGGATGAGTGTCTGGCCAGCTCCTGACTGCATCCTAACACTGGGCTTAGCCTGGAAAAGGGGTCCCTGTGTCTGTAGAGGCTGTGTAGGGCGCTGGGAGTGCAGGTGGGCAGTGGAAGGGACCAGGTGTGAGTGCACACTTCGTGTTTCCCAGTGAGCAAAATGGGGTTCCTGGTGTGCAGAATGGGGACCAGAGTCTTTTATTTACTGCATTACCCCTCCAGCACAGTAAACTGCCCATCTTGAGCTCTGACTTCTGCACTAGCCCTTGCTCCAGCCTTTCAGTCCCTCGTGGCCAGACTGGACAGTGGATTAGTGCTTGATTCCTTCCCATGTCTCCTTCATCTGCCCTTGTGCAGCAGCCCTGGCATTCTGGAATTCCCCAGCTCTGCGTGTGGTGTGACAGTCCCAGCCTTGGCTTCCTGGGCACCCTCAATGCTTGCAGCCACCCCAGCCACTCTCTGCAGTGTGGAAAACGGGTGTGGTGGCCACGCCAATGGGTTTTTGGCAGCATTTCCCCCCTACTCTTGGCTCAAAGAGTGCCCGGAGCGCTGCGCTGTCTGGACAGGGATTTCACTGCCCTCCACGCAGCCTGCCAGCCCAGCCCTGTCACTGCAATTTGTCACACGGATCTGCTGTGTGCCGGGGATCTCGCCCAGGGCCCGTTTGTTCATGGAGTCGCTCCTTCTGTGCCACAAGGAGCGGCTGAGCCTTGCTGGACCCGCGGCTGTGCCGGGGCAGCGCTGTGCTCTGCTCTCAGAGCTGTGACATTCCCTTCCATCAGGCTCCTTTCTTTCACTAGAGGGGGGTTACTTTTGTAGAAAATCCCTGGGTTTTGTTGAAACACTTATTTTTAAACGATCTTTTTGCTCTGTGGAGATGGAAACCTTCAGCAGAGGCACCAGCTCCCCACTCCTCCCCTCCTTGCCTTTGCAGTGATTTGCTGTATTTATTTACTGCAAAATTTGCTGTATTGCCTGACATTTTTCGGTTATC
Source organism: Petroica traversi (assembly GCA_025920805.1). NCBI lineage: Eukaryota > Metazoa > Chordata > Aves > Passeriformes > Petroicidae > Petroica > Petroica traversi. The sequence goes on along the minus strand of JAHLSL010000024.1, from coordinate 6,598,789 downwards.
AAAATATTTTGATTATGTGCAGGGGAGGGGGTGGCTTGATAGCACGGCCGACATCTCGATAGAAAACTGCCTGTAAAACATTCTAACTAAATTCAGGGCGGGGAAGAGTGAGATACTCCAGCCTGTCCCAGGCAAGCCCTTGGCACTGCTGCTGTGACCTGGCTGTTCAGAGCCCGGGGTCAGCTTGGACCCATTTCCATGTGTGTTTCTGGCCCTTTTGTGAGCTCTCCCATGGATGCATCAAGTATGGTAAGCACAGAAAGGAGGGCAGGGGAGAAGGTGCTGCTGCAGGATCACATCCTAAAACCACTGCACAGATTTTCCCATGGAGTCTGAGGGGGGACAGAGGCAGAATACAAAAAGCAGAGCTCAAAGGGGTGGGAGGGAAGTTGCACATCAAGATCACTCCAGAAAGGGCTGAAGCACTTCCCACTTTTTTCTCTCTGGCAGTGAGAAGCAGAAGTGTTGTCTTTGTGGGATGACCACCAGCAAATTGGCTGTGGAAATGTCTGCTGATTCTGTCCTTGAGCAAATGTCATCAGCAGAAGATGTCCCAACTCATGAGTGAAGAGCTGCTCACATCTTGAAAGCAATTTTTGCATTTTGTTTTGAAATAACATTGAGAAATTATCTGTTACAGCAGCTCTTCAGTTTCTGCGTGTGAAAGTGTTAACAATTTTGAAGATCAATATTTATCAGCACACAATGATTTTGTCTGTTCCTGCAATTGTTCTGTGTCTAAACAAGATCCTCTGAGTTCCCCAAAGCCAGCACTTTTTCTGACTTGTGTACCAAACCTGCAATTTGTCATTGATACAGTATTCTGTCAGAAATGCAGTGCTGTGGGCATGTACATATAAATATTGTGCTCTCTTGGCAAAGCCAAATGTCATGATAGGATAATGTGTTATTTAATACAGAGCTGTAGATTAGACAAGGACATTTGCAATACAAACCAGTCCCAACATCAGACAGTTGCAAAAGTCCTTGTTATGCTGATACTGTAGGAAAACTGATATTTCTAGCTGCATATTTTATGTATTGTGCTCCGTGACCATCCCATGGACCTCTGCCATATGACACATGGTCTTAAATTATACTGTCAAAGAGCCTGTGTACTGTACAATTCAAGGCAATAGCCCCAGGAGGAACCCTTAGACATGCAAGGAGTCTGTGAAATGGTAGGTTGGTGTTTGTCTTTAGATGCCCTTGGCTATCCTCCCAGGAAAGCCAGTCTGGCTTCTGGCTTTTCACCTGGAAGATGTCTTAATTCCTAAAAGCTGCCTTCTAGAATGGCCCAAAGAAAACCCAAGCAGTGAAGCTGTGCATTTCAGAGAGGTGGGCTGGGCTCGTGCAGGACAGGAACAAGGGTCCAAATCCTGGAGAGGGTCTAGCACACCAGTCCCAAGCTCTCTGAATACTTTCCTGTTCTGGGAAGGAATGGAAAGGCTTTAGGAAGTGTCATGCAGCACTGTGGGTCTCCAGCCCAAGACCACTTGTTTTGGTGGCTCTTGGACCCTCACCTAATAAAAGTTAATCTCAGGGGTCTTTAGAGGGACCCAGCTCCCATGGAGATTTTGATCACTTTTGAAAATCCTGGGTTTTGTTGATGATACCCCTAGAAACTGACATTTTTCTGAAGAGAACTGTTGCTTTCTAATGAGGCATTTTTGAGCTGGTATAACCATTTTGTGCTGATCCCAGCTGCTTGTGCTGTGTTCCAGGGGGGAAGGAAATCATGGCACTGGGTGTGCAGGTTGGCTGTGCTCCAGTCATCCTATTAGCAGAGGTTTAACAGGAAGACAAGCATTGCTCCTGGGGATATACATTAATTAAGTTTCTATATGGCCAGGGCACAATATACCTTTATACAAGCCTTTTACCCTAAATTGCTCAGGTTTTTTTAATTACTCAATTACCTTGAGTTGCACCTGCTGTACAGCAGAGTGTTTTTCACTCAGAGGAGCAGGATGAAGAATTGTTGCTCATACCCTACCATCAGTGCTGGCAGAGCTCACAGGGAGGCACTTTGTTCACATCTTCCTTTCTTCAAAGTGCTTTTTATCTCCTGGTGCCTCCAACTAGCATGGAGGCTTTGGGAATGAATCTGGAATTTAAAGCCATGCATCTGACAAAGATCTGATTTTCTGTGTAAAACTGCAGGTTTGCACCAGGAATTAATTCAGCACCTCAAAGTGGAGCAGCAACATCAAAGCAGGCTTCAAATTGTATTTCTCATATTGTCCTGGATGCAAAGAGATGTTGTGTGAGCAGGAGGCCAAAACCTACATGGAGAGTGACTGCAGCACACATTGCTTTGCAAATTCACATAGAATTGTGTCTTTTGTGACAGAATACCGGGCACTTGGCTGCCACATCTGGCCCAGTTCCAGTGAAATCTGTTAAGAGCTTTATGCTTGCCATTGAAAACGCAAACTGTAGCATTATTTGTAGAGAATGAAGTAGTACTTATACGTGTCTTTGTGTTTCAAGTTATCACTGGACACTGTCACTTGAAAGCTGCAGTCATCCCTGGGGCTTCCCATGCCTGGGTGTGCCTGTAGCTGTGACCTGGCCTGGCTTGTGTGACAGTGAGGGTGTCCTGAGCACTGTGTGCTGGGGAAGGATGCAGCAGCCTGGGGAAATAAGGAAAGTCCTGCCCTGCACCAGTCAAGGGGCAGCCAGCAGTGCCTTGGCCCCAGACACCAGGGCCCAACACCACAGAAATCCCCTGCAGGGATGGCCATAGGTGCTGGGAAAGGTGAGAGAGGAGAAAAAATGTGAGAAAGGGAAGCAGCAGCAAAACCAGTCTAGCCCAAATGGCAGAATGCCGAAATGAGACCACCCAGAATATGTCTAATTAGTGCTTTTCCTAAATTAGTCCTTCTCTCTGCTCGTCTTTCATTAATTTTTCTCCTTCATGAAATGTCAAGTCTAGTGGGTGTGATAAAGCTCTCATGGGGAGCAGGGGAGGGTGTGCAGGCAGTGAGTGGGCAGGACCTGCAGGCTGCCCTCGGGATGGGGTGCAGGATCAGATCCCATGCCAGCCCCAAAACCCATCCTGCTGGGAATGGAGCTGGTGGGGGGAACCCCAGCAGGTGTGAGGGGACAGAGCAGAGCTCCCTGCAGAAATGCACGTGTACATCCAAGCACTGTGCTCAGCAGAACCTCCATCCACCCTGAGAGCTGCACAACCTGAAAAGTGTGTGCAGTTATATTTGCCCAACATTATTTATTTCAGTGGATGCTGAAAACTGTGAAAAATAATTGTTGTCTTTTAATGGATGGGGCATGGAGAGTGTCTGCTGGGGCAGTTCCTGTTGCTGTGCCCTCACTGCAGCCCAGGAGTGCTGTGGGAGACCCACGGCTGCATGGCTGTCAGCAGCTTCCAGGATTAGCTCAGGAAGCCCATCACCCCAGCAAACACGTGCATTGCATGGTCCTGAGTGTCCCAGCTTCATGGGAGCACACCAAGGGGGTGACAGACACAAAAACTCAGCAGACAGGGGCTGTGTAACCCACAGGGGAAGCTGAGGAGGAAAGCAAGGCGGCCTCCCTCTTGTTTTGCAGACCGATTTGTGATTTGGGAGAATTGGTGATGAGACAGGCTATTGAAGCTGCTGCCTTTTAGTTCAGTGTTTTGCACTGACTACATCTAACAAAATATTCTAATAAAAAAAATAATTACTTCTCAATTTTGCTCTGGGGGAAAAAAAATCTACATTTCTGTACTCCTTGCAGGAAAGAAATCCAATTTTGTTTGCAAGAAAGAGAAATTTCATCCTCTTGGTGAAAATACCTAACTGTAAAGAGACAGAAGAAAAAGCCCAAATTAGTTTCATGATGTCAGTAAATGATACCATGAATTGGGAAATCCATGAGTTTCACTGAAACCAGTCACGGTTTCCATCTCCCTCTGCCTCCCATCTGCTTCAAAACACTTAGTTCAGTCTCGAGCCTGGAGGAGTGCAGAGGTAGCTAAATATTTCCACATCTGGTTTGGGGAAGATTTGGAAAAATAATTTTGCTGCAGAATTAACAACAGTAATGGAGCTTATGCGTGTCTCCCAGTATATACTGTAGAGTTTGTCCTCAAGCACATTTGTGCCAGACTGCCTCAGTTGGTGTTACCTACTTGCCTATTCCTTGGAGAGGAAAGTTTGCTGCCTCCCTGAGAGATAATAGAGCTATTCTCAACAATAGGAAAACTTATTCATTTTAGCAGCCTCTGGTTGGGAAGGTTTCACCATCTGAGCCCCGATTCTTCTATGCTTTTATTTACTTTGCCTTTGTGGTTTCATGCACTGAAAGGGTATCAGCTGTCTATGATACCAAGGAGAATAAACATGGGACAGAGCTACATGTGTTTAACTGTTTGTTTGCACCCAGAAAAATGGTCCCAGGAAGCAGAAGGATCAGTTTAGAAAGATGAGGGATTTCTCTACAGAAAATATTTTGCCTAAATATCTGTACAAAGTGAAAGGATCAATGACGATACTTCACCTGGAGAATGCTCTGTGCTGTAGAACACCAGTTGTGCCTGCCTGGTCCTCTGTGGCTCTGCAGCACTCAGTCAGATGTGGAGTTTCACCTCCTCTCAAGCAAGGACCAACCTGCAAAATGCAGAAGCAGCTGGTTCCTTTTAGCAGCACTGCACGGGGTCACGGTGGGTGCCTGCACTGACGGGTGGCTGTTCCCTGCCAGTGGTGCCAATGCAGAGCAGGACACCCTAAAGGGACTTGGGGTGTGAGGTGGTGTTTAGATGGGAGTAGCTCTGTGATGTGCAGAAACCAACTGTGAGCTCTGCACGAGGAGAAATATCAGTGGGGCATCACCCAGCTCTTGCAGCTGGTGTTGGCAGAAGCACCAGCAGCTCCCCCAAAAGGGCTTCAGCAGAGGGGCCATGGCCAGCCTTGGGGCTGGGGGAAGGCAGCAGCTCACAGTGCTGGTCACCCCAGGGAACCAGCTGCATCACTGAAAGGCATTGAGACCCACTGAAAGTTCAGTACAGGTTTTGTTTTCTCCAGCAGTGAGAGTTTACAAACTGGAGCCAGCACTCACCTCCTCTCTGCCGCCTCTGCCGTCCCCCCGGGAGGGCGGTGGGCAGGGAGCCACCGTGCTCAGGAAGAGCCTTTGTTGCAGGGCTCAGCCATTGAATTCAGTGACTTTCAGTGAACCCCACTCTTATTTTAAAGATTTGTTGTTTGCTCTGGAAAGCAGCTCTGAAATATTGAGTCTGCACCCCCTGGGCAGCAACGCGCACAGTGGGAGCTGCTGGGCTGCCTGTTGCCCGCAGAGAAGGCTGGACTTGGACACTTCATGGAGTTCCTGGATTTTGGGGAGGTGGTGGCAGAGGCCAGAGTGAAGCATGTGCCCAGCACAGCCTCCTCAGTCAGTGTTGTACGATGGGTCACTGTGGCTTCCAGGGTGCAGTGGCAGTGCTGCACAGGAGAAGCCTGTGTGGGAAGGATAACAACATTATTTTTGTTGTTCAGTTTACATCCTCTTCCTTCCCCCTTGCTTTGGAGCTCCCTTTCATGCTGGGCTGTTCCTGGGGCACGGTGAGTTTCAGCTTGCTTGGGGCAGGTATTTCCTCCTTTGCTAAGCAATAACTCCTGTGTGAGTCCCAAGAATATCAGGAACACACCCACACCACAGCAGAGAATGGGGCAGCTGGGCAGGGATGGGGACACAGCACTGTGAGCTGGGAGGGCTGGCTGTGCAGCAGCCTCCCGTGCTGGGTCACCCTCTGAGATGTCTGGCTGAGCCGAGGCAGCCTGAGCCATGAGCGAGTTTTTATGGGGCCTTGGAGAAGGTGTCTTGGCAGCTGCCATTTGCGCCGTGCAGAGAGCAGCTCCCCCACCTCTGTCCCTCGTTGGCAATAACTGCCAGAAAGCAGCCTTAAAACAACAACCAGCTTTCTAATAAAGCTGGCAAGTACTGCTGAGACAGAAAGGGCCGGAGAGCTCCGTGCAGTCCTGGAGCACAGCCTGCAAACCAGACCTTGCAGCACCATGTCCTGGCCCGGTTCGGGGTGTTCCTGTCCCCTTCACCAGGCCGGTGTCTGGTGGCCACTGCACCGAGCTGGTGTCCTCCATCTCTGCTGGTGGCAGGCTGGTGACCAGCTGTACCTGTGCAATGTCCGAGCAGGCCACATCACCTCTGCCAGTGGTGACACCAGCAGTGCAAGCTGTGGAGGTGTTGGTGCAAAACTGATAAATCCAGTGTCCTCTCTGTGCCCGCCTAACTTTAATTTAATACCGTGATCGCTGCAGCCCCAGTCCAGGCTTTGCCGTCTTCTTCATAGCCACGTCTTGCAGTATCACCCCCGAGAGCACGTTTTAAAGTTTTTATTTTGGACGTGTGGATCCCGTCTGGATGCTGGCGTGCCCTGCATGGAGCAGCCCCAGCAGCACCGTCCGTTTGTCCGGCTGGCACCGGGACCTGTCCTTCGCTGCAGGCTGGCTCGGAGACACGCTTAGGGCGCTGCTGCTCTGGGGAGCACGGGGCAACGAAAGGGCTCGGGGTGCCGCGCACAGCGGGAGCGGTGCGGGAATGGTGCGGGAGCGGTGCGGGAGCGGTGCGGGAGCGGTGCGGGAGCGGTGCGGGAATGGTGCGGGAATGGTGCGGGAGCGGTGCGGGAGCGGTGCGGGAATGGTGCGGGAGCGGTGCGGGAATGGTGCGGGAGCGGCGCCGGGCTGAGGACCAGCAGAGGGAGCGCAAGAGTGCAAAAATCCCACCGGGAAGTCGGGGACGAGGGCTCGGCTGCGCTGGTGTGCGCGGGTGTGCGCGGGTGTGCCCTGGTGTGCCCTGGTGTGCGCGGGTGTGCGCTGGTGTTCCCTGGTGTGCGCTGGTGTGCGCTGGTGTGCGCTGGTGTTCCCTGGTGTTCCCTGGTGTGCCCTGGTGTGCGCAGGTGTGCGCAGGTGTGCCCGGGTGTGCGCAGGTGTGCCCTGGTGTGCGCTGGTGTTCCCTGGTGTGCGCTGGTGTGCGCTGGTGTGCGCTGGTGTTCCCTGGTGTGCGCAGGTGTGCGCAGGTGTGCCCTGGTGTGCGCTGGTGCGGTGTGAGCCCCGCGGCTGCTCTGCCTTGCGGAAGAGACCCCGCTGCCCCATCCCAGAGCCGCGGGGCTCCCCGGAGGGACCGATGGGGAAAGGTCCCGGTGCCGCAGGCAGCCCTTATTGCCCTGGCTCTCCGTCAGCAGCCCCGAGCAGCTTTATCCGGTGAGAGGTGCCGAGATAACAGGTCCTGCAGCCAGGACACACAGCCTGTGAGGACAGTCCACGTCCCTCTGCATGGCCGGAGTTCTGCAGTGACTTTGCGGGCTCATCAGGTCACATTTCAATTCATATTTCTCAATCCCCTGACGCTGAGTCCTTCTCCTCACACTGTGGGAGTGAGCGGAGCCCTGGCTGGGGCCGGAGGGCAGGACAGCAGGTGAGAGCAGTGCCCCAAAGTGCCAGGCTGCCTGCCAGGCCCTGCAAAGGAGCTTTCAGCACCTCCAAGCCCGACTTGCTTTTGGAGTTCACTGTGAAAAAGACACCGTGACAAATCCCGGAGGGTTATTTTTGGCAGAAAACTACATTTGAAAGAAAACAGAGCAGCCATCCTGTTGCAGCCAAAGGAGCCTGTGATATCCCTGCTGCAGCTCAGTGCTGCTTTTCTTGCTGTCTTTTCTCCCAGAGGCAAAGATGCCATGAGACTCTGGTTAACACCAGGTTATTCATGTGGGGGTATCTGCTCACTCATTTAATGTCCTCAGCCTGCTTGTCCTCATTGAATAAATCTCCAGCTGTATGAGCAGTGCAGTGACCCATCTGGGACCTCCTTCTGCACCCTGTGAAGGGCAGTGGCAGCAGGGCAGGTTCCTGCACTGAGCAGGCTCTACCCAGGCCAGGGGATCACAAAGTAAAAAGACAAATAATTCACAACACATCACTGCTGGTGGTGAGGTAGCAAGGGTTGGTTTTGCCAAGAAAAGGTGAATTCAACCCAGGAGGAATTCACTCCTCGCCTGTGCTAATACTAAAAACGTGCTGGATGATTTAATTTTAGGCCTGGTTATCTTTCTCACCACAGAGTTTAACACAATTGTGTGGCAGGATGTCTGCAGTGGTCACATGGGAATAATAGAGGTGTTAGTCACTCCAGAAAAGGAATTAAATCGTGCCGGGCAGTTTGCACAGTTACTTCTGGTGTTGCTGTAGGGAGAACCCCTAGGTCTTGTCTAGCAAAGCTTCAGCATTTTTTTAGGAAAGCATAGCCAGAATTTTTTACATCTTTGTCTGTCTTTCATAGCAGAGCAGTGTGTCCGTGTGGCAGCTGCTGTGGGGACTGTCCTGCTGGCGTCCAGGCGCCGAGGGAGGGTCATTGTCCCATTGTGTGCATGGGAAATGCAAGCACAAGGATGCAGAGCTCTGCTTGGAGGCTCTGAGCTCAAGTCTCTGGGGGCTCAGTCTGAGCTTTAACTGCAAAACCATCTTGCACAGTCCTCCATGTGCCGAGCAAAGCATTTTAGAGAATCTCCTGCTCATGAGCCTTTGTCAGCAGCCTCCCTGTACTTGGTGCAGGCTGTCCCTCTGGAAACTCAGCCATTCTCTCCAGCTTAGGCAGCAGCATGGATAAACCTCTGTTACAAAAGCTTGAGCCCCAGCCACATTTCCCAGAGACCAGCCAAGCTCCAGCAGAGCAGAGACAGCTCTGGCTTGTCCCAGCACCAATGCCCAGCTCCAAACCCCAGGGGCTGCTCCCTGGGCTGTGGGCACAGGGGCCACCAGGCATGAGGTCCATGAAGTCACAGTGACCTCAGGACCCAAAGGCTCAAGCTGCAGAGCAGAGAGTGCATCTGCCTGAAGCCACCACAGAGGAAACGGACCCAGCAAAGCCCAGCAGAAGGGAATGGCAGCTCTGGAAATGTGAGAGTCACCCTTGGGTCTGACGCTCCTGATGAAGAGGCTGGGATGTGCAGGCTGTGCTGGCTTTTCTGTGGCAGGACTCTGGTGGTGCATCCTCACCAGGCTCGGCCCCAGCACCCCGGGGCATCCAGACACACAGAGCAATTGTGGCTTTCTGCCTGTTGGGCAACAGGCACTGAATGGTGGGCATGAATATTGTTGTGGATTTCAATAGAAAATGCTTTCAGATTGAAATGACCTTGATTACAGCTGGTTGAATGATTTGTTGTGAATAAGGTTCTGTGCAAAGTTTGGCATTTTCGTGTTCCTTGCGTAATAATTGGTGATTACATTTTTTCCAGTATTTATCCTGTGCTGATCTTGATACTGGCCTGGAATGCCAGCAGTGCAATGACAAGAGATAGCACCTATGCCAACATCCATGCCAGCACCTATGCCAACATCCATGCCAGCACCCATGCCAACATCCATGCCAGCATC
>JAHLSL010000024.1:6551775-6589390 GCA_025920805.1 Petroica traversi | reverse complement strand
TCCATGCCAACATCCATGCCAGCATCCATGCCAGCACCCATGCCAACATCCATGCCAGCATTCATGCCAACATCCATGCCAGCATCCATGCCAGCATCCATGCCAGCATCCATGCCAGCATCCATGCCAACATCCATGCCAGCATCCATGCCAGCTCGGGCATTACTTGCTTTTTATAGGTCAGGGACATCAAGCAACCCAGAACTGCTTCCCCCTCAGAAACATACAACCCACTGATGCTCATTTGGCTATTTTTAATTTGATTAAGGGCTCTGCAAGTGCCCCTTGGGGGGACGGATGCAAATGGGGAGATGCATTTGTCAGGCCTGTGCATGCTGTGAACAAAAACTTTCTGTAAATGTGTATTCCCATGTAAACCAATTGATTCCAAATTTATTCTCCAGTTTACCCACTTTTCCATCATTATGGGATTATGGTTTTAGCAATAAAAATGAGGATGAATAGTCCCTGATAACTACACTGACTATTTACAGAAGCAGAATTTCTTGCCTTCTATGCAATTTCTGGCAGAAATGTGTCAACAGAATTACTTAACAAAATAATGATAAGTATCAGTCATTATTCATAGAAATAAAATGTCAATTCAGTGCATACTTTTACATGTGACATGGAAATAAAGACACACATAGAATTGCACTTATTAAACTACAGGTGCAGCACTTAAGTTGAGAAAAACCAATGTTACCACCGCTATGTCTTAGTCTTAAACCAGAATATGTCCAATTTTAGTTGCTTGGAAGTGGGTTTTAAGTAAGCCACAAAAAAGTTTGCTTTGATCCACCACAGTCCTGTCTGTACAGGAAGTTGCATCAGTGACTTTTAGCCAGTGCAAATCTGCCTGCAGACAAACCCTGAGTGACACGTCCTCCTGGAGGCACATTCCAAACCCACAGCACTCTGTACCTTTAGTGCTGACAGGTCAGCACCAAGAGCTAGGGCAGGAACTTAAAAAAAAAAGGAAGATCATTAGTTTTTTCTGTGGTGATCAATAAGTGCCAGACAAAAATTGTGCACTAAGTCATCGGCTGCAGTGAATTAATCACCTGGTATTTGCTGTTCTGCTTCCTCCACTGGGGCTCACTGACTAGTAGCATCCACAGGAACTTTATAGCATTTGTAAGAACTTTGTGTTTTGTTCACTTAGGTGAAATGTGATTCCTCTGAGGGGTAACTATGAACTTTGAGGGATAACTATGGTCTGCAACACCAATGACTTCAAATCCTCACTCTGACTGCCATCGTGGTGGGCTGGCTCACAGAAAGATGAGCCTGTTGGTCTCTGTGTGTGCTCAGGCTGTTGTAAAGCACCAGCAGGGTCTCTGGGCCCTGCAGCTGCTCTGAACCCAGCAATGCAAAGGGAAAACTCCAAGAACCCACAGGAATCAGGTGAGAAAGACATTGCTGGAGCATCTCTAAAGGGCATCTCCAAGGGGCTGCACTGGCTGGTGAGCTTGTGCCTTCCCAGCAAAAAGAGATACAAAAACAGAGCTGGAAGGTGGATTTGCAGCGGCAGAGCCCTAAAAGGAGGGCGTGTTCAGGAGTGGGAGCTGAGACCCCTCCGGCTTCTCCAGTCGGGACCCAGGGGAGCCCAGCCAGCTCAGCTGTAAATGTTATTGTGTATTTATAAACAAGAGCAGGCTGGAGGGATGTCATGGCTCTGTTTACCCCAGTGGCATGCAAAAGTAAACAGCCCAGATGAGCTGATCATTAACTTGTCTCCCCTGCTTTCGTGCCTATGTGAACAGGAACGCTCCCCCTCGCTCCTCTGCTCTGTCTGGTTTTGTTTGCTCTATCTCCACAGGGCTGATTTAATAGCCCTCCTTGAACTCAGAGAAGGCTATCATTTGCTTGCAGATCAAAACAATGCTGACTGCCTTACATTTGAAAACCCCCAATTTCTGCTTTATGATCGAGATAAAAATCCTCCTCTCAGTTTCAGAAAACAGGCAGCGAAACTTTGTGTGTTTCAGGACAATCCCACAAAAACCAAGACTTTACTGAGAGCTTGGGAGCAAGCCAATTTGATGCATTAATCTCAAGAAATAAATCACATAAATAAGAGATAAGCACATGTTTCCCCCCAAGCAAATAGAGGCCACTTGGCTGTGAAAGGCACGTCCTTCTCAAATAATGAGTGGGAGACTTTAATTCCAGGCTCGCAGTCAGTGTTTCTGTAGGGGCTTGCAGGCTGCGAGCAGAGGAGTAGCTGAGCATTATCAGGCATCTATTGAGAGGGTGTACATCTGACACAGCTCACAGAGCCAGCAGAAAAGTCAGCACAGACTATTTTCCCACCCACACACTTTCACAAGGAGTCAACGGCGCCACTACTGCACAGGTCTCGTAAAGGGTCAAGGATTTATTTTTCTTGAGTGAGCAACAAACTTCTTTTTCCATCAGCAATAATGTTTTGTGACAGTGAGGCACCATCCCTAGGATCCCAGTAGTCTCTGACCCAACAGATGCTGAAACTGCAAGCTCACTGCTGGGTAAGTGCCCAGCATTTTGTGGCGTGCAGAAACCCCACTTTGCACTGGGTGAGATGTCCAAGACAGATGCTGGAAAGGTGAAAAACACCTGAATTGTCACTGAAATCTTAATCCACCTCCTCATATTTCATTGCATAAGTCTCAGTAATGAGGGCTTTGCAGGAATTGGGTTGGGGTGTCAGGAGGGACAGACAGATGGGTCTGGTTCAACACTGAGCACCAGGGAGGAAGAGGGGTCCCAAATGTGGGTACTGGGTACAGAGGCAGGGGCTGTCCAGGTTGTGGTGTCCAGCATCCACTTTGATCTGTCTTTTTCCTTTGGACAGTGGAAAGCCAGGGAGTTCTGTGTGGAGAAGCCACAGGGATGAGGTCTGGTGCAGACTGTACTCGCAATCCTGATTGCTGTAACGTGACTGTGGCAGCAAACTTGGGTTAATCTAGAGTTTGGCTTTTGTGGCTCTAGGAGGCTCTTCATGAAAACCCAAACTAGCCAAGTCAAATGAACAAACACCCACATCCTTGGTAGCCTGACTCTGCTAAAATTAAATGCCCTGAGATGCTTCTCTCATCAGCGCTTCTCTCATCAGCTCTTTCCTAAATTTGTCTTTATTTTCTTCCCTCTGCAGTATCCACAAAGCAGGGCAGCACTGCAGCTCCCCAGGGTCACCCATCCCCAGCTCCCTCCCAGGCAATCCCATCTCTGCAAAGTTCCTGAGGTGGCCTGGGCTGTGTTCCTTGGCCCCAGCATTTCACCTCTGCATCCCCACAGCCCTGTTGCAGCCTCTCATTTATTCTGGGCTTGATTCTTGCAAAGCTACCAAACCACATCTCATGGAGATTGATCACAGAAGTCATTGTTGTCCTGTGGAAAGCCATTTATTTGCTAGCTAGTCCCCAGGGTGTCTCTGGAGGGAGAGGGGGAAGGTGGACAATAACGGGAGTGAAGGGTTCCTCAGTTCAGGCTTCCTCAGGGATGTGAAACCCCAGCCGGCCACAGTGTGTGCTTCCACCCAGACATGGGGCTATTTTTAGTGCAACATTTCAGCTGGGTTGCTGTTCCCTCTGCTCAGAGCCCAAATGTTCTCTCAGGCACTGACTGTTGTGAGTGGCCAGGGCTGGGAGGGTGGCACAGCTTTTCCCATCACCCTGGGCAGCTGTGAGGGCCTGAAATCAGGGCAGGCAGCAGATCCAACAGCCTTACCTGCAAAGGGCTCTTCAGGGACCTCTGCTGAGGTCTGGGCTGATAACTCACTGCTCAGGACAGGCATCTGCTGCCCTTCTTTCTCTGCTCAGGCTCTGTAGAACTCCTGAGCTGTGAGTCCCTTGCACTGGAGATGCAGAACCAGCCGGGTGTGTGGAGCAGGATGTGCTCAGGGGCTGTGAATGACCTGGAGGTTTGGCTGCTCTCAGATGTCTCTCTGCGCTGTCAGCTCATGTCACACTTGCCTTGTGGCAGCTGAGGTGTTGCACAGGGCATGTAGGCAAAAACAAGACCTAAAACCAACACACCATCAATCTGTATCAATTCTTTTCAGGCTCTTCCCCCTCCTGCAGGCAGGGAGGTCCTGGGAAATGCTTTGACCTCCTGTTTAGAAGAGCACCCCCAGCTCCAAACCAGCTTTGGTTTGCCTTCTAGCCAGCCCAGTGTCCCTTGCCCTCCTCAGGAGCTTTCCCCATCAGCGGGAGCCTTGGGACAATGTCTCTCCTGCTCATGGGGTCACAGGGTGCAGGGACAGGAATTACTGGATTGCTGGCTCTGGGACATGATTGTATCCTCCAGGAGAAACAGAGGAAGATGGGGAATAAATACTCTGTTTAAATTATTGGTTATGGAGACAGAGGTCATCACCATAGCAAACAGAGTCTCCTTTGGGGAAAGATGAGGGTTGCTGAGCTGAGCTGGGTTGTTTCCACATGCTGTGTGCTCACCAAGATGTTTGGGAAGCTTTGTGCCAGTGAGCTGTGCTGCATGTGTGTCTGCTTGGGCACAGGGCAGCTCTTCCTGTGCCTGCACTGGGAACATTTTAAACAGGAGACTGAAGAGCAGCAAATAATAAAAACCACACTCCAGTCTGAGATTACTGGATGAATAATCACTGGTGTTGAAATATAGGAAACTCTGTGAGTCTCAGTGCTTTCACCAGTGCCCAGTGGATGTTCAAATACAAACAATGAGCAACTGCAGCAAACACAGTGTGGGGAAGGGGAGTGACAGCTTTGCTCTGTCACTGGGCAAGAGTCAGGGACTTGTCAGGTTTCTCCAGGATGATGTGGCCTCTGAGTGCCTGGGCCACACAAAGGAGGTTTTGTGCCCAGACCCCCGCCCTGGTTCCTGCTTCCCTCTCCCTGTGCCTGCCTTTCTGCTGCTCATGGGCTGCAAACCTGGGTGCCCTGGCTCCGAGGGGCTCCCAGCCACTCACAGCTGCCCCATCTGTGCCCAAGTGCAGGGTCCGGGACTCACCCAGAGCTTTTTCCATTAAGAAATTGCTCTGGGAGCCTGAGGCCATGGCAAGATGGTTCACAGTCCCTCCAATAACCTTTGGAAAAGGTCCATAGCCAGCCGAGTGTGGAGCTGCCAGCTCCAACCGGAGAAGCTGCTTAGCAAAACAGAGACAGATGGCCAGGGTTAAACTTGGGCACTTTCGCATTACTTCTATCACGACACAGCCATCAGGAGTGTCTCTGCTGCCTTTGCTGTAACTCGAAGCTGGGCTCCCTCTCACCCCCAGCTCAGTGACACTCTGTGCCCCTGCTGGGATCTGGGGACACACCTGATTCTCCCTGCCAGGACTGGAACCAGTCTCTGAATTCACAGCCATACTGGGAGCAGTGGTGCAGGGGCTCCTCACCCCCCCTCACTCCTCACCCCACCTCCTATCGCATACAGGATAAATTTGCATGGAGGAACTGTGCCTCTCTTTCTTCAAACCTTGCGGGTCCAGGCCAATGTCCCCTCAGTCACACCTGGAGTCAGTGGGACCCTGTTTCCAAATCCGAATCATTGCTAGATAAAACCAAGAGGGATCTATCAGGGACAACACGAGACAGATTTATTCCTTGCATGGGTGGAGAGAAAATACCTGCCAGGCAATGTCTGGTTTCTATCAGCAATTTAAATGGCTCTCTGGATGTAAGATGAATGTGTCCCCTTCCTGGGGAGCACCCCACTGTGCTTGCAGGGCTTCTCCCTCTCCCAAGCCCAGCTGCTGCAGAAATACAGGCAGGCAAAATTGTCTGGGGTCAGGAGTCACCAGCACTTAGTTTTTAAATAATGTGGCTATTTTAAATGCTGTCAGTGTTTGTTTGTTTGGCCACAAACTTTGCCCAGCCTCCCACTCCTACTCCACCTGAAGCAGAGCAGTTGGGCACTGGCACAGATGCTGCTGTGGTGTCACCATGGTGTGACACATCTGCCCAGGGACACAGCATCCACAGCAAATCCTTGTCCAGAGCATCCCTGAGAGCTGGCTGCTCAGTAGAAGCCTGGTGTCCCTGTTGTAGGTGGCCCTGAGTGACACCTGGCCACGGGTGTTCCCAGCTGGCATTGGAGCTGTTGGTTTGTGCTGGTCGTGGTGCCTGTTCTGGGGGATTTCAGCTTCACCAGCAGACTCGTTCAAACATCAGCTGTACTAAATTTGTCCAAAGCATTTCTCATGCTGTCCAGATGCCACTGCTTCTAAAAATAGTCCAGTCTAGTCTGTTTTCCCAGCTTCTTGACCTTTATCAGCAATAGTTTTAATAGCCTTCACAATATTTAAGGAGTCATTTGTCCATGTCAGGCCAGCAACTCCTGGGAATAAGAGTCAATCCCAGTTCTCCCACACTCCCATTCATGCCCTACAATTAAAAAAAATACCACAAAGAAACTTTTTGCATTGGAAAACAGAAGTTTTTGATGCACATTTAACAGGAGCTGGGTGGCAGTGGATCAAATCCAAGTTTTCCCTGCAGAACTCCCCAGCACACAAAAGCTGCTGTGGGCTTTTCCCTTGGCACTGGAGTGGGAGCAGGATGTGCCTGAGGATCCCCAGCATGGTGAGTTGGGCAATCTTACAGACAAGGAGAGCCATGGGATGGGGTGGGATGGGGTGGGAGGAGATGAGAGAGCAGGACATGACATGAGATGGAGTGGGCTGGGCTGGGCTGTGTTTGGGGTAGGAGGGGGCACCATGGGGTGCCAGGCCAGCACCCAGGGGCAGTTCTGTCCTGCTGCCAGTTTGGTGGGAAAAGGTGAGGGATTCACTCATGCCTCAGTTTTCCCATCTCTGTGTGGGAATCTCTGTGATCTTCGAGAGCCTGGCAGCTTTGTCAGGCTGTAGATCACCACGTCAGCTGCTCTGGGCAGCCAGACACAGAGACTCTCTGGAAAGCTGTTGCCTTGCTATTATTTTACTTCATGTAAAATTTATGCAATTTCTGAAGCATTTCTGCAAGCACTGCTCTTAGGGACCTTGTCCTCATTTAAGTATCCAGCGATATGTCCAGTTCTTGAATGTTGTGGCTTTTCCTGTGTTTATTTTTCCTCCTCCTGGACTTTTTGCTAGATTTATCTTTGGCTGTGCCTGCCTGGAGTGAGCATCCCAGGAGGTGCAGCATTGGCAGAGCTGGTTCAGGACTGTGTTAAAGTCCCAGGGATGGTCACGGGGTGGTCACAGGGATGGTGAGGGGATCAGGAGGAGAGCACTGAGTGCCTTGAAGAGAAAGTCCAAGGGAAGAGCAGGGGCAAACGCTTTCCTGAAACACAACCAGCATCAGCCTGGCTGGCCCTGGGGCTGCATTCACATCTCAAGGTGTACAGAGCAGCGG
This sequence comes from Petroica traversi, assembly GCA_025920805.1. Taxonomy (NCBI): domain Eukaryota; kingdom Metazoa; phylum Chordata; class Aves; order Passeriformes; family Petroicidae; genus Petroica; species Petroica traversi. The sequence goes on along the minus strand of JAHLSL010000024.1, from coordinate 6,582,074 downwards.
GAGGTGCGGGCTGTGCCCAGGAAGGCTCAGCCAGGGCACTCAGCCCTGTTTGCCGGGTCCCCGGTGCAGCAGGAGCTGCTCCCGTTCGCTGCCCTTTATTCTGCTTTCTGCAGCGGCTGCTGGGAGGCCGCGGAACAAACAAGCGAGGGAACAATGCTTTCCAGGAACCCCGCACTTCCTCCGGGAGCGCCGGGTCAGGGCTGCGCTCTGCGCGGCTGCGGAGCGAGCTGAGCGGGGAGCAGCCCGCCCTGCCATCCTGCCACTGGTTTTGGTAAAAAAAAATAGAAATACAAGATTTGCGACTTATCGTCCATCCCCCAAAAGAGTTTTTGAATTGCCGGTGCGAGGACCGGAACGCATTGGTGTCTCAGGGAAGGCTCAGAAAGTGCTGGTGAATCTTTTGGACTTCGGGACTCACAGATTGGAGGGGAACGTGCGTGGTGAAAGGCTCGTTCCCACAGCTCTTAAAAAAAAAAAAAAAATCCATGCATTTTGTGCGTTTGTGGAATGGGCTGCATATAAATTATCCATAAATAAGCTTAACATTGGTGAGCAGGTGGAACAGGGCAGGGTTCAGGAAATTATGCAAAGAGAGTAGACAAAGAGCCAGGCTGCGATTGCTCTTTGTGTTGGGGAGCTGGGCTCACTTTGTGCAGTCACAACGAGTTAGTGCGGGGCACAAAGGCGGCAATTTTGGGTTTGATTAAAGTCTCTGACAGCATTCATATGTTAAATGATTATGTGCTACTATCTGCTGCCACAGCATGCACATCACAGGAGAATCACAAACGAATCGGTTGAGGCCAGAGTGCAGTGTCACAGGAGATGTAATTAATAAACCAAACAAGAGCAGGGTAAAAAAGCAAATTTGTTGTGCTTCTTATTGAATGACCAGGCACATTAAGTCAGGGAGAAATGAGTAACATGGAGCAACACAGATGTATGTTCTGGCATTCGAAATTTTAATCCAGATGCAGCCATTTGTAGTCAGGATTGTGTCTCCCACCTCCAAAACTTCAGACACACAAGAGCTGCGTGGCATCCCCCGCGCCAGCCGATGCCTGTGGAGGCAGCCGGGGCTGTTCAAAGGCATTCCCAGCACAAGGATTATTTTGCCTTTATGCTTGCTGCCCATTCAGTCTTTTGTGAGGTGCCACGAGGAATCGAGTGACATTCGAAGCAGGACACAAGGATTAGAGCCGTCCCCGCTCCCCGTGCCGCTCACACAATGCCCGGCAGAGGAGCTGCCGGAGGTGCTGCCAGGCGGAGCTCCCACACACCCGGGTCACCTTCAGCAGGGACTGCAGGGACCTCGCACCCCACGGTTGCTGCCTTCACCCCCTGCCTCCACCCACAAGGGAAAAGCTGTCTCTGAAACCCTCGAGGGTGGGCAGCAGGAGGTGATGGGCAGGTGATGGGCTGCAGGTGTCCCTGTCCCTGCCATGGCCCTTCCTGACTGGCACTGACAGGGATTTGGGAGCATCTCAATTACATTTCCATGGCCATAGCTCGTGTCTGGGGCCGGGTTCACAGAGCACCCCCCAGCTGCACTGGAGAAATGGGAACACACAAAACAACCATCTCCATGCAGGCTGGGGATGCCCAAATCTCTTAGTGGACAGGAAAATTGGGTTATGGGGGCAGTGGAGGAGTTGCCCCAGCTCCAGGGCCCCAGAGCACAGCTGAGTGCTGCCCAGGGACACAGGAAATTCATTCACCAGTCTCGTTATCTGATCGGGAGCTGCCAGGTTTGGGTTGTTTGCAGAGGGGTTCACCCAGGGCTGCCCTAGAAACATCTGTGTCCTGATCCTGAGCAAGGTGTGCAGAGTCACCCTGTCACCAGTCCTGGTCCCCAGGACAGAATCACAGAATGGTTTAGGTAGAAAAGCCCTCTAAGGTCATCCAGTCCAACCACTGACCCAGCACCACTGTGTTCACTGCTGAACCAGTCCCCAAGTGCCACATTCACACGCCTTTTGAATGTTCAGGACAACACTTCCCCAGAATCTTTTCACTCCTATTCCACTACTGCCAACTTTCTTCTCGAAAAGCACTTTCCCCTCCCCTCAAAAGAACAAAACAGGAATCAAGAGTGCATAAAGATTTTTATCTGGAGCCAGAGGGCTCTTGGAGCCTGTCTGCCTGCCTAGTGGCAGGGAGGGCTGGATCCATGGGAAGGGCTGGATCCATGGGGAGGGAAGGGCTGGATCCATGGGAAGGGCTGGATCCATGGCACCCCCAGCTCCGTAGGGAGCCCCATCAGCTGTGGCCTCAGCAAGGGCTGGCCAGTGCTCACCATGCACCAGATTGCAGTGAAAGCTTTTATTGCCCAGTCAGCTCAGCCATATCAGTCAGCTATTTGGCTGAAGGGGAGGCGTCCATTCAAAGCCAGTTTACAGCAGAGGCTTTATTTTTATTTTAAAAGCATCTGGAAATTAAAAATCCCCTTTGGCACTCGTCCACTTCGGAGAGAGAGCCAGGCCTGTCGTCTGGCCAAGCAGTCCAGCTCTGACTGAGCTGGGTGGATCCAGGGCTGGGACATTTTTCTGACTCGAGCAGGAGTGGGATGTTGTCTTTCTTCCAGCAGCTCCACGAGCTCCCCACGCTGAGTGTTGGTTTGGTCCTCACACGGTGTGTGTCACACAGCAGGGATGTCACTCAGGGTGTGCTGTGCTCTTCCCCAGCCCAGAGACAGCCCTGAGGTGGTGCCTTGGCCAGGACAAAGAGTGATGGGATGGGTGGTGTGTAGGGTTCACCTCAGGTGAAGGGCAACCATGCAAAACAGGGGCTGTTTATTTTCATTGTGGGATGGCTGCAGGTCTGACAGGTGACTCTGCCCAGGACTGGCTGAACCTGGTGGCACAGGCATGCTGAGTTTATAGCAGAGCCATGGTAAGCTCCCCATGAGCAGTACTTTCCCCCCAAATCTACAACATTTTATTGATTTTTTTCCTCAACAGGGTGGCAAACCCAAAGTTATTCCTTGGATCAAGGGGTATTTTGGAGAATGGTAAGAAAAAGGTAAGTAAATCCAAAGCCTGCATGCAGTTATAGTTGCATAGACCTGTTTTTCATCCTGCAGGCAAACTGTAGGCACTGGAATTCTCCAGCCTGCTCTGGCAGCTGGCACCTCTGGCTGCCCAGCCCCACAGGTCCCTTCACAGGCAGGAAGGCAGGTTAGTCTGGAACAAGGCTGAGAGCAGAGCAATGACAAGGATTTATCCATTCTGTGTCACAGAAAGAAAATTGGGAAGCTCCAGTCCAGCAATTTGGGATTGCCACTGTGGAGGCTGGAGCTGCTGAGTGCATCATCTGCAAGCCAGAGCAGCAGCTTCTATCCAAAAAGTGGGTGAGGTGAACAACCCTGTGTTCAGTGAAGAGCTGAGGATCTCCAGACTCCCATAGGGTCTGGGCTGCCCTCCTGCCCTTCAGGTGGGAGCTCCGATACTGGGGCAGCTGCAGCCAGTGCTGTTCCCTGCCTGATCCACGTCTGCAGGGAATGAGGATTAATGCTTGTGAGTATCTTTTCTGGCAGGAGAGGAAGGGAGCACCCATCAGGCTGGGAGAGGGGATCAAACAGGCTTGGAACCTCTCAGCCCATCCTTCCCCTCCTGCTTTCAGGCACTGTCCCCATCCCTGCTCCAGCTCTGCAGGGGATGGGCTTCCCCTTCTTCCTCCCCAGTCCTGCTGTACCAGAGCTGGTCCCTGCTGGGAAAGACCAATTCCAGCACTGGCACAGGCCAGTGAGGGCCAGGCACGAGGAGACACGAGCAGAGATTCTCCTCTAATCTTAGCTAAGCCCTTGCAAAGCCCTACTGCACAGACACAAACTACACTTCTTCAGAGTCTCATAAAACTGAAAAAACTGAGGCCAGACCCTTACGGCAAAGGCAACACGCCCTCTTTAGCACAAAGCCTGTCTTCCCACATTGGATTTCAAGTCCCCCTTTCAAAGTATGGAAGCATTAGATCTTTCCAAAGAAAGGATTTCCTGAATTATTCTAACACTGAAAAAAAATGTATTCTTCCCTGGCTCTTGGAGGCCATTGAAGTACTTGGCTGATTTTTTTTTTTCTGAAAAAAACCCAAAAGCCAGAGTCATGACATAAGAACAGGATCTTGTACTTAGAAGGGACATGAACCTCCAGAGCAGGCTGTGCTACCAACTCTGCCTCTAATAATAGCTGCCAACTTTGTGAGCATTGTACATTGTTTAAAGAATCTAATCAAGTTATATATTCCTTTTGAAGTCAGACAACTTTGATTTAACAATGGCTTCAGAGCTTTGAAAAGCCCAATCTTTTCTAATTTGTCTTTCACGATAGTTCCTTACCTGTCTCCCATTGCTGAATAAATCATTATAAACATAAACCAGATGCCTAATGCTAACAATAACTTTAGAGAGCCCTGCTTCCCCCAAGACGTATGGGCAATGACTAACACACTTTTAGCCTCCAGACTTAATTTAAAGCATTCTGGAATTGTACACTGGTGAGATGAAGGCTGCCCAAGACAATAACTTTTACATTAAATATAATCTCTGTCTTTAGCAGCAACAAAGTCAAGGTTGTTCTCCTTCAGCCCTGGGTGTCAGCAGGCCCTGGGTGCTCTGTGACCCTGAAGACACTGGAAAAGGGAGACCATGAGAGAAAATGAGGTGTCTGTGTTTGAAGGCATGGGAGCAAAGCTTATGTGACTTGCAGTGAGCACACAGCAGCCAGGCACTGCTCCTCACAGGAAAATCACAGCGAGGTGTGACAAGGGACAGGGCTAAGTCTCCAGCCACGTCGTGTCCCTGTGGCAGAGCAGCAAACCCTCCACTGCCCTCAGCCTCTGTCAGCAGCTGAGCTGCAGCACTGAAACCTGGAGCTCACCTTGCCTGGAGCAGATCAGGATGTGGAGCAGTGCAGGGGCTGTGCTGCTGGAGGATGAGTGTTCCTGACCCAGAGACCTCAGCCTGCGGAAAGCCTGCAGCCAGCAGCTGCTCCAGAGCTGCTCCACAGGGAATACATTGCTTAACAGAGGAACACATTTAAATGCATTACTAGCACAGCTAAATTAGTGTCTGGAGATTGAGCTCTGGCAAAGAAACAAAGTTCTGAAAGTTTTCTTCAGTGTTCTTTCACTTTCCTATGTCTGCACACTAAGCCCGCAATTGGGTTAATCTTGCCATTTTATTTTCACAATTTTGTCACCCCTGTTCTTCAAGGTTTGCTGTCTTCCTTGGTTTGGTTATTTGAAGCAATGACCAAAAAGTGGGGAGAAGAAGAAAGGTTGGGAGGAAATCTTTGGATCTGCCAAAGTTAAGGAAATCAATATTAGATAAACTCTTCCAGGCAGATGTGCTTTGCCCTTGTGACGTTGCCGGCACAGCGTGGCACAGTGGGAAACTCAGCACGGAATTTCCTGACACAGACTGAACTAAAAGGAGCATTGCTAAAAATATACCAAACAAGGAGGCTCATGGGGAGCTCGAGGGGGGTTATTTCTCCTCCCTGAACTTCACAACACCCCCCTGTTTTGTTGAGGGACCTTTTGTGGCAGCCTCCCAAGCCAGGCCACACAGCAGCCCAAGGATCTGTTTGAAACCCTTGCAAAGATACCCCCTGAAAAATAAAAGCACCCTGAAACAAGCAGAGGGAAATCTTCCAGAAGTTCACCCCTTGCATGAAATTTGTGTTACCTTTGCATCACAGCTTAGCCTGTCCTCATTTCCAGCTGTAAAGCTTCAGCCCTGGACTGGTTTGGTTTTTTTCATTCAAATTTTCAAATGACACCTCATCAAATTATTTGATGTGGGGAACAAGGTAAAGCACAGAATGGCTTGAATGGAGGAAAGACTCCAGACCCAGCATCTCCCAGGAAACTTTTGCCACCTGTTTCACCTTTGTGCTCAACAACAAGAGAGCTTCTTGCCAAACCAGACCCCACCAGTTCTCCAGCCACACTTGCAGCAGCACCAAATCCATCTCCAGAGGAGGTACTAGGGCATTAGAATACAAAAGACTGTAATTTATGTCTTTTAAGCCATATTTTTTATTATGTTGGATAGCAAGCAAACCCTGAAAATCATCTTTTACAGAAAACATTAATTCTAGATGATGTTTTTCCCTTGTAAAAATGATTTACCTGTCTCTGTGGGGTTGTACTTTTGGTACAATAGAGCACATGTCTGTTCTGGTTCTTTTCATATGAGGTACAGATCCCAGGCAAGCAGCTGTCCTGTGGTATTGTGGGGTTTCCATGACAAATGGGAATCCTTTACTGGCAGCTTTCATTTTTTCATCTGAAAGCCTCAATACACTGGCAGTTGCCAGAGTCCTGTGAACTTTCATATCTATGACACCATCACCACTACAAATGCTTTCAAATTAACAACCAGCCACATTTCCTCCCTACGACCAAGCAGGAAAATGAAGAGAAAAGACAGAAATTATTACATTACAGAATACCTTCTCCTCAGTCCCACTTAGCAATCGCTTTGTAAAGTGATCTGAAAGGTTATTTACATTGGGATACATCTAAGGGTATGAATAAGAGCAAACATTCCAAAAAGGGATCACAGCTGTTTCCTTTCTTATCCCTGCCTGTCTCTCCTCCAAAGCAATCGCCCTCATGCCTGTGTCAGGCAGAATCCTCACAAAATGGTAAGAAACATTCATTTTAGGTGAACTCATAAAAACATTTTTATTTCAATTTTTTAGCTTATTGCTTTTTCCAATTCCTGTTTGCCTTCGAAAAGGGGTCTCTTCAATCAGTGCATGGACAAGGGCAGGCCCATGGAGAGCAACCCCTTCTGCCAGAGAGATCCACTGCTGCATTGGCAGTGGCAGGAGGAAGAGAATAACAGGAGGAATAGAATAAAAAGCAAGATGGCACTGCAGGAGGAATGTTTTCCAGCAGTGTATTGCAGAGCTGTCCCACCATTGCTGACACAGACATGCACATGTGCTGGGATGCACAACAAAAGTCAGGAATCACAGCCCAGTGCCTTTTCTGAGAACAATGTCAGGGTCTCAGGTGGCCATTTGGTGCAGCCAACAATCTTACATCTGAAAATAACCAGAGAGATATTAAAAAATTAAGGAAATTCACTATTTCAGAGTCTTTTCTCATTATTTTCTTGCTGTTCATTTCTCCATCTTTTGACAGTGCCTTTTCAAACCATGATCAACAGCCCCATCTGCTTGGCAGTGAGAAGTGGAGTCTCAGTCTTTGATGAGGACTTGCAGGGCTCCAAGACCTTCGATGGTCACTGGTGGGAGATCACATTCAGGCAACCCCAGGGATCCTCCTGGTCTGGCAGCCTATGGATAAAATCTGTGTGAGTGACTTAATATCCTCAAAAAATTGCCATGGTGAGTAATCCCCTGAGATTTGGTGTTGCCCTCATAAACACAGGCTGTCCTTTTTTATATTTAAACATCAAAGGATGCCATTTGCTTTTAAAGGGATGTTTGGTGTTAATATTCTGCTCCTACAGGCCAGTTGGATCGTGGGGAGGACACAGTCATCTCAAAATAAAGGTCTGCTCTGCTGACTGATGGGCTTGAAAATTTGTGCAACAAATGCTGGTGCACAACTCATTTATATGAGGCACAACTGGTGGCAGATAATGTTCTGTCCTGGAAATGTGCACAAATGTTTTATTTCTACCTTCACTGAGAAGAAGACAGAATTTTGTACTCCTATATTTTTTATGACTCTTCCCTCACCCTGCTATAACTTGTGGCAAAATTTTAGCCCTGGAGAACTGTGGTGGAGGAGCTTTTATCAAGGGGTGTCCTTTATACCACAGATTCAGCCAAGAGGAGCTGCCAGGGTGTAGGTTCAGCCCCAATTTTTCTGTCCAAATGGTGATGCAAAAATCAGAAGAGCAGCAAATTTTATTACCCTTGTACTTCTGGAGGACACTGAGGATCTTCAATGACTTTTGATGTCTTGGGGACAAAGCTGTTTGGGCTGTTTCTTCTCATCCCTGTGTCTTGCACATCTTTAATTGTTGTATGAGAGGAGATCACAGCGGAAAGAAAGGAAGATACAAACCCCTCTTTTCTTAGCCTCTTGGCTAAACTCCAGGTATTTTAAGCATTTATTCTAGGGTTGCTTCCCCCAGCGAGCCCCAGAGCTCTCATCTCTGACAGCTGTAAATCAAAGACTGTTCACAGGAGATCAGCACATGCCAATACTGCTTTAGACTTTTTGGCATCTACACTTCATATACAGAGAGCAGTGGGCCATCCCTCCCTGCAAGCCCTTTAGTGACCTCATGATGGTTTTGATTTAGTGGGCAGGGAGAAAAGCACAATGAAAGTCATACAAATGATTACATGCAAAGATCTGTTCTTCTTGTGAGACCCCTTGTAAATAATTTAACAAAGATCTTTAACAAGTTGCACTCTAAAGGAAAGAGTTGTTCCACTTTAAACCTTGCTTTTCCAATTTGGATGTTTAAAATCAGTACTGCAGTCTTTTAAAGCAGCCAGACTCTGTGGACATTGCCATAGAGAGACAGACACAGAGTTCTGGTTGCCAAGTGTAAAGGAGAAAAATGTGAGAAACTCTGTAACAGGCAAACATGGGGTAATCTCCCTTCCCCCAGCAGAGCTCATCCAAGCCTTGGAGACTAGTTAAAATGTTAAAGCAAGAGGTTTTGCCCTTCCCAAACCACTGTTCACTTGAACTCTGCAGTGATGGTTTTCTCCACAGGAAGATTCAGCAAAGCTTTTGATAATTTTATGGGAACACCTCATTGCATATTTTAAGTATTCCCTTTACCATCTCTCTCCCAGAAGGACATGAACCCCAGCAGTAAATACAGCTGGAGACACCAGATCTCGAGGCTGTTGGGGGTTTGGAGCAGCCTTCCCTGGCATGGCTGTCCTGGGCATGGGTGAGGCTCGTGCCAGGAGCGTGGATCCCTCCCCAGGAGACACCTGATTTCCAGGGAAGGGAGTGCAATCGGTCCCTGTAAAACACTCTAACGAGGCTAAAGAAATAGGAATTGCCCAGGCTCCAATAAAACCAAGTGCTTTATACGACTTGAGATGCAGTTGGAGGAATCTGGCTAATCTTTTACTCTCCTAGTAAATCATTCATTGAGGCCATCTGTGAAATATGAGAAGAGCAGCTCCAACCCAAGATTCCCGCTTAGCAAAGCTCTTACTGGCTTGGCCGGAAAGAAGCTTTCCTGATAAAGTTGATAGCTGCTCCAAGCCCTCATGATTTCCAGCGGCAGGAATCCTGCTGGGGAGATTAGAGAGGCAGCCCTTGGAAGTGCTGAAGTAGAGCCCTGCACTACAGCAAAATTAAAGGGAACAAAAAGAGATAAAATCTGCAGCACTTGCCAGGGCCTGGCCATGACAGGGCCCTCGATGCTCTCAGGTCCTGTGGCCTCTGCAGACAGGTCTGACCAACAGCTCCCAGACAAGCCACAGATGAGCCACCAACAGCCCCCAGACAGGTCACAGCTTCTCTGGGACACAGAGCATTTCTGGAGCTCTGGGGGAGCGTCAAGGAAAATAGCCAGTGCCTTGGTGGCCAAGACTGAACTGGGGTTTTCTTCAAGAAATGTGGATGCCCATCTAGAAAGTGATATTCAGCTCTCACAGCTGAACCCAGAACCCAAAATTCCCAGCTTCAGGAAAGTTTCATGCCTGAGTCAAATGAGTACAGTGTGAGGTCATGTAATAACTCATCCAAACCACCCCTACCAACTCCCCACACCAGGCTGCTTGTCTGTGTCCTCTACCCAGACTTGATAGTTTTTTAAGAAGCAGTCAGTCTTTCTCCACAGGCATTGCTACTAACATGGGGACAGAAGAAATTCCTTGGACAAATATTTCATATGGCAAAATAAATAAAATTTCAGCTTACAAGAGAAATGGGCTGAGCACCTAACCAGAGTATTCAAGGACATGAGTTACAATCCACCTCCTACGGGAATTAAGACAATACAGTTTTTTAAGGCTTTATTTTTTTATATCCTGTCGCTTCCAAGCTCTTAGAATCTGCAATTCCCAGGTGACTCAATAGCAGGAGTAGGAACAGAGAGTTTCAAAGTGAAAGACGAGATGCACCAACTCCTAGAGCCAAGTGCTTGAAAGGAAGTGAAGCAAAGGCCCAAACAGAGACAAAATAAGAGCTCAGCAGGACTGGAGGCAAAAGCCCACAGTCTTATCTGGTGCTGGACTCTCAGAGAAGGCAAAGTTTGCACTCAAGCAGGCTGAGCACATCCCACCTTTGAACTGGCTCAAATCCCTGTTGTATAAATCCTGACATTTATATCATGTTTGGGTGCCCTGCAGAACTCTGTGCCCTGTGCTTCAGCTGGGCAAAAACATGCTTGGTTTAGTGTTGAAGTCTTGGTCTAAATTACAGCACTCTTGATGATCAGGTAAAGTTGGGGAAGTGATTAAATATTTAAGTGATTAAATCTTGGAGCTGCATGGCAGACAAACAGTAGGAGCTGCAGTTCCTAGAAGACAAAGATCCTCTTTGCCATGTGAACTTTAACCAAAGTTTGGTGTGATAATCCTTCCTCATTGTGGTTCCTAAGATTTTAACTATTCTTTCTGTTTTTCTTCACTACCTGGTGTTTGTTCCACTGACCTTGGGGTCAGTAACTGTGTAGAATACATCAAAATTTCTACCTTCTCCCTAAAATCTCAGTTCTAAGCAAAACAGCATCTCATTGACCGTTACCCTGACAAGCTTATTAGTGATGCATTTTCTGCTGTGGAGAGAAACAAGTCAAGGCAAGTAAGACTGGAAGTTGTTTTATTTTGGTTTTAAACGTGAGGGGCTGTTCCTTGCCACTTCCTAAGTCTCTAATGCTGAGGCATTAGGAAGCACTTCCTCTGGTCCTAATTAAGTGTAATAAGCACTATAAATGCCCCTTCCTGAAGTGTTGTTTCCATTATTAGCATGTTCTGTACCCTCCCTGGCAGTCAGGGCTGTGGGGGGAATAACTGCAGCTTGGATCACTGAAAATAGAGAGAGACTGGAAGGAAAAGCAGCAGGGAGAGCAGCTGGCATCCCCTGCCCCAGGTCAGAGTAAAGCAGAGGAGGAAGAAGGTGAAAACCAAAGGGTTACAAGAAGTGCTCAACCTCAGCAAGACCAAGGACACACCATGGCTGTGGCACTGGAAACTGCCTGAGAAAAGCTGCTGAGATGTGCCCCAACACACCAGAACTCGTGCAAGAAGGGGATCTCTGTGCCAGCTGGGCTCTGGGATTCTCTCTTTGTCAGCCAGGACTCGTGGTGCTCAGCAGAAAGCTGCCCTGGCCTCCCAAGCACAGAAAGATTGGTGCATCCTCCACCTTCCAAATCACACACGGCAAAGGCTGCAGAAGCATCTGGTATAAATCCTCTTCTCTGGGCAAGGGCAGGAAGCACAACTTTCACAAGACTCTCCGAAATTGGAGAAAGTCATCCAGGCCTTTTCTTTGGAAGTGTTGCACCCCTCCTGGAGCCCTTTGTGATCTAAGCTGTTTAGAAAGTAAATGAAACGGAGTGAGCCAGAGAGACAGTAATGGTTATTTCTCCAAGAAGGAAAAGCTTAATTTTACCATGGGGATCTTGCCTCTGCCATGACCTCTCCAAGAGCTCACAGGAACACAGGAGGAAGGAACCAGCAGTGAGGGCTGGTTCATCTTGCAAATTTTTAGTTCTTAACATCAATATCCTCGAACCTGAAAAAACCCCCCGAAACAACAATCAAACAAACAAAACTCCCCAAACTCAAATAAACAGCACCTAGTCCTCAGCTGGTAACACGCAGCTTCTCCATAACTTACAGCACAATCCTTTTTCCACCTAACCAAGACAGAATTAGGGCTTGAAACCTCTTTAGAGACTTCCCTGGGTTGCAGCTGAGATGGGCAGTGCACAAAGGGCAGCAACAGGCAGGATCCCTGGAGGGGCTGGTCCCAGAGGAGGTGAGAGGAAAGGGACCAGGACAAGGATTATCAGGCTCAGAACCATTTGTGTTTGCTCAAGGTTGGTATCTGTGCAGCTGACTGGTAAATGAGATCAACGAGATTTTTCCATCTAATCTAAGTGAGCAGTTGGGTTTTATTCAAGTAATTCTTCTAAGGGATAATAATGTCTTATTATGACTAGAGGGCCTATTACTGGAATATTGTACTAAATTCAATAACCTGAACTCACCAAATATCATCCCTCTTGTGGGAGCTTCAGCTGTTTGAGAAGGAGCCCCAGAGTTGCGTGATCATCCCTAAAACCTTCTCCCCTAAGTTCCAGCTCTGGAGAACAAGTTGTTCATCATATGCTGAATTCAGCCTTGGAGTAACTCCAGTGAAAACAAAAGGAGTAACAACAGGAATGGATTAGGCCCAATTGCTTTCACATTTCTCCAACTTGAATTTTCAATTCCAATACTAAAGGAGGAGTAAAAAAATACCCGACCCAACTCATGGCACAGAGACAAATACACTTCAAAATGTAAGTCTGCTTGTGATACGACCCCGTGCCCTTTGGAAAGTGCACCACGGAGGGCTTCTCAAAGCCCACTCTGGAAAAAAGCTCGGCTGTCATCTGGCAGGAGCAATAAATGTTCCTGTTTCTGCCACTGTATTGTACCAATTTTTGCACAGAATGTTCAAACCCTGCAGTTCCAGGCTCCTACACTTGTCACTACTGACCTTACATATGTCTGAAAAAAACAATATCTGCCAAGCTGAGATATAGAGTCATGAGGATTTAATTTCCTTTCATAAAAGCATACTGAGTAAGATTAAACAGTGTGTTTTTTTGCACCAACCCCATTTTCCAGAGGGAGTTGTGCTCGGATCAGGAGAGGGCACAGTCTCACCTACAAATTCTCATCTGATAGACCATCACCTTGGCATCTCTCTGGTTAAACAGATGTGAACAAGAAGAGAGGAAGTGGAATAAGGACGGGGACAGAGAACTCCAAGCACCCCTGCTGACTGCTGAGCCCTGTTTTCTTGCAGTGCTTGCTGTACCACTCACTCATTAGCTTTTAAGTAAGTTCCTTCTAACTTTGACCTGCTGTTTCCTGCCAGGGCTGATGAGCCACGAGTGCAGAGTTGCTTCCTCTGGGCCAGTTCCTCAGAGCACACTTCCAGTGGCTGCCACATGAAGTTAACTGAAGAAAAAAAATGTTGCTCTTGTTTTCACTGGAGTTATTCCCAGTGAAATTCCCAGGCTATTCCAGTGTGTTATAAAGGGGGCAACAAAATTATCCAGTGATCAAAGAACTGAACTGCAAGTCAGAAATCCTGAGTTCCATTTGTAACTCATATTCAACCAACACTAACCATATGCCCTCTCTGTGTCTCCACACACTTGAGGGGTAATAATGATGATGACACTCAAAGGTACTCCTAAACAAATAAGACATTTATGAAACATCACAGAAGCAGAAAATATTGAGGCCACGTTTGACCCATGAGCTTTACAAAGTAAGTGCAGAGCTTTGTCCAGCTGACAGGCTGGAAGTGGAGGAGTTCGGCTCAGCTGCTATCTAGCTCAGAAATCACTGCACATTGTTTGCAAACTTATCAGCAGTGACTTGAATTGTGAATTAGCTTCAGCAAGGCAGCTGGCAGGCTGCTGAGGCATACAATGCCTGCTGAATCTGCACTTCCTGCTGGAGACGTGCGAAGGAGAAGGCAAACTATGAAAGAGCAGAGAAACCGCTCCCAGCTCCAGTCAAAACTACGTGCAGCACAGGCACAGCAGGGCCAGGCCCTGATCCAGGGGCCAAACCAGAATTCCCAGCAGCAGCAGTGCTGAGAGTACTCAGCCTCAGCACAGCACTTGCTGTACAGGGATCTCGAAGCCCTTTGGGAAGATCATGAGGCTCCCCCACCTTCCCCAGCTCCCTCCCAGTCTGGGTAAGGTCCCAGAGCTGGAGGGCAGCAGTTGGACCATCCCAGCTCACACTGAGACCCTGCAGGCAGCTCTCACACACAGCCCAGAGCTGCTGCTGCCTGGTTCTACACCTTGGTTTTCAGTAAATAACCAAACCTCTGTCAAAAGCAGCAGCAGGCACCGGGACCTGTTCTGGCCAGCCTTAACTGAGCACTCACCTGGACAGGGCACAGAGCACACCCATGGCTGGAACTCTCCACGCAGGCAGACACTCCAGGTTACAGAGCTGGAGCTGCTGAGCATTCCCCAAGATCCAGGGCTGTGTGTGCCCACTTGGGGAAATAACAGGAAGATGTTTCCTGTGTGCATCTGATGGGAACACTTGGGAAAAACCCCAGCCTGAGCACTGCAATCCTCCAAACCCAACCAAAAGGTACCACAGCAGCTCCTGACAGGTTTCACGGGACTGGGAAAACAGCCAGTGTGGAATATACTCCTAGGAAAGCTCTCTCGTTGTGAGCCGGGCCTATTCATTCATTTCAGGTTGTCAGTAAATTTGATCCAAGTCCCCTCTAGCACAGGATTGCCTTATCCTTACAGATAACTTTTCAGAATCAGCTCTAAGGTTATTTACACGAAGAAGTCCAAACCTTCACTCTGGAAAGTTAATATCGACTCTGAAATGAAGAGCTTACTTTCTAAGTGAAAAGGAAGAAAACATTAGAAGCTTCTAGCAAGAGAAGCTGCAGGGTGAACGCAGTTCCGAGCGCTCCAGGCAGCGTCAGCCCCGCTCACCAAGCACCTCCTGCGCTTTGCAAGCCAAGAGACGCCATCCCGTGGCCATCCAGATCCCCTCAAACTCCCCAGCTGCTCCAGAGCTCCCGGGCGCTCAGGGATGCGCTGCTCGCTGGCACCGATGCTCACTCTGAGCCCTCACGCTCCATGATCTTTGTTGTTAATGTAAAGCAAAGCCGGGAAAGTTCTGCTGCTCCCCAGGGAACCCCGGAGAGGCTGTGGCAGGCACTGCCCACACTCAGTGATGCCTTTTTCCTGGTGTTGTAAAAGAAGTTAGACACGGTTAGAGGGGTTGGGGTCTTTACCTTACTATTTTAATCAGGATCCTGTTGGATGCATCTACTTCACCCAGGTGACAGCGTGGCAAATGCACCCCCGTCAGTCACACACACCAGTTCTAGACTTTCCACAGCCCAGATCCAACAAGGGAGCCCAATGCTGGGGCTGGGCTGGGCTCAGCTCGAGTTTACAGGATCTGTCCTGCCAGGAGACCTTGGGTTCCTGAGCCAGTGGGAATGTTTGGTGTCCCTGGCTCTGCAGCTCTGGGCTGTTCAGTCTCAGGCCTGCAGAACGCTTACAGAACACTGAGCACCAAACTAAGTAAAAGGTTGCAAGTGTGCATGCTGCTGGTACTTGTGGATACAGAGAACTGTGTAAAAGGTATATAAAAGAAAAGACAAAAATCATTCTGGCATCACAGCTGTACTGCAGCCTTTCTCCCTCAGCCTGAGCTTCTGTTGGCAGCAAGGACAGCCCTGACACTGCAGGAAAAACGTCGCTTTCTCCACACAAGAGTGTGCCCAGCCTGCTGCCAGGCCATGTCCTTCCTGCAGTGTGACATCCTCCCCTTGCCCAGTTACTGAGCTTTATCACAGTCCCTTGTCCCACAGCTCCCCCGTGCTCTCCACAGTGCCCAGAGCTCCTGGGGCATCTTTGTCCCACCCTACACCCTTCATCCCCCTCTCATTCCCACTCTGCCCCAGGAGGAGTTTGCCCACATTCAGGACACATCTGACAGAAGCTGACAATCCTGTGCACAAACTTTCCAGCTAAAGACACGAAGCTGAGCTTCCAGCCTTGCTTTGGTTGTCCAAAAAACACAGCCCCAGCCTTGAAGGCTGATGCAAACTCCACGTGAAGGGGGTGGGAGGGAAGCTGTGCAATCCCATACAAATCCAGCTGGCCCTCCCTACCCCTCCTTGTTACCCATCCAGCTCACCCTACCTGTGCTCCTTTCCTTGCTCAGCTGCTGGGTTTTAATACAGGAGGGGGGAAAAAGGAGGAAAAAAATAAAGAAGTGACCAGAAGCAAAAAGAGCCCTCAAAAGGCAAATGTTTCCTATTACAGCACTAGTTCCTTCAGGGCCTTTGATGTTGCTTCTCCCACACAAAGCTGTTTCTTTCACAGTCTGTTCTTGCACACGAACAAGATGTTACACGTACTCTACAGGGCACATCCTCAACTCTTATTCAAAGCACATTTATCCCAACTCACTATACTTTGTAAGATTTTTCAAACCAGTACTCATGCATCATAAGCACAGAGGCATTTTCTTTCTATCTCCCCTTTTCACATTTATTTTTCTTCCAAATTCTTGGAGGTTCTGGTCATAAATAGGGAAGTGTTGACATTAACTAGGGTTGAGAAAAAGCTGTTAAGTTCATGGCAGTAGCTGACTTTTTCCAGAGTTTTAGGGGCTTGTAGAGCTTTGTCAGAGGCTAGATCCAACACTTACATTTAGATTCTGGACTAGTTAACTTGCATTACATTATTTCTTTTACTTGGGCCCACAGTTTTTAATACCACCTGCTTCCTACCTGCCGATCACAAACCCTTAATTTTGCATACTAAAAAAACAGTTGAGCACACATTGCATTGATAAACCATTACAGTTCTCATGACAAATTTAAATTGCAAATTATTTGGGGGAAGGAAAATATTTTTGTTCCAGCACAATAGGGTTTTCGTAATCTGTGTTCTAAACTGTCCAAACACAAATAATAGCTGGGAGCTTCTGCCAACTTACTCAACTTTGGTGCAAGTTCACAAGTGGTGGCAGAATGCAGGAGGTTTCATTAGGTAATGCAGGGGTTAAACTACTCATCTTCTGAAAAAAATATTCTCATGTCATTTTCTCCAAGGCTTAGTTAAGTCATATTGTTAAATAGGACTTACTTCTGCATAAACTATATTCTAATACCTTGCAGAATCAAGACACAATGGATAATTCTTCCAGAAAACAGTGCATTATCTGAAAAATAATAAAAAATCCCCAAGTCTCCTGTACCCCAAGATGAGAGAGAGGCGAGAGTCCATGAGGAGTTTTATCACAGCTATTCAGTAAGACAGGCAACCCATAATAATTAAGAGTAAATCATAATTGCATTTGTACAAAAAGTAATACACTTTTTTGTCCCTCAGAAATAAGCTAAGGAAGAACAACAGTGGTAGAACTCTTGTACAGTGTAAGATGAAGATTTTGGACAGACAGGAACTGTTCGACAGCCTGGTGTCACCCACTGGCCTGGGAATCACAGGGACTGTCACTCCAAACTTGTGCAGAGACCAAGAGAGACCTGGCCTGGTTGGTTTGAGATGAACAAAACTTTTGGTCTTTCAGTAATAAATTCTTACTTTAGACTAGGAAGACTTTGGAGGTGGAAGCACATTGGGTTTTGCTGCTGCTCCTAAAAATAGGCTCAAAAGACTATTGCCTGTGCATAGAGAAATAGCCTGGTATCAAACCAGCCAAATTGGTTCACTAAAAATAGGCATTTCTTTGTTCTGTGTTTTCAGGTCTCATTTCTTTTAAACCCCCACAATATTTTGTGATCCTCCAAGCTAACGTGCATTCTTTGTTAATAGCAAGAACCCACCTCCTCCTCATCTCCAAACTTTATAATGCAAGAACAACAAACCAAATTGCTCCAGGTTTAAAAAGAAAATGCTGGCCCTGGCATGCTAATCAGAGGCAAGACTCAAACCGAGAGGCTTTAAGATCTAAGAGCAAGTAATAAAAAGCAGCTTGAATGCAAAAAGGGCTTGGATTGAAACAAGAGACTTCCTCCAAGTGCCCAGTCCACTGTAAAGGGATGAAGGGATAGCCCTGAGGTACAGGGACACTTTACAGTGGCTTCTGAGCCTTTGCATTTATGGGAATGGCAGCCCTGTCCCTGCAGCAGGAAGCAAACCCCAGCTGTCACCCTTAGTCCATAATTACTCCCTCAGACTTGCCCTAAAACATCTACTTCTGATTTTAGCCTGATGGCAAAGGGAGTTAGATAACCAGCCCCTAAGGAAACCCAAACACCAAATCCCTGCGCTCCCCAAAACCAGCTGGAACTGAGACAATGCTCCAATTCTGATGGGTAAGCACAGCTCCCTCTTTTTGGAGTGGATTAAGCAGAACAGCCCTAGACTTGCCCACAAAGAGCCTTGTCCTCGAAGTTTGAACAGGGCAGGGAACAGGGCAGGCCTCCATGAAAAGTCTGTTTGCGGAAAAATGCATTTTTCCTTTGAAAATTAGCTGGGTAAGATTAACTCAAGGCTAAACCTCTTTTATAGTCAGGAGAACAAATCTCTACTTCCTTCTCACTGGTCTTCTGGTACTTCCAGTGTCTTACACTGAATTTGCTAAGGATTATTTAACAGGCATCAAGAGAGACTGAAATATTCAATGATAGGCAAAGTCCCTTTCCATCTACTATGGACAACTGCCATTCATATAATAGCCTTGGAATACAAGGGGCAGTTTGTATAGCTCCAAAAATATTCCTTGGCCTTTACTCCAAAAAAAGCAAATGCAACAGGCCTATGACTTCATGAAATTCTTGAACGCGTGTTAATGCAAAGCTTTTTTTATTATGAAGTTACCAGGAAAATTATACACAGATGAAATTCGTTCCAGTAAAAACAAGTTCTTCTCATCTTTGTTGTCACACAATGTATTAGCAGGGTCTACAGATAAGAATGTGAATATTTGCAAAAAAAAAAAAATATCTCTGGCCCACTTTCTTGTGTTTGTGCACCAGAACCTGAGTTCCCAAACTGCCAGAGCCTGCTCAAGCTCCCCTCTGCATACAGCCCCCAGCGTGGATCTGCCTGGAGAAATATGGCAAGCTTGCATTTAAAAAATGTCTTGCATTTAAAATGTTTTCAGCATTTTCAGTTGTTAAAATTAATTCTGTTTCTATCATGACTTAAAAATAATAATAAAAAAAAAATCCGCTTTAGTACTTTTATGCAGTATAGAGTTTCCTGAGCCTTTCAAGAATGAGTTTTCCAATAAAGTCTGCAGGCCTCAGATTTACATCCTCACCCACTGACAGTTTAATTACTTTCATTGTAGGAGAAAGTATTTAATCACATACAGTCAGAAAAACAGCCCCTTAAATACAGGCTTTTGGGCCCATGATCCCCCAATTTGAAATTCAATGAAGGAGAATGAAACATGCACACTGTGATCCATTTCCTGATGCAGAACACTTGATATTATCAAAACATCAGAGTTCCACAGCTGACACACACATTTTTCTAAACCATTGGCAAAATCCTTCCAGCATTTTAAGCCCATGAAATGAGGATTCAGCGTGCTCTGGATATGATCTAAAGGCAGTGCTGGTCAGTAATGCTGTGCTAATTAACATATTAAAAATAGTCCATCTAAAATACTGCTTGAATTACATAGGTATTTTAACTTAGTTCTCAACTATTACAAAATTAATGCTAACTCATCACTGTGATTCTCAGCAACAGATGTACACTAATGATCCCTTATAAAAGAAGTGGGGGAAAGACAGGAATTCTCAGACACTCATAATGGCAATTCAACAGAATGAAGACTGGTGAAGTCATAAAAACCAGCTGTTAAATGTCAATAGTTATACATTAAAGCCGACTACTAGCACCAGCTGCCCTTCTTTCACTACTGCTATCTAAATTCCTCAGACAAGGCAGGTAACAAACGCAGAAATGCAACTTTTAGTCAGTTTTAGATGGAGAATGCTCCAGTATGAATCAACCGTCTTAAGCAGAGGCAACTAGGATGCAGTTAAAGTGTAGGTATCAACAATCAGTGTAACAGAAAGCTTTGTTTTAAAATGACCAAGTTGTGTTTGGAGCATGAAAGAGAACCTGGGCCTGCCTTGGGCCTATTCCACAGCAACACCCATTCATTCTGAAACACCAGACACAGTGAGTGTGTGCAGCACGTTTATATTTTATAAAAGAGCAATGTCTTTTACAAGACCTTCCAAGAGTGGGGAACAGCCAGAACACTACAAAAAACTGCTGTAACAAGAGTGACTGTTTGTGCGCTCGCTTTATGCAGCTTACATTCGAATGTTTACAGAGGCCAGCACTCAGATAGGACTCTCCACTAACAAACAGATCTGGAATACATCAATTGTACAGGTAAATCAGCCAAAATTAAGCAATAGCTATGCTCTTCTCAGGTT
Organism: Petroica traversi; assembly: GCA_025920805.1. NCBI lineage: Eukaryota > Metazoa > Chordata > Aves > Passeriformes > Petroicidae > Petroica > Petroica traversi. Next base: position 6,561,962 of record JAHLSL010000024.1, on the reverse strand, counting down.
TAAGAAAGCATGCAATAGGTTTCCCCCTCCTGCCACCCCTCGTTCAGATTTCTAAATCACAGGACCAGTAAAAGCACGGTAGAAGGGAACTGGGGCACAGGTAAGGGTTGGATTTTATCACAGACTGTTTATCAATATTTTGCAAATGGAAAAGCAGCCTTCTTTAAACACCAAGAAGGCAGAGAAGATACAGGCATGAATAAAAAAATAATTAAGCGACTTAGACACCAAAAATTCAAGAAATAGCACTGTGTATATACAAACAAAATCAACATTCAGTACTGTAGAGCTCATTTAAAAATGGCACCAATGGACAATATTTTACAATATGCACATTTATTTGAAGTGGGGAACTAATGCTCCACAGGTGGAAATGATAATACAAATAATAGTGCCACTGTTGGCCCATTCTGGTACTTCTTACAATTTAATGGAAACACTTTTAAAAATAATCTGGTATGTACACATCTTCTGGATACCCAAAGGCTTCTTCAGAACAGAAAAAAACTATGGTTCTCCCCTCCCCTTTTAGCCAGACAGTATTGCCAGAGATTGTGCTCACATCTAAAGCACATAATCTTACTTTAAATTCAGTGCTATTTTCTTTCAGAAAGATCACAAGTTGTACTTTTAGGTAACAAAAGCATTTATGTTACAAACATTCAAAAATGGAAGCTTATGATTCTGGCAGACAACGTTGCGTATTAAATACAAACCAGCCAGCAATTACTGAACATAAAAAACTTATTCAATCATAAAAAAATACTATAATTCATCACCACAGACTTTTTACAGAGTTATAAATAATAAATAGCATAACACAGTAGATTACAAACGGATTTATTTTGCCCCGTTATAGTCTTTAAAAAGTAAAATATCTGTTCCTACCTCAGACTGACCAAGGTACTGTATCGAGACCACTCACAGCTCAAAGAGCCTTCACCAAGCAATTTGCAGAGCTCCAATCCAATCCAAAGCCTTTCCTTAGAAACCAAACGTTTGCTGAGCTGTTTGCTCTGCTCATGATCAACAAAGGGACAAACTCTGTCCAGAGCAGCTGCAAAGGGACCCCTTGGGTGCCCCTGGAGCTGGGGCTGCCCCCAGCACCCCCACACCTCGGGAAGGAACACAAAGGGAAGCAGCACCGCCGACAGCCTCGGGTAAGCACTCTATAAACAAGCTGTACACAAAGGACTTTCCCCACCCACCCCTCTGGTTTACATTCCATAATTTTGTAACAATGTCCCCTAAGGCACAAAAATACTTCTGACCTCAATGCCACAGGAGACATCGATGGTGCCATACATGGTTCTCCTACACAGTAGTTTAATTCACTCAGTTATCTGCACTGGATGTCTTTGATTGAGGTGTGGATTAATTTTGCCTGGCCAAATCTTGCTGAATAATGACCTTATTTCATACAATCTGCAGGACAAATGTTCTGGGGAGAGAACTATGCAGCTAATTTAATCATGTTTGTAGAGTATTATTATTTCTTCACTGATGGCAAAAGTGACAGTCATTAGTTATTTTGCTGTGGGGTTTTTAATGTAATAGAATGAGATTTCCACACCCATGTGGTCTTCTGTAAATGAATTCATAAAAATGACTAGCAGCACTAAGAAAATAAAACAATTTTTTCTCCCTTCCATAAAGGAATTTGAGGCTAGTGGCTGAAAAAAAAAAAAAAAGCAAGAATAATTTTACTCAATAGTAGAAGTGCCAGAGAATAAATTAGTATTTTCAAATCCTTCTGAACCAAGTTATTTCCCTAGACATAGTGACCATGATAATGATAGAAGTACATTCCTAAAAATTGCAACACTAATAGGTAGATACCTATTCCTGGAATCAAAAAAGTGTATGCAAGTTCCTGAAAGCAAAAGTTAGTATAATATCAGCAGACATCTTGTTTAAAAAATAAATTCGCAAAAACAGACATTAATATGGTCTACAATGTCCATTAAATGGATAAATTAAAAAAAAAAAATCACTGGAAAGTAGCCAAGGATTACAGTAACAACAATTTTTCCTTTTAATAAACCTCATATGAATGGTTCAAGGATCAGAGTTCATTTCTCTGTACGAGAGTACAGAAGGGGACAGCACAGCCAGACACTGACTCAGGACTTGGTAAAGTCACTTGGGTGAGAAGTCATCCATCAGTATGAAGGAGGAGCAGGAGTTGGAGCACGTCACTGGAGACTCTGTGGTGATGCTGCCTTTAGTCAGGGAATCAGAGGAAGAGCCAACACTGCTGCTGCTCCCGTCGAGAATATCCGAGGACAGGCTGGGGAAAGGGAAAAGTTCTTTAGAGCAAGGGCACGAGGCTCTCAACAAAGCTCATGAGCTTCCCCTTGGACAGGACTTGTAGGAGACCTATACTACCACTCAGTCTTTACTGCAAGACTGGCAGCCCTGAAAACTCCTTGTTTTCTGTAGCATGTTATGGATATTCATGCTCCTCATGGCAGTGAGGAGCAGAATTATTGGGTTTTTTTAACATGCAGAATAAATTAGGAAGCTGATTTTAATCGGACATGGAAAGGAGATGACAACAAAGAAGTATAAAACCTTAAAAGCTTATAGGAAAAAAAATATAGTAAGTTATTCAGAAATGCAGCAAAGATGTCATTAATTAGCTGGTATGCTCTTTAACTTTGCAAGCAAGATTGAGACCTATTTTTCCTGCAGAATTCCTGTGTTTAGATTTTGAAGTCTTGATACAAGATCCCAGAGGGCACATAAATTAATGCTTTTGCAGTTTAGGGGAAGCAACATGGAAAAAAATCCAAGCAGTTTCAAGTCTGTAGGAAAACTGAAATTACAGTAATAACAGCTGACATTTTTGAATACTTAGCATTAGACTCAACACAAAAGAACCCTTTGGTATTTTATGATTGCAATAAAGAAAGATGACTTAGCTCTAAAAATCACGAATTTAGGGACAAGAACAATTAAGTACCCACACACATTTTCTAAGCATTCAGGGAAGTGCCACAGACCCTGTATGAACACTGCCTACAACACATTGTAATGATGAAGCAAAGTAACTTTGATTATGAACCTACAGGGATTTGTAACAATTATATTCAGCATAAAAGCTTTGATACACAAAATCTAGGCTAGAGTCTGTTCACGAAGAATTGATCAAAGGAGCAGGACCACTGCTGTCACAGGACATTACCACAGGATAGTTTCCTTTAATACACATCTGCAAGATACACACAATTTTTTTCCTGGAAAAAAAGAACTGGAAAGCTTCTGATAAATGCACATTCCCTGTTGTGGCACTTCAGGGCACATGAAATATTTTACCATGAACTGAGATCTGTCAGATGTGTAACATCTGGAGAAAGCATGTTGGTTGTTCCTTGGAAAAGTCTCTTTGGCTGACTTTCAGTTTCCATTTCACCTAAGGAAAACAGCACAAATAATCAAACTCACTTGAGTCTCTGCAATATCAATTTAATATTTGTCTGCTGTAAAGGAGAAGTTTGACACACAACACTCCAAGGTTGCATTTGTAACACAAGTTCTCAATTCAGCCAACCAAGCACCTGGCTCAGACATTAATTTGATGATAGCTGTTGTTAAACCATCCAGTCCATCCTTAGCTAAAGCTTCAGCATTATCTGCAGGTCTACAATGATCCCAAAGACATAAAACTTGCTACTTGTACTGCAATCAGACAAACTAATCTAAAGCAAACTAATTACCATGACTTAGTTTTAAGTAAACAGCTGAAATAAGGTAACTGACGTAAGTCGAAATATGAAGTTTAAAATTGTTGGTGATTGTGAAAATAAGAATGACAGCTGGGCTCAGTTTCAGCCTCCTCTGATGCATGGGTACATTTTTACAGGAAAGCTGAATGGAATAAATCTGTCATGTGGAAACATTTCCACTTACTCATCATGGATCAGACTGTCTTTGTACCTGTAACCATCTACAGACATTAAGAGATTACATGAATTCTCCCCAACATATTTGATCTGTTTAGTATAATCTGCTCTGAGAATGAGCTGGGTCACTAACAGCTACTCTACAACAGACATTTGAAAATATCATGAACTTGAAAATTAAAAGAAAGAAGGAAAACTCCCTCACCCCTACAGCATATTTTCATTTTTAGTTAGGGGAAAAAAAAGCATGTAATAGTAATAATTTTTCTGGCTTTTACCTACACTTTGCAGTAGTTGTAGAGTTTGAAAACCTGACAGGTTTAGCATTACAGCAAACCAGTTTATACATTTGGCCACTGCTACATTTTATAGAAGACTGATAACCTCCCAAATTTTCATTTCCTTCACCCCACAGGGATACATTCTTGTCTTAAGGTAAGGAATGATTGCTTCTATGAAGCAGAATGGGCAAAAAACATTTATAAAGTGCCTGGTCTTGCAGAAAAATGAACAAAACACCCACTTAGGTAACAGTTTTACCGCTTAAATTTCACAGAGACAAATCTGTACTTTGACAACATATTGCAGATTCCAGCAGTATTAATTCCCTATAGTGGTGAAAAGTTCTTCAGTTCATGGCTTTCCTTCTCCTACTACAAATCTACTCCTGAAATTCAGAAAAAACCAGGATCACGTATTTAGGAAAAGAAAGTAAGTTCATTTAAACGGATTAGATGTTTCAAAATCAAGCAGCATTTTGAAAATCCCTTGATGTTTCAAGTAAGAAAAGGCAAACTCTAACTCCACTTTGTAAAAGATGTTCCATGGGAGCACATGGATTTGGTGAGGAAAGGCCTGTCTCTATCTGCACTGCTTTTACAATTTGTGTGAAGTGTAAATGTGGATATTTATCCTTTACTGATCATTTAGCTTAATAAACTTTTGTTCAATTTTAATGCCTCTAAAATCCACAGAAAATCAAACCCAAGATAGAACTGACATGTATGAGAAAACTTGTCTCTCTCCTCTGTCAAATCAGTATCAGTTAGACAATGTTCTTTATCTGGCAGAACAAGCAGTACTAAAAAAAAAAAAGCCCAACAACAGATAGTAACTTTTCTCAGAGCCTAAATGTAAGTCTTGTACAACAAAAGGACATGTCTTTGGTGCAGTTAAGAATGCCTAAAAAAAATAAAAAGCAGAAAGGATAAGCACAGCTAAAGGCACACTTTAAAAATATTTCTTTCTTTGAGTTCTACTACAGAGAATTGTTTGGGGATGTTATTTGAAAATCTCTAACATGGAACAGTCCCAGGAAGAATGCATTTTACCCCCTTCAGGAGGAAAGGGCACTGATCTATTCCATTTCTCTAAACACTCACCTTCTGAACTTTCAGAGTGAAAACAAACATTCAGTACTAAGTTTAGAAGATACTGCATGATAAGCAACATTCCTAAGATGATCTGAAGGGTGTGCACTGTTCAGTGGTACTTGTAGGAATGTTATGAATTTTTGCAAGCTCTGAAATTTAATTTGATATATAATAATGTTTGCCTCTGTCAAGCAATAGCTGCTTTTTATGGTTTTCATTCCTGTGTTTTAGACTAGCTACTTTACATTGTACTTTTGAGTTATGCCTGGCAATTTCCAGTTCACTGTGGATACAAGTGCATTATATTTACAGAATAACAAAAAAAAATGTAGCTAAAAAACTACATCTATATTAAAACATCTGGTGAGGTTTTAACACATACCTTTTCTTTTAATGGGGCCAAGAACACTGGGCCTGATACAGTTGATGGGACTTTGACTTCTCCTGCTGAAGAGAGAATACTGAGAGTCAGGCCTGTAAAGGTTCCAATTTGCATCAAATCAAAACCACAGCATATGAAACTTTCTTCAAAACTATTCCTGCACAGCTGGAATTCTGGTTGAATCCAAATACATAGATAACAAATAAGAGCTGCTATTAGAGCAGATTACCTGCCACACAAAGTTGTAGTAAATTTTCTACAGTTTTCTCCTTCCCTTAGTGAATCACATCCTCATTTCAATCCTTTTCTAAACTTTGTGGTGTATTTATATAAAACTAATCTGTTGACAAAATTAATTTGAAATACCTGAGAACTTAACCTCAAGTTACCAAGTCTAGTTTAAAGTTGACACAGGCTCTATAAGAGCACCCACATAAAGTCACCATGGGTAAAGGTTGACCTTTCAGAGCATTTTTATGTGGCAGTGCTTTGGCAGCTGTAAAACTGAAGTCTCTTTTAATGCCTTAAGATCAACTTTAATTAATCTGAGGCTTAAATTCCAAAGCCAGCACAACAGACACTCATCACTTACTTGCAGAATCGCCTCGTTGGACTGGGAATAGGGCTGGGAGGTAACCCATTACTGCTCACAAACATTTGCAATGATGGTGAAAAGCATTGCTGCAGGAGGAAAGTTCAAATTAAGATACTTTAGAATTTCCTTTAACATAGTCAGATATTACACTCCACCCTCCAAAACTAACATCCCCTCTTCTATTCCCTTCATAAAGAAAAGCTATCATCAGATGAGGTAAATTATCAAATGTAATCTTACAAGTATTAGAACTTAACTTACAGAAACATACTGGCCCATCCAATTCTGCTCAGATTAAGCTAACATTGAAATCCACAAGAAAAGTAGAATTGAAATAGACACTGTTCTCTAAATTAGAATATTGTTTCTTTTCTTTGTTACGTTTAGAAGCAGCAGCACAGCACTAAGGACTTACTTCTTTCAAGGGGCTTGTTATGAACTGAACTGAAATAAGATCAGGTTACTCAAAATACATCTGACCTGAAAACTGACAACATTCCGGAGTAAAACAGGATATTTAGCTCTGTGATTCTGCAGCTAATCTGATCTCAGCCCACGAATGCTTCTAGCTAAACACAAAAATCTTTCTGCCAAGTTATCTGCCAGTGCTTTACAGTCAGGATTGCAAAGGTACAGGACCAGCTGCCAGCATGAGGGCTGTCCCAGGAACACATTACCCAGCCCTGGTACATGGCAGTTACATGCACCCATCTGGTAGGAGCTACTTTACAGATTGCTACTTTTCTGTAAAACAGCAAAATCACACAAGAGGATGGACACAAGGTGAAGCAGCCCATCTTTAAACACAGATGCCAGTTTCAGTTTTCCAATCCTCACTGGAAAGGTAGTTCATCTAACATGCATCTCTTTCTCTGGCATCTGCCACCAGTTTTCAGTACAAGTTCGGCACACCCAAGTCCTCCTTCAGAGTGCATTTGCCCTTCCCTTCCATAACTCATGGACACACTGTCATCTCTCACCACACAAATTTGCAGTCAAATTTTGGTACTTCTTCCCCAGCATACCCCCACTTCTGCACCTGAAGATCCTGTCCATGACTATTTTCATGACCTCTTCCAGCTTCCCTAGATCTGGGACCCCAACCCACCCAAACAGCAGTAACTGAAAACATCCTGTGTTCCACTGTTTAAATCTGCAGGTTCCCAGACGGCAACCATTTGATTCTAAGAAACAAGAAAATGTGGATTTGGGTTGTTTGGTGCTTGTTTGGTTGTGTTGTTCAGGGTTTTTTTAAACTATGGAACAATTCGAGAAGTTACACATCTGAAAGTTCAGAAAGTTGGTCTAGAATTCTGAAATACTGTCTCAGTTTGGTATTTCACTTATCCTACCTTTCCTATTCCTCTTGTAGGTGAAGGTGCAGGTGAAACTGGAATGAAGTCTATTCTCTTTGGGGAAAAAGATTTCTCAGACTTGTCCAAGTCATTGTCGCTCTGTGAATACAAAGTTTCAGACTTAACACTGGCAAAGGACATTACCTTGAAATCCAAGGCACAACCTTCTGATGGAAAGTCATTGGGTCAAATGAACAAAGTATCTAAAGCAGATGAGCTTAAATTCTTCTTAAATTATTTTCACAGTTAATTCCTCTCTTTCCCTTAAATTCATCAGTTGAGTGTAAAAGTAGAATTAAATAGGAAACATCTATAAAAAGATTACCAGGCTCAAGCTTTCCTCCCATGACTGGCTTATCTGCATTGCTGTCTGCACTTCCCTAGAATACAAAAAACCCCATCAGTAGCTACAAAGAGGATAACTCTGGCTACTTTATCACCTTCTTTCAGTAAGACTCACCTTTCATGTGCTGCTTCTCTGTTCATTAAATCCACTCCTTCCTCCTGCAGGAAATAAATGTCATAAGTTTTCCCATAACATTTGATTCATCACAGGTACTTGAAATACACTTGTGATTCCATATTTGCCATCAAGATTGAAATATGAACAGCAGAACCACGGCACAAAGACAGGACAGCCGCCAGTCCAGCTCACTGCTTCTCCTAAATTAAGTAGTTCTAAAATGCAAGGTAGTTTAAACATAACAATAAGCCTTGCAAGGCAACTTCCTTGTTGAAATTAGGTCTTAAGAAATATTTCGTTTTCTTTAGTACTTGAAAAACTCAATAGGAAAGAATAGAAAGTACTTCCCACTGTGCAAGTACTTCAATATTACAGAGTACTTTTCATTCTGTTACTGAATACTCAGATAAAAACTCCACTTACCCTCCTGATCTGATGAAGTCGGCTGCTAGGAATACGAATAGGAGATGATGACAAGAACTGGAATAAAAAGCAACAGCCACAATGATTAAATCACACATAACTGCTTGCATACCCACTATTTACCACCAACTACACTCTTAGGGAGTTCAAAATGAGCTGCACAACTCCATGTAGATGACTCAAACAATGTTGCAAAAAAAGCAAACACTGACCTTCAAGAGAAAAGACTTGTTTTACCACCTGCACATTCCTTGTATCACTCAGCAAGTGGCATGGATCTGACTTGCAGGCAGATACTGCTCAGCACCTCAAGTACAAATACCTACAGATGCCATTCAGACAAGTGAGATACTACACATGAAACTGAGATTGTTACACAATTCCCACTGCCCGGGATATGACAAACTCCTGTAGGACACCTTACTCAGTCAACTGCCTATTGTAAAGGAGAAATCTCAGTGCTTCAGCTCAGTCTTGAACAACACTCCCTAAAGATTGACTTCTGCAATTTTTCAACTGTGTGCAATTTTATTCATCTAATTCCTCTGGAACTCTGACTAACTTATAAAAGGGCCAACAGTTTCACTCAGGATGGCCCTGTATCCAGTGTCATACCTACTGACGAGCTCCAGAACTTTGGATTCTTAAAAAATCTCAGAACAGAAGACTATGAATTAAAATTCCCTGTCATCTTTCCTGAACAGAGGACATAGAGGAAACTTATGCCAGGACTTGAAGGTTTTGAGAAAAACAATACTTAATCTTCACTACCCTCTGTCAGAACAGAAAAATTTCAGTGGAAGGAGCATAGAAATCCCTCACCTGACAAGGAGAGGGTAGAAAAAAAAAGAAATGCATCTTTGAAAAAGTTAAACAACTGCCATAGTGTACACTACCAGACTTGTAATAGAGAGCAACAAATAAATTCCCATTCTTTTAGTGATTTGCTGAGATCTAGTGTTCTGCCTTTGCAAAAAGAAAGCACTATGTCACACATGTCAACAAAGAACTGTGACTCCCTTGTCCATTTCCACAACAAATTAAAACACTCTTTAAATATTTTAATCGTGACAGCATTTTATTCTGCTAACACACAGTGAGGCTCAAATTAACTTTAAAACTATTTAATATGGGGAGTCACATATAACTTCAACTATTCTTGTCTTCTTGGGGACACATAGTCAACACACCAGTATTATTTCATTACAGGTTGCAGTTAGAGGTGAAAAATGCTTATTCTGCAGCTTGGAAGCTCGCTAGGATACTTAGTGCAAATACAAATCAAGTTCAACTTCATTTCTCTACTCCAATTACTCCGTGTTGTGTGTAAACACGACATGCTTAAAATTCCTCACCATTCCATGACGGCTCATAACTGTTGTGCTGTTCCTGCGAGTCCGCAACACGTAAGGCTGAAACACCTGCGAGTTGTCACTGCAGGGGGAGAAAACAAAGTTTGGTGAACAGCTTTCTCGGGTGCGCTCTACTCAGAGCTGCACGGTGCTCTGACACGCGCCGCAGCCTCCAGAGCGCTGAGAACATCGCTTTATTTGAACAGGAGCGCTGCTGTCGCTGTGGGAGCGCGGCGAGCACCTTCCCTGAGCCGAGGGGGGACAAGGGGGCACTGGCGGTCCCGGCCCCGCGGGACAAGGGACACGATCCGGAGGCCGCCGAGGGAGCTCCGGGCCTGG